>CM060628.1:11290000-11605000 GCA_030578275.1 Meda fulgida | reverse complement strand
TTCCAAAGATGAAGGAAGGTTCACAGAATTTTCATTTTTGGGTGAACTAACCCTTTAATCTTAACCTTTACTATATATTTTATATATTCTATATATTTAAGATCCAAAGTCTATATATTTAAGATCCAAAATTCATTTTTTGTAATGCATTAACTAATGTTAACAAATGACGCCTTTTTGTATTGTTTTTTTCTTCCTTTTTAAGGCATTTTTGTATTGTTACCATTGTTTCTTAGTCTATAACATGTTTGAGCCATATATGTTTGAGCTAAATTTAATATGAAGTAAACACTTTTTATTTGGCTTGTTTTTGGGGTAGCCAACTTTAAAGGCTCTCCTTATGTACATAGAGTACCGGTGCCAATTTACAGAAAACCTTTTGAAATAGCAAAGATTACCAGTCTATGGAAGCCAGTTTCCAGCTCAAAGTAAAAATATAAAAGGCAATTTTGAGAAAATTAAATAAATCACAAATATAAGAAATAAAGACAATTATTTATTTATTTTTACTCTCAAGTGGAAATGGGCTTCCAAACCAGTCAAATTATTCTCAATAATCCGGTTATTTAAAACAAGAATCTGATGAAAAGCTACTGGGTATAAGATAACTGTCAATACATAAGTTATGAGATTGAACACATATAAGTCCATTACCCAATCAGAGACATAACATTATGCATTTAAGAGTTAGTGAACACACAGTGATACATCATAATACATCATAAATGACATCCATGCATGGAATCATATGCTTTTTTTGTGCCGCGGGTCTCTGGAAATATCCTCTTTGCTGCTTTAAAACACTGCACATAGTAAGCATCTATTTACATGCAAATAGGCAGTGCAGGGATCTTCTCTGCTTATCTGTATTATGTATATACAGCTCATTCATGTCAGAGAACTTCACTGTTGTGTTTTCATCTCAGAGCATCGTCCCTGACAAAAAAAAACTAGAACATATGGAGTGGTCTATTACCTCTCACCTTGGGTGAACAAAGAAGTGCGCAGAAAGTAAAGACGACAGAAAAGTGTGTCCACTTACAGGTTAAGCCCCTCAAAAGAATTATGATTTGTAGTTACTTTGTTGTCATGGCAACAGCCACGTAAAGGCCAAACAATCAGTCAAAGCAAGTAAAATGGAGGAAAGTGAGGTCCCAGAGAGGAAATCCACAGCCCTTGTGCTGATTGACAGAGATAAGGATACAAAGCAAATTCTCTGGTCAAGCAAGTGATTGAGGATTTAGACCAAAAAATTCTCCTTTAACTATGACCTCTCGGGCCACGGGACGGGTTTTATTTGCATTTGTCTGCGGGGGTTTAGCGCGCTGAGGATTTGCGATGTTGTGCTGAGAGGCAGCATTGTTGCATAGGGGGCTGTTAATTACTAGGATTAATTGATGTTTTGATTTACGTGTAAATAGGGGAAGCTGTCAGTACTTGACACCCAGGGAGAGATGGCATGAAAGTGGATTAGCGTTGCAGAAGCACCCAGGCTCTCATTAAGCGTGAGAATTCTAATGTAACGTAATGAGAACCAGCTTAAGCAGGCTAATGCTCAGGCTAAAATATTAGCTGCTTTGTAGCATGCTAAAGTCATCACCCACATTGCTGTTGCCATAGTTACGAGAAAAAAGGTAACTGTTGAATTAACCATGTGAGATGCTGTTGAAAATACAAAGTGATGTGTGAGGTGCACAGAGAGTCCACACGAGGAATCTTCCAAAGGGAAATCATGAAATCTCATTTTGTGGAGCAAAAACTAAAACAGGGTGCACGGGACGCCCCCCACAGTATTGATGTGCAGGTGGGCTCACAGCCCCTTCATGACATTATGAGAAAATTAGATTATGGTTAAAAGTTCCCTATATATATATATATATACACTGCTGCAGCCGATTTTTAATAATAAAAAAAAAAGGTTGTTATTTGGATTTAAATAGGCAAATGCTTAAGAGTCTATGATCATTTTTGCGGTGATTATCATGTTTCTAGCATGTTATTTGTTTATATGTATCCGTTCTTCTAACCCTATTTGATGGAGTGTGTAGCTTTTCAATTTTTAAACAACCATGTAGGAAGACACATCATGGCCAAATTCTAGGATGATAAAGCCGAGATTTATTAGGCTCAAATTCATTGAAAGTCTTTGGGGTATGCTGGAGTAAACTCTACAGACCGCTCGACTCTTGCGTTGTCAAAATATCGCACTCACTATCATATCATATATCATATCATATTTCACTCACACACACACACACACACACACACGCACGCACACAGTGGCGTAACGAGCCAACACCGGGCCCTTATGCAGGATTATCAAGGTGGGCCCCCCTACTACAACACGTGATGACGCAATGTCCACGAGCAGGCTAATATGAATAGGACAGGATAGGATCATAGAGACACAGGCAGCATATAAGAGATGAGATGACTGACAAAATCAGGAGTAGCCTACGCGCACAAAAAACAAAACAAAAAAAAACACTGCTGGTGACGGCGCACCTTGACACATTGTTACTCACTGCTATGACTACACACACATAGACCTAGGTCCTAATACATAAAAAAAAGATGCTCACTTACATTATAGCGGCATTTTACGGGTTTCCTCTGTTTAAAGTTGTCGAATTAAATCCTTAAGATCTAGATGGCGCGCACAGGCATTCTCAATTGACAGTATGGCAAGTCGCTTCACTCTCTTGCTCGATCTCAATCTCGATCTCCCCCTCCTGTGTCATCTTTTTAAAGAAGCTTCCTATTTTTGGTAATTTATTAATTAATTTCTTAAATTCCTCTTTTCGTTTGCGCTTTTGAAAGCCACTTTTGTCATTGTAATTTGCCGACTCCATATCTGTCTCAAGTGTTTTTTACTGTTTTGCACGCAATACTCATGTTCACCCGGGGATTCCCCAGTCCCAATTTGAAACAAATTACACCAAAATCCATCATTGTTCGTTTCAAACATGTATTTAATGATCAGTAAAATATGTTGTTGTCATTATTTATTCAAATAAATTCGCGGAAGATTAAAAAGCGATCCGACTAAAAGTAGTAAAATGCGATAGGGGGCCCCGCCCCGGCTGTCAATCAATATCTTCCAGTCACGCTTGCCCCTGATTGGTCCGGGCCCATAAGCAACCGCGTACCCTGCTTACCGATAGTTACGCCTGTGCACGCACGCACACACACAATACATACGTACTTTTGCTGTGGGATCACTTGCCTCTATTACATAAAATACCCTCTGTGCCACATCTCTGACACCTTCCAGTAATGTTTTGAGATATAGTTATGATATATAAACAGCAGGAACATCTGCCTTTCTATGCCTGGCTGACCACTAACAAACAATACAACAAAAGGATTGTGCTGAGGAAGGAAACTGTATGCTAGAACAGACAATGAAATGTAATCAAGGGAAAAATTGGTGGATAATTCAGTGCTTGCTGTGCTTTCCCACGACAACAAAGTAAAGGCTTCAAATCAACATAACATGTTTTTCCCTACTGGATTCATTTAATGATTTAATAAATCCATATGCATTAAACATTAAAAAAATTACATGCTCCAAAGATGTGGTTGTCAAAAATGCAGCAAAAGGCATGGAAGAGCCTCGCTTGTCTTTCTCTTGTGGAAAACAAAAATGTCTTAGTGTTTTGTTTTTTTCTCTCCATACAGTGAAAGTTAGAGGGTTTCAGTGTTTTTGACCCCAGAGACTTTCATTGTATAGACAAGATCAAATTATTTTGTTTCCACAGAAGATACTAAGTTATACAGGTTTGACTTTGGAGCAATATAAGGGTGAGTAAGAGTAATTGAACACAGATTTGTTTAATAATAAAATATTATAAAATACATAATAATAGAAGGAAGTAGGGAGGTGAACGTTTTGTGGTGGTGTTCCCTTTTTCTCCAATCAATGAGTCACCAGCAGACACACAGAATGTTTTCCAAGACTTTGTTTCATGGACACTGTAAAAAACAGTGTTAAAAATCAATTCACCAGACAAATAATGCTGAATTATTCAAACTAAAGGATATTTTCAAATCAGACAAAAAAGAAAAGAAAAAGAGAGCAGCAGCGGGTGTCATATTGTTTAAGAGCACATGAATATTTAAACAGGACCACAAACTTTGCAAGAGCCTCAATACATTTATTTGATTAGTCTACACAGCGCCAATAGCAACCCCATCCTCATACCAATTCATGCTTTTTTTTGTAGTTTTTTAAATTTATCTGAAAAGTCTTAAGATAGAATAGAGATGTGAATACAACCAGAATTCTTCCAGATTAATTTCCTGTTCTAAAGCTACTTCTTCCCAAGATTTTAATTTCCAACAAATACAATCTCCACCAGTGATAAAGTGGTAGGGGAGCAAAACAGAAGCTTTGAAAAGGCTATCAGCCCAGCGAGAAGTGGAAAACTTCCCGAAATCTGATATTGTATGAGAGGCTCATATCAAGAGAAAATGTGATGCTCTGGCATCAGCAAATCTGTCAGTGATTGGGTGGGGAAGGGGAAACAATAAAACGATTCTCAGCTATACATCTTGAAGATTTTAAGAGTGTGATGCAACTTTATAGCAGGCTGCCCCAGCAAACAGTCCAGTGATGAAGTGTGATGAAGGAGAAAGACAGCAAAGCATTTAAAAAGAGACTGCAGAAAATTTCTATTTTCATTCCTAAAGGCCAGTAAAGGAGATGTGTCCGTAAGGCAGAGTCATATTAGTGTCATGTGAAGAACTCCTCCACCTTCACTATCTGCTCTGTTCTTTTCTCTCCCTCATATATTTGTTCTGCACATAAAACTAGTTTATTTCTGGCCTGCAAAGCAAAAGAGCCCATATCTCTATCAGTGCTTCATGGGGACTGTATTCGTGGAGCCTTCATTATTTTTATAGCACAATGTCTCTTTCAACACTAAATAATTAAAACATTTTATGCAGTCATATTTGACTCAGCATGAGCCATTTTTTAAAATTAAGTGTTAAGCTAAATGTCTCTTTCATTCTCAGTGTTTCAGAGGAAAGAATCGTTAATAGTACTAAAAGTCTCAAATCTGATTAAATGAGCCACGTTTGAAGCAGTTGTGAAACAGTGAATGTTACACACCAGTGGCAGGAGATTAATTGAATTCTATAAATTATTATTTATAATTAAGCTATTTCATACTTCCAATATTACAGTAAAAATACTTTTATCCTTTTATCATATGTGGCGACTATATAAAAAAAACACAAAATACAATACAAACAAGCAGGGTTTGAAATATAAACAGGAGACTTACATGCTGCAATCACATAAAAAACAAACGTAAAAAAGGGTTTAAAGTTAGGGCAGGCAATTAACATTTATCCTGCGTTTTAATGCTTTTTAATCCTGGACATAAAGTACCACAGTTCTTCATCTTATAATTAGTGGTCGATATTTGGCATTTTTAAAATATCGGCATCGGCCCATACGTTTTTCTGATTGGCAGATGTGTTAGACGTTGGACTTTTATTTTGACGGGGAGCGCTGAGAACGCCAGAGCCTGATCACACAGCACTCTCATTCTCTGTCTTCATTAGATTACGGTCTCTGTTTAACAGTCATATCTAATATGTTATTAGACCCAACTGTTAGACAAAGAAAGTAAACGGTATGCGAAAAAGTAAGGCATTTGCTTTTATATTGTTAGTAACAGAAAGGCAAAAAGTATGTGAATGATTTTTTACCTTGATGTCCTCTGGTGAAAAGGACAGATGCTATCTCCTTTTCATCATGACTTTAAATCCATTTAAACCAGCGTGTCCCCAAGATACTGTGGCACTAATATACAGTATCTGCTACACACAAAAAAATACAATATAGCCATGATCTAAATTCAGAGAATCATACTATCATCAAATATCGCTCAGCACAAATCACATGCAGCCAATTGGTTAAGGTTAAGGTTAGAGTTTAGGGTAGAGATAGGGGTTAGACTGCACTGTGACTGACATGAGCAATGAAATCTTTAGAATCGGCTGCGGGACAGAGTTTGAGCTAAACTGGTTAAAACAATCGCGTTGCCATATCACTCTACGTTAAAGGGATAGTTCACCCAAAAATGAAAAAAAAAAAAAAAAAAAAAAAAAAAAAATCATCATCATTTACTCACCCTCATGTTGTTCCAAAAGTGTATGAGTTTCTTTCTTCTGTTGAACACAAAATGAAATATTTTATTGCTTGTAAGCAGGAAGTAAACAGTAGCCATTGACTTCCATGGTATTTTTTCCTACTATGAAAGTCAATGGCTACCGTCAACTGTTTGATTACTCACATTCTTTAAAATATCTTCTTTTGTGTTTGGAACACAAAACAACTTGGAACAACTTGAGTAAGTGATGACAAAATGTAAATTTTTGAACTATCCCTTTAAGGCATTAAAGCATTAAAGACAAAACAGTACGACTTTCTGAAGAGCTGCTTTGAAACAGGCTGCACTGTGAAAAGCAATATACAAATAACATTTGACTTGACTGCTTAAGAGTGGCTCTCACTTTCAACAGACCAATAAGAAAACAAACATCAACATAGCACTACTGTTCACATTTGTGATTTCACTGCTTAGTTGGCAAAATTCCCATAAAGTTTATTGTGCATGGTGGTCACAACATCAATTTGGAGGCACAATTGTAATGGAAGCAATCCACAAGGATATTATTAACCCTAAGAATGTGAATGAGAGGCAACAGTGAGTGTCACACGCTCTTTTACTTGATGATCGATTCACTGACCTTTAGTAAAGACAGTGACAAGTCCAATACAGAAGTCAAATCTATTTCCCTGAGAGAGATTAAGCTTATCTTGAGGTCAGGGTAAGGTCAAGAACATGGCAACAGCATGTTAAAGGGTGTGCTGAACGAAACCCCAAAAAACGGCTGAAAAGAGTGTGAGCGAAAACACTTCAAAACCCAAACTGGAAATTTACATACATGCATGGCAGCTGCAGACTGAGTCCATTTGTTCTCCATTTCATTGTGTGTTTGAAAAGTGATCTATTATAGCTCTTTGTAGGGGAAACAAAACATCGTACATACCTTTCATCTAAAACTGAAGAATGCATTGTCGTCTTAGACGTATTCCCAACTGAGGGAGCTTTTTAAAGTCCACTTGATAAACTCCTTAGATCAATACTATAATAGCTGCAGAAAGAGGCAGGATCATAAAATATGTATTTTACACCCCTTCACCGTGGCAAGGCCATACTGCAGCTGTTTGGCTGACATCTGAGTATATTGACACTATGGGAAAAAGTTTTGTGACATTGAAGCTTGGTTTTCTTCGCTTGATTTTAATTGCAAGAGCAGACAGAGGGGCCTTTGACTTCTTTAAGGGCCTTGCAAAAGGACTACTATGTGAAATTGATGTGCTCTGCTTGCTTCAACCCAAAGCAAAAGCTCTCAGAGACCTTTCAATCCCTTCGAGACTGAAGAAGGGCCTGTCCCTTTCGGTGGTGCAATTAGAATAATAGCCATGTCAAAACAGGAGGAAGTCTTCTCTCACGTGGATGTAATCCCTGAGCAGTACCACTAGCTGACAACAGGAGGAGGTGTGGAGATGGAGAAGAAAGGAGAGAAGGAGAAAGAGAACAGAGTTGTGCAGAAAGGAGATGACAAACAGGAAAGGGACAGATGAGACAGCAAATGAACGAACAAACTATCACAAATGTAGTCAAAGACATTAGATATATTATTGCAGACAAAAGCATAACATTTAGAAATTACATGTGACTGTAGAAGTCAACGTATTGTTTGTTTAGTTTGTCACAAGCAGGAATTTATTTGTGAATGCTTCATTGTTTAGATGCTAAAAGTAGTTTTTAAAAAAAAAACTTGTCTTGACACCTTGTTCAGTAATGTTTTGAGAATTCTGTCTGTAAAGGTACATTGTACATTTGTTGTCTTCTTCACAGAAAACAAACAGCAAACATGCTACTGTAAAAATCTGTCAATAGGTTAACTGTAAGTTACCTCACAATATAGGTAATAGGATTTTAGGAATTTAGGATTTTAAGATTTTAGGAACTAATGGATTTCAACATGGTTTGACATCACATTCTCTACAATTTTACAGTAAAACTGTCAAATTTATGTTTTTACAAGTTATGAATTAACACAATTTACAGTGAAAATCAGTAAAAAGACATTCACAGAAGTCCACATATGATATTTCATATAACTAATTTAGTTTATTTTTATTTTTGTTAGCAGTAATAAGGCACCAATATGACTATTACCAAAAGCATGGTCACCATAATTTTTACTGAATTTCTGGCAACCACGGCTGCCGTTTTTTCACTGTAAATGGACTACTTGCACTAAGCTTCCTGATGCCGTTCCATTTTCAAGTAGTATGGCTCGTTAGTTTCTGATTATGTACTATATATTTTCAAATGTGCAGTAGCCACCTAGTTGACTAAACGGCACATAAAATGAGTGTCTGAGTGAGCCATAATAAGTAGAGAACAGAAGTAGCTGTTCAAGTAATCCATATAACAGGACATTTATTTGCAGTCTATGTGAGCTTAAAGGGGTCATATGATGGTTCTAAAAAAGAACATTATTTTGTGTATTTGGTTTAATACAATGTGTTTACGCGGTTTTAGGTTTAAAGAAGTCATTATTTTACACCTATACCACGGGCTGTTTAAATACTCGATTCTGATTGGCTGGAAGGTGTGCAGTAAAACCGTTTAATGCACAGGTAGTTCCAGTCACAGTTTGATTACAGTTCAAAATGAATCCGCTACTCTAAACCATAGACTGTAAAAACATTGGTAACCATAGTAACAGTTACGCTTGCAAACAGAGTGAGAGACACGTATGAAAAGAAAACGTTTATTTAGGTAGGCTACATGGATGATTTTTGCATATCGTTAAATTTGTATGGTGAATATGGCAATTTTGAGAAATGGGCCCAGGCACAATATGTAATAGAAGACTTGAAAAAGCTGCACAAAGAATTAACACCGATAGAACTAGATAAGATCGAAGACGACAAAGATGAGGTCAATACGCAATAGACAACTAAAAGGGCAGTTAACACTTTCAGTGACTTTTTGCGCCAAAGACAGAACAATTCTGATTTCGAGACCTACTCTGCTTCTCTTTTAAATGAGACATTGCGGGAGTTTTATGCCTCTGTTCAGTCTACCGCTGGACGCAAATACAATGTAGCAAGTTTGATGTGTCTCAGAGCAGGAATAAACCGTCAAAAGCTATGATGATGAGTAAAACAATCCCCTATCGAAATTTTCCAACTGTTTGATTTTTTTATTTTCATTTAATTTAATGCATTTCAATAAATGTAATGTGTCTTTATAGTAATCGTGGCTAGAGACGCCGGTTTTATTTCTCACTCTACAATTAATTTAAATTGTCACTGTGTTGCCTGTCATTCATAAATAATTTTAATAAATCCATTAAAGAATCATTCTCTGTCTCTCTCTCTTTTAATGACTTTAAATAAATGTGATAATTCATTCAAATAAAAGCAATCCGATGGCTCTACTTTATTTAAAGTGGACGGAGTGCTAGAACTAACGAGCCGTAACTTAAAAAAATAACCGTCATTTTTACACGTCTGTTAAAAAATTACACTGTAAACATCAGTTATAGCTTGAACTTCTTTTTAATTTGGCAAATAACCGAGGTATAAGCGGGAATATCCACGGCTAGCCATGCATTAAAGGCTCCGCTTCGCGTCGGGTGGTTCTTCGCCTCTACGTCGTGCATTAAAATCCTTTAATGCATGGCTAGCCGTGGATTATCCCTTACATACTGCACATTATTGTTGCTCCCCTATGCCCCGCTTTTCTGAAACGCGTATTTTTACAAAGCTCATCGTTCTGAAAAGCGCAGTGTGCTCTGATTGGCCAGCGATCCAGTGCATTGTGATTGGCCTAAACCTTAAGCGTGTGACGGAAATGTCACGTCCCTTACGATATGTGGAACATCAGCTTCCAAAGCATTAATGATGACAGGGGATAATGTACTTATCAATTCGAGCCCAAATGTGATCGGGAAAATGCAGATGACCAAGCTGATCGATCGCGACTGGACCAGAACATATCAGATTGGTAAGGTTTTATTTAATTGGGGACATAATAACTGATCATAATGAATTAGGCCTCGATCACACCTAACACACTTTTCAGGTTCGAAAACGCGAGGCACACAGCACTGCCAATCGCCCCCGATCACACAGAACTGGCAGTGAGCTGCGTTTTTTTATGTTGCTAAGCAACCACCGAGTCAGTTGTCCTGTCAGTCTTATTGTGAGCGCTCTAAAAAAAAAACAACGCAATGACATCGGGCGTAATAATTCATTATGTGAGCATTGTGAAACTCTGCTCCACACACTGAAGTAAATTTGTGGGGGCATGTTTAACAAAGCGTTTTTAGGAAGGCGTGGCTGAGCCTTCACTTTTACAAAGAATATCTCTTTGACTCTTTGAGCTTTGTAACTCTGCAGATCTTATACTTGCCCAGACATCTACATAACACACTAAAGAAAAAGGAAAACAAGAAATCGCATCATATATGACCTTTAAAAATAGAAGTTAGATTAATTCCTTAGTACGGATTTGCATACAAGCCAGGGGCATGATTAGTTGAATCTTTATCATTTTTATTTATTTATTATTATTATTTTAGAAATAATTTAATAACACTAAATTGAAAACATTTGTGTTTGCCATAAGGAAGAAATAGCAAAAGAACAAGTGTGAGGGAAAAGAGGGAGAGAAAAACTGTAGAGAGTGTAACTGTATATATAGATAAAGCTCTTGTGAAAGGTGGGGTGGGGGTGGGGATTAAATGAATATTAAATTAGCCTTGCATATCGATCGCACGGCTGCAACTGAAATGGCCACGCTGCATATCAGAGGGATTCAATTACAGTCACATAATCGCCTCTAATTCCCTCCAAAGTCTGAGTAAGACAGACAGAGCAGCAACCTTCCCTCTCTTTTTCATTTTCTGCCTAAGAATATCTTAAGGAATTTATTCTGGAGCATTCGTTTTCCACTTCTAAAACAATACGCCTAGTATTCTACAATGACCTGAATGACTGAGGATCTTCATCGATTTGCTGGGTCATTCCTGTTACGCACCGTTTGAACCCTGCTGTGTGTTGAAAGTAAATTAAGAAAATAAAGAAAAAATGTAACTGTATTGTAAATTTTGTATAAATAAAAGATATACAGTCCCAGACTTTAGAGCATAGAAATAAAGAGCCAAATTGAGGGACTGATGGAGTCAAGTTAGTTTTGATATTTTTTGATACCTTAAGTTATAAAGTGATACAAGCAAAATAATCAGGGTTCTACGCTAAGGTTTTTCCCAAGGAGCACATGTGCTCCTTAATGAAAAAATGTAGGAGCATGCAAAGAAATTTTGGAGCGCAGTGAAAAATGTTCAAATAACAGAGTTTAACAAACTGTTTATTATATATAACATACTACATGTGTGCTTCTTCTCTTTGTGTTCAACTATGGCGTGAAACTGTCGATTTGATGCAGAAGTATAAATCACGCTTTACAATCACTTTAGTTAAACAGAACAAGGGGAGCGTGTGCATCTGTCCACTGCAGAGGCTCTTTCCACAACATGGAGGAGAAACTATAGTTTAAATGAGTGTATTAGTATTTATATTATTATAATAACATTAGATTAAAAGTTAAATAATCTAATACTACTAATACTAATACTACTATATTTAATCTAATACTATGTTAATATATTCATGATTTAATTTTACTATATGCATTGTAATTTTATGTAATAATATGATATATAGCTCACCACAGGTATAATATTTATTCCAGTCAGACATTCATTATGGTTTTCATTCATTAAATCATTGTGCAAGAAAAATGGCCTACATTGGTCTCTAATTTGTTAATATTACTATCTCATCAATAATAAGAACTATTCATGCAGGAGGAGTTCAACATTTGAAAGTTTACTGTAGCAAGTCAAACTTTTTTTATGTCCCGCCCAGTGTTAATTTTGACAACAAATTTTGATTTAGTTTTAGTCATATTTTAGTCATCTGAATTGTTTTAGTTTTAGTCTAGTTTTAGTCGCCGAAATACAATAAGATTTTATTCGACTAAATCTACTGTAGATTCTACTGTAGATTAGTAATGCACTGATTTAGAATTTCTCTTAAATTTCCAAACCCATATACTCCCGGAGAAAACATCTATTAAGCTGTAAATATGAATGATTTTAAAGTTTGAACATGCAATACAGATACAGATTTAACTACTGTGACTTAAAAAAAAAATAATCTTAAAATTAAATAAAACCACTTTTCCTAAAGTAGAATAGTCTTCTTTTCAATTAATGATATATGCATTATTTATAACTTGCCTACTTGCATACATCATTCTTTATTCTCTCAAGCAGCAGACATATTTATTTGTATGAATTAAATATAATGAATCCTTATTAAAGCTATTAACGAGCAGTGAATGCTTTTCTTTTTTTCTTTTGTTGCTTTATCAATATTAAGGACACAGACAGCATTAGGTTTATTACCCACTGTCACTTTAAGACAGCGTATTCTGTCCAATGACAAGAGGATTGCACTGATGCACATCCGATACAATCACAACTGTTTAAGACATAACCAACATAGATTACATGAATACTCTCTAAAACGGACATTTCAACATAATGTTGTGTATTTGTCCATTCAGACATGAAAGAGCTTAATTCAGTCCTCGCGCGCTATAGCTAGGCCTACATGTGCATGGCTGCACACTTCGGGTCGGGGTGTGTGTGTGTGTGTGTGTGTCTGTGTGTTCACGCGCTTCGGAACGGGTGTGTGCACAGAAAACCGAACCAAATAGAGCTCTTTTTTTGCGTCGTCACTCTTACTCAGATCTATATGTCTGCTCTACTCATTCTCCCAGACGTTTTTAACGTTTTATGAGACATGCAGCGCATGTCAACCCATGTGCCGCTGCGTAGATCAGCACGTTACAGTACCCTACAAATGTGCGCATCTACCACAAACGCAGGACTTCAGTTCTTACTGGATCGCTTCCCAAATCTTCACTATCTAACATTTTTGTCTAGTTTTTATTCGTTGACGAAAATGTCAATGGATTTTCGTCATAGTTTTTGTCATTCATAACTAGTTTTTATTTAGTTATCTTCTCGTTTTCGATTATGGTAGGTTGTAGTTACTCGTAAATCATTTTTCCAGTTCGCACGTATCGATTTTTAGGGGCATATGCGAGCAAAATGGTCGCACTGTAGAGCCCTGATAATACCACACAATCTCCCAGGATTAATTTTATCCATTGCTAATAGCCTACTTGATGTTTGTGCTGATGATATTCTGTCAAAATGATGTCACTTCCTGGAGGATGATGTCATTAAAGTTGACATGAAATGGAAATTCACCCTATTGATGTTCTAAATAGATCTTCTGGTGAAATGACAAATCATGTAGTATGCATAAACCCCGCCCCTTCTTACAGCAGCTAATGGCTAGAATCAAGTTCATGCCCTATTTTTTTTTTTTTTCCGAAAATACATTTAACTTGTGTCACAATCCCGAAAAAAACATCTGTCGCTAATTGCGTTACATAGCAAATTTAAAGAACTGGATTTTTCAAAAGACTAACAGGGTGGAAAGTGATTTTGAGGACACTACAAAAAAATCTATAACATTATCAAGTAAAACAATATTTCCAAGCAAATATGTTTCAAACATTGATTACAGAATAGAACAAATATACAAAAATCACCAGCTCAGATCAAAGAAGGGAAAATATTTAAAAGCCCAGATTAAGATTATCATAAACAATAACATTTACATTGCCTACTGCAAAAGTACAACCTTGAGACAGACAAATCAGTGTATTTTTGGCCAGCCTTTAAAAAAATAGCAATAACAAGCAATCTTTCTGAACGTCCTTCTTCATTCTCATCCAATTTCCTTTCATCATTTATTCATTTGCTATATTTATTTAGGCAGCAAACCTCACCGGCCGATCAATGGCTTATTTACCGAGACAGGGGATCTTAGGGGCCACAGTTTTATTAAGGGTATTTCAAGTCAAAATTAAGTAGGCTCTAAAATGAAACCAATAACTAAATGGATTAAGGACAAGGCAATTTGGTAGTCAGTGAGCAGATGACAGAACAGAGCCAGGGGTGAGGAGACAGTATTGGACAGTTGTCTCGTCACAAACACATAGTTTTCATCATTTACCCACTTGGTCCAGTGCTTTGATTTTTACAAGTTTTCCCAGCTTTTGTCCAGCAGGGTTAGTAATGTCTAACTTGCGTAAAAAAAAAAAAAAAAAAAAAAAATCTTCCGAGTTGCATTACAAGGTTCATTTATGACCACATAATCATTTTCCACCCCTAAGGCTTAATCCATCCTCTGGTAGAGAGTGAAAAAAAAAAGTCTTCAGAATACATGGTGTCCTCAAATGCACGTGTACTCATGCACAAATACACATAAAATAACATAAACACAGGGCTTACTCATTATACACATTCATTTACATTCCATTATGCAATGTACTAGAAGTTAATAACTTGTTATTGAGTTCAATAAGACTACATTTGGTAAATGCTTGAAGTCAACATAATCCCCTGCACACATGTGAACATGATGCTCTTCTGTGAAAAACATTACAAATAAATTGAATACTAAAAAATTAGCATCCCACAGAATGGAGGCAACTGAATATGAATTAGATACTTAGTTGCTGGTTAACAACACTATACATTTTGAAATACATTTCGGTTTTAGATTAAAAGGGCATATCTTTTTCTTTTGATTAAGAACAGTTTGCCCCAATGAATCATTCACTTCAAGACCAGGAATGAGCATTAAGAAATCATGTAAATAGTATCAATTTTATTTTCATATTGACTGTACTGATCATTCATTCATATCAATTATCACATCGACTGTGATTACTGTATGTACTGATGAATATCATAACTTACTTTCTAATTATCTCCTTTTAGTCATGCCCCTTATTCTAATATTAATATTAATGTTTATAATTTTGTTGCCTTTAAAATGTTTAAAAGAAGGACGGCACTCATATATAAAGCACAAGGGCATTATCAGCCCGTTCTCATCCCAAGGCGTCATTTAATTGAGATTTTTGACCATGCGTCAACTAACTGACGCTAAAGGGTGCCTTTAGCGTCAGTTAGATGACGCTCATCCTCGGGCGTCATGTACCTGACGCTTTTGACCATGCGTCTACATCCGACGCACATGGCACCCTTTAGCGTCAACATGAGACGCGCCTACCCTACCCCATACCTAAACCTACCCATAATGGAAGCGTCATCTAACTGACGCTAAAGGCACCCTTTAGCGTCAGTTAGTTGACGCATGGTCAAAAGTGTAAATTAAATGACGCCTTGGGGTGAGAATGCGTTGGCATTACTTAGTCCTAAAAAAGTCCCATCTGTCTCATTACTGAGTTTATGATGTCTATAAAGTTTAATTAAAAAAAAGAAAACTGCTTTCATCTTCTACTCAATGGTCATATCGGTAGCAAAGCTCTGACAGCAGTTGCTAGGCAACTGACTTGAGCTATTGTACCTTGAACAGTGATTTTGAGGATCTCTACAATAATTTAAAAGATGAGACATGACAATGCTATCAGGCTTGTGAACAACTGGAATTCTTCTTTACATCCTCTGTCAAGGAAGTGTGCATCACCTGTAATCTCTAATGAAAAACCGCAACACCAGAGACCTGAATCCAAAAGTCTGTAACCGCCTCTTCTCTTTTTCTCATTTCTCTGTTAGAATTGAAGACATTCTGCTCAAAGCCAAATTGTGGCTGGTGAAAACTAAAAAGAAAGAATCCAAAAATCAAGATTTGTCTGTCACTGAGCCGCTATTGCAATAACGCTGCTTCAACGGGGTATCATATAAACACTAAACAATCTGATTGTATGCAACAACTACAAAAAAAAAAAAAAGACACATCCACAAAAGTATTTCTAAAGGTCAGATCAGCTAGGGAAAGTTAATCGAGGACAAAATGTTTCTGCATAAGAAAAACATAAATGAAATACAATGCTAGTCCAAAATATATATAATAATAAACAGACATTGGATGCACCTTCTAAAGTTTGAACACATTACTGTTTTGTACGTTGACAGGGACTGCCGCAGGAATGCTCTATAAGCTCACTGCTGTAGTGCTGTCACTGCTTTAGCTCGAGCTTACATACAGTACTTCCGTGAAACCGTTTTTACAGCTCGGCTCTCTTCATTAATACCCCGTGGAATAACCTAGTGGCACATAGTATCAGGCTCCCATAAGTCCCCGGAAAATATGACACAAACAATGGTGCATAAATTGGTATATGAGGTCATAATTACATGGTGCTGTTTGTACACGAATTAAATATCTTGAAAGCTATTGAGCAAATTACACACATCCACACATCTTTCTAGAAGCCTGTGGTATAGTAATTATGCCTACAGACATCTGTTGTGAAATGGGTTTTTATATTAAGCTATAAAGAATGTTATCAACCTCATGTATGTGACTATAGATACAGATACAGCATGGCGCAGTGCTGGGCTCAAGAGCCCCACTATACAACAGACAGGAAAAGATGCTTATAACCCCTAGCTTTCAAGTCACTGGTTTTTAGGCACATAAGTTAATGGGTAAGGATGGTGGAGCATCCCTCAAAGACGTTCAGATTTATTAAACTCATCGCGGGTCATTCACTTTACCTCGCACCGCATTGATCTGCCCTTTTAGATCTCCATAAGCCTCCATGCTGTACAGTAATAGGGAGTAATAAAGTAACTTTGTCACCACAGTAAAACCTTCAGTCTTAGCTCTCCAGTGTCCAGCAGCTTAAGACTATGCAATGAACTCAAGCAAACCCCTCTTCACTGTTCCTTACAACTCTCCACTTACTGTTTCAGGACAATACGGTACTCTAGGAACATATACAGACTCAACATGATGGTGTAAATACACAGTAATTACAACCACAGCCGTGTAATAGAGTGACTGCATTTTTTAGTACATGCTTTAGCAAACAAAACATATATTTATGATTTATTTGTTTAGCAGTTTATTTGTTTGGCAAAATGTAACCCTCCAGTTATGACAGACAGTGCAAAGTTAATATTTAAGAAGTCACATACATTTCACAAGAAAATATATATAAGACAAAAAGTCATACTGATACAATGCAACCCTGCCCCTGTTATGTCTAGTCATGATCCCCCGTCAGAGAAAGTGAAATCTGAAAAATATTTAATGATACATTAAGAGCTATAACGGCTCAGCTTGCTCAGTGCAAACATTCCACATTACACCCTGCTCTCTCTCTCTCTCTCTCTCTCTCTCTAAAGCATCATTAGCTACCCAATAATTACTGTACTCTCATAATCATTCTCCCAATGCCAGCTGAGAATTTGCATTCAAGATAAAAATCTTTATTATCGACATAAGGGATCATTCTCCCCCCAAAAAATTGTCATTTACCAACACAAAATTAATTTACTAATACACTCTAATGGAAATTTGTAAGTATTTTAAATTTTGGCAAATTGGTGGATCATTTGTAGGAATTCTTATAATCACATTTGTACATTTTTGGCTTTACTGCTTTTGAACCACTGACAGTTAGGTTCAGTGGTGAACCTTTGTGCTTGCTTTTTCTGAAAATTGTACTTTCCGCATGAATTACATTGTACAAAGTCAAATGAAATTGCCACCTCGGAAAAAAATTACGTTTTGTTGTCATTTAATCGCCTTTAGTAGTGCAACGGATCACAAAACTCATGGTTTGGATCATATTACGGCTTTAGAGTCACAGATCGGATAATTATTCGGATCAGGAAAAAAAAAAAATTAAAACAGAGCGCAAGGTGTCATATAACCCTGAAAACTACATCCACTGGAGGGGAACATAATTGGCGACAAGATAGCTTAGCTTACAGAAATATAATATATAAAACTTACATTTGGATATTTTACTTACTAGCGACAAAATGTTTACTGCACACGTAGTGTATTTTTTTAGTGTATACTGAGTGTCAGGATCCCACAATTTACCCATTCGTTCCAGCCCATATACATTTTTTTTCCTTAAACGCTCGTTTTTTTGGGGTCGACAGAGTATAAAAACGTATTTCTGGGATTCTTATCTTGTTTGCTGTACACCTTGTCACATGGCAGTTTTTAGACATTGTTTTGTTTTTGTTATAAGTCAGAAATGACAAGGAGGCAGCCCCTCGCAATGCAAAGTGGAGACGGTTGGATTGTTTCCCCCCCCGGTGGGTGTGGTTTTCAGATTATGGCACGTCGCTCTGTCTCTATTGGCTTTCCGTTCATTAAAGCACAAACTACTGGTACTTTTAAAGCAAAAAATAGCCTAAATAATTTAGTTCAAACTTTGAACAGTCAGTAATAAAACAAGAAAAATACAAAAATTACTAGCATAGATACAATATAACTGTCACACGCTGGTTGAAGCAGGCAAGGATGCAGGATCTTAATTGCAGCAGTGTTTATTTAAACATATTCTAATACTCATAAACTGAATCAAAAGAAACATGAATAGAACAAATAATAAAAACAAGCAACGACGACAGACAAGGAACAGACTGAAACACAGGGCTTAAATACACAGAACAGATCAGGGACACTAGACACAGCTGGGAAAAACGACTAACAGGACAAGACAACAGGTGACAGGGATTAAATCAATGAAACACATGTGCAAACTGGGTGTCACAGGCAAATATAATATGAATACAAACACTAAACGTG
Organism: Meda fulgida; assembly: GCA_030578275.1. Taxonomy (NCBI): domain Eukaryota; kingdom Metazoa; phylum Chordata; class Actinopteri; order Cypriniformes; family Leuciscidae; genus Meda; species Meda fulgida. Next base: position 11,586,165 of record CM060628.1, on the reverse strand, counting down.
ACAATAACAAAGTTAAAAATAAAGTTAGATATAACTGTAGTATTCATACAGACATGTAATAATTAAATGCAAATTAACTCTATGGATCACAGTATAAATTAAATTTAGATTAATCTTTGTTAAACCTGTGCTTTGTTGTTTATTAACATTAATGATATGGAGATATTTGTATGGTTGCTGTCACTTTAAGACATAATGCATGGACCCATAATGAAACATCTAATTTTCTTCTCAAATGTTTACGTTCTCTTAAGACCTAACAGACTGTGTTTACGAGAATACTTGTCGAGGCAGTATTTTGACCTTTTTGAAGTGTCCATTCAAAATCACTTTGTGTTCGCGTTTTATCTGTGGCTCTCTGTGTGGGAATGCTTCGGGGAGTGTCCTGTGCAAATTGGCAAGACAAAACACACACAAATAGTGAACTTTCACTCTGTGGTGGTTAAAATGGGTCAACACCAAGGTCATGGGTTCAATTCCAAGGGAAAGTAAGAACTGATAAGAATGTAAAGGTGTACCTTGAAATGCAATGAAAGTTGCTTTGGATGAAAGCGTCTGCCAAATGCATAAATGCAAATGCAATAAATGCAAAATCTGTAGGATTTTCTTTCTGTGGAACACACAATGAGATGTTTGGCAGGATGAAAGGCTCAGTTACCATTTACTTTCATTGATTTTTCATGATTTTTTTTTTTATAAAAGTGATTGGTGACCGAGACAGTCCCTGATGCAATAATATTTTGTGTTAAACAGAAGAAAGAAAAGCATTCAGGTTTAGAACAACATGAGGGTGAGTAAATAATGACAATTTTAATTTTGGGGTGAACCATCAGTTTTACCTCTCCTGGAAACGATGAAGGTCCTTCTCTACTAAAACCTAATGGTTTTTAAATGATATCAGCAGTTGCACTGTTGCATTAGCACAATGTGTCAAGAGAGATATAATGCCTGTACACTATGTGTAGCAATGTTCAGGGAAGAAGGAGGCGGGAACCGGCGAACCATCAAAATATAATTTATTTAAAATAAAACAAACAAACGAAAATACCGCCAGCAGCCCCTCGCGGACGACTGCTGGCTACCGAAAATAAATATAACTGCCAGCAGCCCCTCGCGGACGACTGATGGCTAAAGTAAAATACAAAAACAAAACAATTAAAATACAGGCCTATTCCTCTCTCGATCATCAACGTCGTCGCTCCTCCTTTATGCTTCCGCTCCTCCGTGAGAGATGCGAGACCGGTGTGCCTCACAGGTGTTGCTCATTAGCAATCGCACCACCGGCCTCGCGCCGTTCTCTCACGTCCCTCGGCCGTCCTGTTCGCCACATACCCCCATCGCCCCTGACAGGCCGGGGGGGTACCCACGAGCCTGTGCCTACTCCCCCCCCCCCCCGGCGGCGGCGATCCCTGGGGAGTATGGACAGACAAACCGAGGGAAACGGAGACGGAAGCATAAGGGGCGACAGATCGAGAGAGGGGAGAGAGAAAAAAAAAAAAAAAAACTTGGTCCGGTTCCCACAACGCGCTGCCATCTGGTCCCCCACCAGCTAGGCGATCTCCTCCGCGGTGCCTGGCGGTGACGCTGGGTAGCCCTCGGTGGACGGCTCGACGCTCCTCCGCCGCCCGGTGGACGGCGACGGCTCCTCGGGTGCCTTGGGCAGACGGCAGGAGTCCCCCACTCCCTGCTCCTCCCCTTCACTGGTGGACGGCAGCAGGCTCCGGCCCACGGCGAGCGGCGGCGACTCCTCCTCTCCCTCCCGGATGGCAGCCGCCCCTCCAATACCCAGGCGGCCGGCAGCGAGCTCGACCGTCCCACCGGCAACTCACTCCAGCGCACCGCCTCGAGCGTCCGTGGCCGCGAGTCCCCCGCTCCCTGCTCCTCCCCTCGCTCGGCGGATGGCAGCAGGCTCCGGCCCACGGCGAGCGGCGGCGACTCGCGCACCATGCTCGATGGCACCGCGGATTCCCCACACCGGCGAGGACTCTCTGACAGCGCGTTCCTCCCTCTTCCCGGGTTTCGGCACCAGTGTAGCAATGTTCAGAGAAGAAGGAGGCGGGAACCGGCGAACCATCAAAATATAATTTATTTAAAATAAAACAAACAAACGAAAATACCGCCAGCAGCCCCTCGCGGACGACTGCTGGCTACCGAAAATAAATATAACTGCCAGCAGCCCCTCGCGGACGACTGCTGGCTAAAGTAAAATACAAAAACAAAACAACTAAAATACAGGCCTGTTCCTCTCTTGATCATCAACGTCGTCGCTCCTCCTTTATGCTTCCGCTCCTCCGTGAGAGATGCGAGACTGGTGTGCCTCACAGGTGTTGCTCATTAGCAATCGCACCACCGGCCTCGCGACGTTCTCTCACGTCCCTCGGCCGTCCTGTTCGCCACACTATGGTTTCAATTTTTTGGAGGGCAGAATTACTGAGCCTGTATACTATTATGTACTACCAATGGGTAAACATCACATGTACTGCACAACATTCCTAAATTATCTTTATTATATATCAATCACTGCAGTATTTAATCAATTCTGTGCGTAATTAGTGATCGTATGAGGTCAACCTTCAAGAAAACATGCTTCACAGCACTAACTTGACAATAGATATCTGGCGACTGATCCCTTTCAGAAGCGTATGAAGCACCCCAGTTTAATACGCAAGCGGTGCATTCATTCAACAAACAGACAGAAAGTAGACAGAAGCTGTGAGCCTGAGATTTCATAACTGTTCTTCGTTCTGTTTTACTAATGTATTTTTAATGGCAGGAACAGATACTGTTGCCACTTGTGACGCATTTGAGCTATTATTCTCTTTTTAGAGAAGAGTGGGTGAGGAAAACAGAGGCATAATTAGGCATATTTAGAGTTCCTCATTTCAAGCTTATTCCACTGACTGAGCAGAAGGAAACACATTTCTGCAGTTTCGTGTCTTTTCATTGGGAATTTATTATCTGATTTGCGCATATTATTTCTCATGCTCACCTGGATTAGACAGGCTGCAGCCTTCTGAACCTTGTTAACAACACATGGAATGAATGAGAAGACTATTTGGCAACAAAAAAGTGATGATATTGATGATAAGTGATGATTATCATTGGAATCTGTCTTTAGGGTCACACAGTTTAAATTGTTGTAACCCCATTTATTACAGACAATGAAATCCATGGCAATGTGCCCTGTGCACACCACGAGAAAAACAAAAGTCATGAAATATGTGGAAGGCAGTGAGATGAAATGAGCCATATTTCAAAGTGAGGTGAGAAAATATGTTTGTTTTCAAACTGTGTCTGCAGGCTATCGCACAACCTCTGTGAGCTCTCCAAATCTCTGTTGATTCTTTTAAATTCCATTATGTCAGTCTGCTTGGCCTGCAGGATTGGGGAAATATAACTTAGCCTAGCCTGCCATGCGGGAACAGGTGCAAGGTCACTAGTTTTAGCAACTTTCATTCCAAAAAGAGATCTGGAATCGAGCCACGCATGTTTACCCCGCAGTGTTACTGGTCAAAATAATATAGTTTATTCCCCGTGCATGAAGGGACCTTAAATGTTTTCAGTGTCCTTGTGGAAATGTTTTCGTATGTTTGTATTGGAGCCCTACAGACAGCATCAGCAAAGCATAAAATGGGGGTCATAAGGTCTGTACAAAACATCTTGATCAATACATTCTCTCAAGCATGAGTATATGACTTAAATAAAAGTATTTTTATACATTAAAAGACCTATGTAAATAAATATTTAACAGTTCATTGTTAATGGTCCATGTAACTTCGAATAATTTGTTTTCTATTTTTTGTCTTCAGTATGGAAAAATTAACCAATTATTCATTTATTACATATTCGACCCTTCTCAAGAACATAAAATATAGCATTTTATATCTAAACAAGTATTATTAATAATAAATGAGAAAAATGCAAAACAGAAGCATTTTTACCAGTGGTCAGGCCTTTTTTGACTCTTTCATCTTTTTTTGTTTGTTTGTTTTACTTTACCATTACCTGCACATGTCTATTTATGATTTTTTGGTGTTCTTTGCAGTCTTTTTATTGTCATGGCAACAGTTAAATTGGATTTTAGCAGAAAAATAAGATTTAAATCACATAGCATTAGAAAGCGGAGAAAAGAATTAGAGTGAGATGAATACAGTTGGTGTTGGTAAGAACAGAGAGGTTCTGTGAATCAGACTGAATGCGCTTGATGTCCTGTCGTGTTTGTGAATAGAGAGGTTTTGTGGTGTGGATCAGTGATCGATGCCAAGGCTAGCGGCGTGACATGCTTGCCATTACTCACAAGCAATGAATTCCTGAGTTTGAGTTAACACAGAAAAGATCCTGGACTACATCAAAAGCTCTTCAGTGTGCAATAAAACAGATGCCTCTCAAAAACAAAATGAAAAAGAATGACACCACTGCACCCATGTCCCTATATGAAGATATTATGCTTCAGATGGGCGTTTGGCAGCTCCAATTTAACTGCTCTTTGATCATGGCTCTGACTGCATTTGAAACAAGTTCAAATTTCAATAATAGGACACAACTACTTCCAATTCCAATTCTCTGAGAAATGAAAGGTGATTTCAATATACAGGAAGCAGTGATGCATCAGTATCACATACAAGAGAACTAGATAGGGCTATTGTGTTGTACTCACACAGATATCATCAGGTCATTGTGTTGAAAATATATGCAATTGCCATGAAATTCTATTAATGGGAATGCCTCAAGCCTTTCATTTCCTCTCATGAACTTTTCAGATATGCCAAATTGTCCTGCATATTGCATGCAGTCTGGGTACTCAGCTCAGATCCTCCCAAACTGATGCTCCATTATTAAGTGCAATAGGCAGAGAGAACTGGAGCTTGCATATTTGCAAAGGGCAGTGCTCTTATAAACACTTAGTGTCATGAGGATGAAAGAAATATGATTCATTTGCCTTTTGATGGGTTTCATCCAATTAGAGTCAGATGAAGTTCCTTCCATTCCATTTAAAAGTTATCTTTATCTACGTCCTTTAAACACATACACATTCTATAATGTAGCCTGCTGCTGTTATTGAAATGCAATGGCATGTTTTGTGGGCTTCATCTAAAGACTCAAAAGGTCAAGCCCGTTTTATTACGTCACTTATGCATTCATCTGTTCAATGTTCAGGACCGAACTACTTCAGTACTCAGGCACATTATAAAAACATATTATCACACCACAGTATGAATTATTAGACAGTATGAATTATTAGACATTATTGGACATATACCCAACAGTGATATTGTGTTATTGTGTGAAGTTGTCAAAACGTTAAAAATGCTGTTAAAACATGATGACCTTGAAAAGTTTCACTAAAAAACTCCCCTTGGAGAAAAAGTGTGTCTAAGTGTGTCTGTATGAGTGTGTCTGTCAGCACACTTATTCTCAACAAGCTAAATAATGGGTTACGAGTAAAAGGAGCAAATAAACAAACATCTCTGGTGCAAGGTACCTTGGCAACAGCTCACTGAATCGCTAAGAGATGTTGACATGATGCGAGAGGATATTGAGTGGAGAGGCAAACTCTCGCAAACTTTTTAACTGTAAACATTTAACGGTTGACAGGTTGAAGCATTACTAAAGCAAAATATCTATAAACCCAGAATACTTAAATGTGTTGCGATGTCTCCAGGCTATTAAGAACAGACATTATTTATTTTACTACTGCAAGAAAGAAATTTTAGTTCATATCAGAACGCAGAAAGTTGAAGAACTTTAAGTGAAAGGATATATATATATATATATATATATAAAGTATTAAAAGAGCAATGCAAAACATAGAAAATGAAGAAAAATGTTGTGTAGTGGTGAATAGCCTAGTGGGATGTAGGAGGTTTTTAAACTTTTTGATACCTAATACTCCCAAGCATGAAGATCCCATTTATTTGACCTTTTATTATTATAAGGTACCTTATATATTACAGTATGAATGGCTTACAATATATACACACACACTGATCAGCCACAACATTAAAACCACTGACAGGTGAAGTGAATAACATTGATTATATTGTTACAATTGCACCTGTCGAGCAGTGGGATATACTAAGCAGCAAGTGAATGGTCAGATCTTAAATGGCATGCGTTGTAAGCAGGAAAAATGGGCATTCAAAAAGATCTGAGCGATTTTTGACAAGGGCCAAATAGTGATGACTAGGCGACTGGGTCAGAGTATCTCCAAAACGGCAAGTCTCGTGGGGTGTTCTAGGTATGCAGTGGTTAGTACCTACCAAAAGTAGTGCAAGGAAGGACAACAGGTGAACTGGTGTCTGGATCATGGGCGCCCAAGGCTCATACTGGACCGTCTGATTCAATCACAAAGAAGAGCTACTTCAGCTCATATTGTTGAAAAACGTAAAGTCACAGTATGTACGTTTAGCTGCTAGAGGTCGCTTTTTCAAAACAATAACAAAGGCGTAGCTTGATGATGCCTAAATGAGCTTTAGTTTTCAACCGGTAAAGGTATCCAAAACACATAACATATCGAAGCGTATTTGTTGTTTCCAATCGAGGGTAACGCGGATATGACGCCATTGACAGGCAACGCAATGACACAGGCCGTTACACTGGTTAAAATTGCTAATTTCTTTGGATTTAAATATTGTTTGAAACATTTGGGATAATGTATGTACGCAAGTCAACAAAATATACAGTATATGGATGGCCGTGTGCATCGTTTGTCTGGGGAAAGGATGGCAGCAGGATGCACTATGGGAAGAAGGCAGGCCGGCGAAGGCAGTGTATTTTCTGGGCAATGTTCTGCTGGAAGACCTTTGGTCCTGCAATTCATGTGGATGTTACCTACCTAAAAAATAGTTGCAGACCACATCCACCTCTTCAGTGCAATGGTGGTCCCTGATGGCAGTGATCTCTTTTAGCAGGATAATACACCTGCTCATGAAAGAGAACATGACAAAGAGTTCAAGGTGATGCCTTGGCCTCCAAATTCCTCAGATCTCAATCCAATTGAGCATCTATGGGATGTGCTGGACCAACAAAACATAACCGTAAAAGGATCTGCTGCTAATGTCTTGGTGTTAGATACCACAGGACACATTCAGAGGTCCATGCTGTGACACATCAGAGCTGCTTTGATTGCATGAGAGGGGCCTACTCAATATTAAGCTGGTGGTTATAATGTTGTGACTGATATATATGCCATAGGACAGAATAACAATTACATAATTGAAGTACTGTAAGACACAATGACAGAACTAAATGGTGCAGGAACAATAAGAATACACCTTCATAGATAAGTGGACAGGATAGGTAGCTGCCGAATGCCCTAGACTCCCAAAAACATCAATATCATTAAGGTGCTCTGAACTATAAATGGATTGATAGATGCAAGCAGAGACAGACATGGCTAACTTTTCAGTGACATACTCCTTTATAGTAATAGCTCATATGAACACATTCATCGCTGTATTTGGCTCTGGGTTAGCCATTCAAAATCTTGCAGCCCTGATACATCTGCCATTACTCTTCTACTTCTGATTCTTTTTTATGATTTTTCCTTTTGTGTTTCTCTGTTGCCGAAAACTGTGTCCCACCTCATCTTAATACCAAATAACATTTCTCAAGGTTTGAAGGGGATTTTTTTTTTTTTTGGTGGCCAATGATAGGCTGTACCAAAAAATTGTTTAATTATCTTTTCATTTGCTCTGGTTTGGTTATTTATAGAAGATAATCGCAGTGCCTTTGCATGGTTCTACACAAACGGAATAAGAATTTGGGGAAAATGAAGGGTTCATTTGCATTCATTTGCATGCAATTAGCATATCAAAATTGACTTGAAAGAGCTGCCTTGCTTAGAAACTGTATTTCCCTTTTCCTCATATAGAATAGCAGCGTAAGGTTTATATTACTTGGTTTGCACATTAACAGAGAAGTTTCTCATGTTGTTTGTGTGTAATGAGCCTTCCCATTTCCTCTCATTTTCACTCTTGGCCTGTCAGTGGAAGCAGACAGCAGTAAAACTGCCAAGTAAATAAAGCCCACGTGACTTTAGTGACTCTTTATTTTCAAACCCTAAACTTAGACTTCTAGCCTTTGCTTGCACAACAAATTGCATGTGCTCTTCTAGGCATATAGTGGCTTGTTTACTACTTATTACAAGAATTGTGCAAACAGGTTGGGCAAACCCAAAGTTTATTTGTAGCTTAGTCTAAATAACAGGGGTTTTGAATGTTTTATAAAACAATTTATATGTAAATGAATTAATAAAAAGGCTCAAGTTCAACACTCAAACTGGTTTCAGAAGGATTGATGATGATGATGTTTATTTCAACTAGAATGCAGGTTTTTCTCACAAATCAACATAACAGGCTACATAACAGACAACTTATACAAGTGCATGGTTTGAAAAGGAGGTGGATGAAGCAAACGCTTATGTGATTCCAAACCCCCTCACATTCAACACAAAATGCAATACAAAAACAATATACAAACAAAATAATTCAAGAGCAACAGTATTCATGTACAGTACATACAGAAAAACAATTGTTACTATTGGTATAAGACAAACAAGAAAAAACAACGCACACACACCACACACCCTTACAAAAGAGACTGGCCCAAACACTCTCTGCCTCTACACCCTCTCACCACTAGCTTCATGCTGAGGGCATCATTCTCTGTCCTCTACATATTTCCTTATAACGTTTTTTTTAAACAAATATTTAAAATGAATTATATTAGGACAGGTTTTTAATTCATCCACCAAATCATTCCAAAGCTTCAGTCCTCGCACTGAAATACACATTGATTTTAGAGTGGTTCTAAATTTGGGCACATATTTATTTTTATTTCCTCTTAATATGTAACTATGATGAGCATCTCTATCACAAAATAAATTTTGAACATTGGGAGGCAAAGAATTTTGTGATGCCCTAAACATAATTTGAACAGTTTTAAAATTGACCACGTCCTGCAATTTAAGTTCTTCCAGCTCTACAGACATGAGACAACAACAGAGATGAACTGATGAACACCAGAGACAATCCTAATGGCCTTTTTCTGCAGAGTGATCAAGGGCTGTAAGTGAGTTTTGTAACAGTTCCCCCAAATTTCAACACAATAATATAAATATGGCATAATAAATAAATGATACAGTAGAAGTCGAGCTTTAGTGTTCAGTAAATTACACGATCTTTTCATCATTCCAACACATTTAGCCACTTTTGTCCTCAGGTAGCTTATATAGGGTTTCCAAGAGATCTTCTCATCTATTATAAAAAATGTATTTTGTTTAACCTTTTCTATTAGTGTGTCATCAATAACAATTTTAACAGGTATAGTACATTTACGATTACTAAAAAGCATAATTTTAGTCTTTTTCAAATTCAAAGACTTTATTAATATTAAACCAGGTTTTTAACTTTACCAATTCCACAGTTACCGAGGCCAAAAGTTGCTCCAGATTGTCATCGGCACAAATAATATTGGTATAATCAGCAAAAAGAATAAATTTCATTTTCGTTGTTATTTTACATTATTCATTAATATACATTAGGAATAGTGTAGGTCCCAGTATTGACCCCTGCGGTACTCCACACGTTATATCCTGAAACCCTTATTTATATTGATCAATCTCAACAATCTCGCCTAGATAGCTCTCCAACCATTTTTTTTGCTATTCCCCTTATGCCATAGTGCTCCAACTTTTTTATTAAAATCTGATGATCAATGGTATCAAAGGCCTTTTGGAGATTTATAAAGATTCCCAAAACAAATTTATTTCTTTCAATATCATCTGTAATTTCTTCCAATAAATCTATTAATGCATGTGAAGTACATCTATTTTCCCTGAACCCATATTGACAATCGGATAGTAATTGGTGTTTATCAATGAAGCTTCGGAATCTTTTGTCATATAATTTTTCTACAATTTTGGAAAACTGTGGCAGGAGGGAAACAGGCCGATAGTTATTAAAATAATGTTTATCCCCCGACTTTTGGTAAATTGGTATGACTTTAGCAGTTTTCATTTGCGATGGAAAATGACCAAATTGAAAGGATAAGTTACAGATATATGTAAATGGATTTATAATTTCTTCTGCAACATCACGAACAATCCTCATATCGATATTATATATATCTTGGGATATTTTGTTCTTGCAGTCCCTGATTACTTTCAGAACCTCCCTCTCGTCGGATTTTAAGGATCTAAGCAATTGTACCATGAATTTAAACCAAAAAGAAAATCTCTTTACAACCACACTGATGCACAACCAGGTCAGTTTTGAATCACATTAATGCATGTCAGCAGTTTAGCAGTATTTGATACGTCTAAATTGTCCAATCCAATAGGCTACTTTTTATTGCTCAATATTTATTAAATTAATACCTGCTGCAAAGCTGTATTATTTTGTACACCATAACTTTTTCCGAAAATACTTTTAGGTATAATAAGTCATTTAGCTATTTACTATTTGTATTGACTCCTACTTTTATTTTTCATATTCATAAAGATAAGCCCCAAATCACATATTCATTAAGGGAAACCCGCTGGAACTGATCTCTCACACACACACACACACACACACACACACACACACACACACACACACACACACACACACACACACACACACACACACACACACACACACACACACACACACACACACACACACACACACACACACACACACACAATATGAAGGGTATTGAAAGGCACACAATATCGGTGTATTTGGCCTGCTCTTTACAGCAGGAAAAAGGAACTGTATGTTTAATTGTACTGTTGCATGCATGTTAATGGGAAATTCGCTGCTATTTATCAGACAAAGCAAGCTAATACAATCACACAATTATCTTGTTAAACCATATTAATTAGAAATAACAATGGCGTCAACACAAATCAATTGAAACTTCAAGAGGTAAGGAAATTGCATTGTGACTGAACTCTTGCCTTGGGCGAGTGTGGGGGACTAGATTAACAGAGTGATCCTAATCATGACTTAATCAGGGAGAATTATTCACTAAAGTGGGCTTTAGAGAAGGGCTGGTCACGATCAAAGGATCCCACCACAGCTGTTTGGCTCTCTGTGAGAGAGTAAAGGCCCTTTCACACCGGAAGCGTAATGAAAAAGCGAAACGAAAAAGCGAATAGTTCTCGTGCGAATAGTTTGCGTCAAAACCATTCACATCAGCCGCGATGCGAATTTGTGACGTCTGTGACGTTCAGAGCTTCAACATTCCAAAACATTCGGGCCGACAGTTAAGAAAAAAATGGACAAATCATCATCCTCCAGTGAAGACGAGATTTTAATTTAATTTCACTTTAAAAGACAGAAAAGAAGGTTTTGGGTGAAAAGAAACGCTGATGGCGTTTACATGCGCATTAAGAATTTATTCTATAGTTATGTGTGTTTGAATATATGTGCGCAGGTTTGTAATTCCCTACAAATCATGCTTAAACAAACTACTTGTCTTGCCTATAAATTTGATACAGAATTTTAATTTTATCACTTCGGATTTACTATGGTTTTAGTGAATCAAAAACATACAGCAGATGCAGCGTAATCCGATTCCTGAATGAATGATTCAAATGAGTCAGTCATTTTTAGTAAATCGGAAACACGCAGCACAACCAGCGTAATTCTATTCCTGTAGCTGTACGAATGATTCTAATCATTCGGTTCTCTTTTAGTGAATAATAAGCAGACTGTGCAGTCTGTATAATTTGACTCCTGAACAAATAATTTTAATGAGTTATGATTTTTTATTAAATCAAAAACATACAGCACAATCAATCCTACTTTATTCTTGGATGAATTATTCCAACGAGTCAGTTTGTTTTAGTATATAATAAACAGTCTGCACAACCATGACTCCTTAACTAATAATTCTAATATGTCAGTTCTTTTTAGTAAAAAATACAGCACAACCAGTTAAATCAGATTCCTGAACAAGTCTCTCTTTTTTTCAAACAGGTTGTTCAACATGTACCAAGTTAAATATAAATATTATGAATATTAAAAATACTAAAATAATGACGTGTTACAACATTTTATGTTTGTTACTGCCAATTATTTGATTGCATTTGCTGTTTCTAAAAAAAAACAGTAAACAATAAAAGGCTCCCTTGCATTTCAATTCATACCTTCAATTTTGAGCCTCCATGCAATTTCGTATGCTACTCATTAATATGCAGTATATATATGACTGAGCCCTTAGGGTGTGCTTAGATTACTAGTATGCTTGTGAAATGGGCTGTCAGTTTGGGAGACAAAGTGCACAAAGGTTGACTACATAATGTTTTTTTTTTCCTCTTATTCTCTGCTTTCTCTTTGTGCTGTTATTTGCTGTGTGAAACAGACATGCATAAGAAAACGGAATGATTTATCTATCGGCATAAAGTAAATTGCACTTCACATCAGAGCTATGAAAGTCTCTAACATTTATCATGATAAGTGTTTGCTGTTAACTGGTTGTCCTTAAGGAAAATGTAGACCTTGAGAATAAGGCTTTATAGGACAAGGCTGCTCTTGCTCTTTGTATTGTTCCACTAGATACTTTATCAGCGCTGCATGAAATAGAGTTTGTGGGGGAAACTGAAATACCTAAACACCACATACAGTATAGAACAAAAGAGACTGTTAATGGAGGCAATGCATCTGTAGCAGAGAAAATGAAAAAAAGATAGAAAAATCATTTCATTTAGGCTTTAGATTCCCCCTTCCACAAATCCTCATGCATTTCCATTTGCCACTGAAAATTAATGATTTTTTTGTTGTTTTGGTTGAGTAAGGCTGCGGTTTGACATGCGACAAGTGCTTGAAATGAATTATGAAACAGAATTTACATTCTGATTCAAGTGTGTGTGCGCATGCGGCCTCCAGCACAAGTGATTGAAATTACAAGTGCCTTCAATTTCCAACCATTTCAACCCCGTTAAGACGACACTCACCTGCAAGAGCAAAAAATTAGCCCTCTAAAAACAGAAGTGCTCCTCTGCCATCTAAACCGCCTCTTCTCACCACTTGTTTCCTTCCTTTCTATCCTTGCAAAACATCGCATATCCACTCCTATCTTCCGACACTTCGTCTTTCCAACCCTCCCACATCTCTCAGATTGTTCTCCTCCACATCCCTTGCACACACCCATGTGCTCACCAAAGATCTCAGGATCTCTTCACAATTTCCCCTTTCTGCTGTTCTTTTCCAATATATACCTCTTACTTTCTTTCATTTCTTCTGTTGTCTTCTCTTCTGAAGAGCTCTTCACTATCTGTCTGGCTAAACAATATTTACTTTTTCCATTTCCATTCCATGTTCGTGTTTCCCAGCTGTTTCTGATACAGAAACAATTTTAAAAGCATCACGTCAGATCCAGAAAGCATAATGGTCGTAATATATATATACAAACACACAATATATAAAGGTCAGCTGAAAAAAAATAAAAATAATTAATATTTCCACTGTCTTTAGTAAATCCTGAATGTAGTTTTTTTTAATGGCAAAAGAGGTTTTGCACTGGCGCAAGCTTTAAGTAAATCTGGCCCCAAATGCTATAGTAGAACTGCACGAGTCTGCTCACTGTTTTTAATATATATCACGATTCTCCCACAATTCTGAGTCGACAGCTAAACAAAATACCATATAATTTATTAGAGGTTCAGACAACATATTAATAGCTGCAGTCTGTTTTAAAAATATTTAATTAATTTGAATTAAAAAAATCGGTTTGAATGAATGACTCTGTTATGAAGCAGCTGAAGCAGAGACGAAGGCAAGATCCACGTTCAGCAATGTTTTAATTCAGACAAGGCAACTAGAAACAGGTACAGCATAAGGTGCATACAGCATAACAACAATACAAGAACTCACAAAGACAGGACTGAAACACAGGGCTTCAATACTGGGGCAAACGATCTAAACAGGATAACAAGGGGGCGTGGTTAACGGGAAACACCTGGGAAGACTAATAGACAGACAGGGAACCACTAAACATGACAAGACAAACCCACACCGTGACATAGCCCCCGTAGGCTCGGGGACAGACGACACACTCACTGGCTCGGGGACAGACGACACACTCACTGGCTCGGGGACAGACGACACACTCACTGGCTCGGGGACAGACGACACACTCACTGGCTCGGGGACAGACGACACACTCACTGGCTCGGGGACAGACGACACACTCACTGGCTCGGGGACAGACGACACACTCACTGGCTCGGGGACAGACGACACACTCACTGGCTCGGGGACAGACGACACACACACAGGCTCGGGAACAGACGACACACACACAGGCTCGGGAACAGACGACACACTCACTGGCTCGGGAACAGACGGAACAGACCCTGGCTCGGGAACAGACGGAACAGACCCTGGCTCGGGAACAGACGGAACAGACCCTGGCTCGGGAACAGACGGAACAGACCCTGGCTCGGGAACAGACGGAACAGACCCTGGCTCGGGAACAGACGGAACAGACCCTGGCTCGGGAACAGACGGAACAGACCCTGGCTCGGGAACAGACGGAACAGACTCTGGCTCGGAAACAGATGATCAGATGCCTGATGATCTTCTTCCGAGGAGGGCTATCAGAACCGCTCAGCACATTCATGCCCTGGCAGAGACCGTCCAGCCAGAGACCGTCCAGCCAGAGCTTCGCGTCAGCCACGTCCAGCCAGAGCCACGTCCAGCCGGCTGGACGTGGCTGACGTGAAGCTCTGGCTGGACGTGGCTGACGTGAAGCTCTGGCTGGACGTGGCTGACGTGAAGCTCTGGCTGGACGGTCTCTGGCTGGACGGTCTCTGGCTGGACGGTCTCTGGCTGGACGGTCTCTGGCTGGACGGTCTCTGGCTGGACGGTCTCTGGCTGGACGTATACAGTGGATACACAGGGTTCCTCCTCTACCACACCCACCGTATACACTGAACCGCTTAACAGAAGGGCCAGGTCAATATAGCTCTCCAATGTTTCGTGAGGCTCATGCCAGGGCATGAATGTGCTGAGCGGTTCTGATAGCCCTCCTCGGAAGAAGATCATCAGGCATTCCTCGCTCATAGAGGTGAAAGGTGCCAGCTTGATAAAATCGTCCACGTACTCCTCAATCAATCGATTCCCTTGACGGAGACACAGGATTTGGACTGCTGTGTCCATGGCAGGTATTGCTGCTGGATCTGGGTGGGGTGAGTTCTTCTGTTATGAAGCAGCTGAAGCAGAGACGAAGGCAAGTTCCACGTGCAGCAATGTTTTAATTCAGACAAGGCAACTAGAAACAGGTACAGGATAAGGTGCATACAGCATAACAACCATACAAGAACTCACAAAGACAGGACTGAAACACAGGGCTTAAATACTGGGGCAAACGATCTAAACAGTATAACAAGGGGGCGTGGTTAACGGGAAACACCTGGGAAGACTAATAGACAGACAGGGAACCACTAAACATGACAAGACAAACCCACACCGTGACAGACTCACTCTTAATCAGCGTTTTTGAACAAATCTCTTAAATGAATGATTCAATGACAAATAAATGTTTTAAGTCACTTGTCACCTCGTACTGGTGTAACAATTTGTAATGAATGTAATCTGAATTAGAAGCACCAATTTACTTTCATAAGGTGATTTCCTCCATTTTTACCATTATATTCACTATTGTAGACATCAAGTGTTTATATCCGAACCATAAACTTTTATCCCAGTACTTTTGTGATAATTTGAATTACAGTATTGTAACACAAAAGTAATGATACTGTGTGGTTGAAAAGGTGTGTGAAAGGGTTTCTTCCCTTTACATGAAAACGTCTCTCTCTGGATCAGCGGCAGCATATTTCGCAGATTTCAATGTTCATTGTGATCGTATTTGTCAAAGGTTTAATAGACATTGACATCGACAAATCACTGTCATTTAGATATAAGATCGCTTGGGTGTTTGAATTGAGATCACAATCTTTTAAGGATTAATCGTGCAGCTCTATGCAACAGCATGCAACTTTTATGAGCATAATAAATAACTACATCAATTAGTACATACAAAAAAATCACACCACATGAATATTAAAAAGGATCCAGTGAAGGGAAAAAGTAATTAAAATTCTGGAAAATACAGGACCTTACACATACGGTTTCCCAATAGATTGATAAAAATACTTCTGTTAGATGATATAATCCCCAACATAACAGAATGTTGCTATGTAAAAAATAAAATAAAAATGTTATAGGCATGATGAACAGGTCATAGCTGTAACTATATCAAGGGATAAAGTACAGTTGGAACTGTAGAACTATCCATTTCATTGCATAATAGCAGATCACTGCTCGTTCAGATATGCCAATAATTTATCCAGTCGTGGAAAATAACATTGCCAATAAAATGTGCTAGAAACAAATTCAGATTTATTTGACTCTCTTTTGCAACTTCACAGCAGATCTCTCTAACACTCTTCCTCTCTATCCCTCTAATCTGACCTGCTCGAGCATCCTATTGAGTCCCAGGATAGCTGCTCATAGATGAGGTGCTCTGAAGTGGAGTGAAAGAAACTTTTTTTTCTACACACAGTTATAAGTTTTACCTTGGCAGATATCACATCATTGCTATCTTATTCCATTATATGGGTGGATGAGCATCACATGGAAACCCACTGTTGTGCTTCGTTCAGCATGGGAAGGTCATGTCGAGCCTGATAAGAGGGGGGATTTTCTCTGCCTCAGATTTGGCACAGAAACATCTTGGTTCATCCAAAGTGGCAGAATCTTCAAAGGTAAATCTTATGTGTATCAAACAATTTAGAATATTTAGCAGAGGAAAGCAGTGCAAAACATCTGCTGAGGTTACAGGGCTGTGATCTTTTTTTTTAATGGCCAGTTCAATGGGTAATCGTCACAGTCCACCTATACTGTAGCCCTCAATGAAACACAGGCTGCTGTAGTACACTAGCACCACAGAGACTGGAAGGAAGGTCTAATCTTTGTTTCAGAGACATACAGAATCTTTGTACTTTGGGGCTCTATGTCTCAAGCACTGACTAACAGGATTCCACTGCTGTTAGTTGGGTTCTTGGACACTACATTCACAAAACCTTTCAAGTGTCTGGTTCTTAACATTTTCTTCTCTATTAAGTAGGGAGGGGATGATTACTATGATTGTTGTTTTTTTTTTATTCGAGAAGGAATGGTGGAAGGCAGTGACTGTGCTCTGGAGATTTTTCAGCCTTTTAAGAGGACCAAATCTTAGGTGTGGTCATGTTTTGGCTTTTACAAACGTCCTGAGGGACACTTAAAGCTGCAGTCGGCAACTCTGGCAGATTGAGTGGACTTAGGCAAAATTTTGAATTTTGAACTCTCATGCCCCTCCCCCACCATCAATGAATACCCTCCCACCGAGTTCGTGCTCGTCAGTGCGTGTGCACCACGAACCTGCCCAGCAAGTGCTAACGTTAGCTATCCATACCAAAACATTTGGGCAAACATACTTAGATTACTAACATAACACTAAGAAATAAAGTAACTGGTTGATAAAGCACAATTACCTGTCGAGAAGAAATGTTGCAAGCTCTGCATCCAGCTTGAACCCAATTAAATCACGTAAATCTCTCCACCTTTCAAATGGCGATCTGATGTTGATCCTGGTATTATTACGGGCACGGTCACTTTCTTTCTTTACGTCTTTCTTTTCAGCAGGTGTTCTCTTTTCCTGAGTTGTTTTTGACTTCCTAGCTCTTGAGGTTAACCGAGGAATTGGAATCTTTTCCGGCCTCAGTCTTCGTTACTGCCCGAATTTCAGGCGTGTGCATGTGATTGTAACGTGCGTGAGGGGTGGCGTGTGCACGACCTGTGATTGACAGTCAGATCTCACACCCCCCTGCACTGATTGGACACAATGAACCGGGAGCGGTGGATTTTTGCAAAACAAATAACACGCTCCAGATGGAGTTAGAAGCTCGGGTTTTTTTCAAAAACCACTTTATTTATGTTGTTCTGTCGGATCATAGTGTCGATTTCACTGAATGTGATCAAAAAGATGTTGCCGACGGCAGCTTTAATCGAGGATGGTCACCCTGTCTGCAGAACATGCACAAACAAAAGTCGCTGCAATACACTTCAAATCTGCCGAGTCGTCTTGTGTGACCATCACCCACTGTTGTATAGCGAACCCATGGCAAGTTAACTTTGACCTCAATACGAAAACTACGTCTGGGAAATAATCGGGCTCAAAATGTTGTTTTGAGTTGAAATATTTTATCTCACTCACTTGAAATAAACGTGAAGCTTCCGCAAAGAAAAGTTTGCATTAATGTTATAAAATTAACTGTTTATAAAGAGTTTATACAGCGTACAAAACAATTGTCCAGAACAGATGATCACAACAATATTATCAAACATTCAAGTATTTGAATGAAACGAGAGAGGAGAGCGCTGTGTTATAATCAAGGGGGTAATCCATCAGCCGGAAGTTGAAGCTGCCTCCGGGAGCCGCCATTGTAGCTGGCTATCACCTGCTGTTAGCATCCCATTAACTCCCATTCATTTTGGCGTCACGATGACAGCGAATAACTTTACATCTGAGGCGTCCAAAGACTGCATTTGTCCATTATTTATTTCTAAAGAAACACGACAATGTATAAAAGGCTCCATTACTTTGTATCTTACGTTATGGCCCCGTAAAAGCCATTCTTGTGAAAACAGACTAAAAATTGCGTCATAACCACACGACTTTCTGTCGCACAATAGAGACATTACCGTATAGACAGGAGGAGAAGCTCGCACAGTCTCGCAGGCAGTCTTTTACTATCTAAAGTCAGCCCATGGCATCTAGACAAAATATTTAAACAATGTTTTTGAGGAATTGGAAATAATTGGATATGTGGCAAGTGAATACATATGAAGTAAAATTTATCCACAAACTTTAAATTATTTATCTACTACTACACCTACGGGGGATGGGGAAATTAATGAGCAGGAAATTATACAGGCAATGGAAGAAGAAAAAAAAACATC
Organism: Meda fulgida; assembly: GCA_030578275.1. Lineage (NCBI taxonomy): Eukaryota > Metazoa > Chordata > Actinopteri > Cypriniformes > Leuciscidae > Meda > Meda fulgida. Next base: position 11,567,170 of record CM060628.1, on the reverse strand, counting down.
TTAATGTCTATCGCGGTTAACGTTGTTCCTTTATTTATTTACAGATCTACTTGAAGATGAATGTGATCCCGTTTGGAAGCCATATGTACAAAATGCCTACATAACGTGAAATAAAGAAAAACGGTTTTGTTCAAGTGTTTGTGACCATGATTTATTAGCCAAAACTACATGATTTAACACCTAGCTCACAATTCTTTATATATTGGAATATTATATGGTCATGTAATATTGAATGGATACGAAAATGACTCGAGGGGACAGTATTTTATAGTATGGTTCCTGGGCTCATACTAAGAAGTATTTTTTGGATGGGTTATTATTCTGTTTGATGTAGAAGGAAACGAAAAAGAAGGGAAAAAATTATTTGCATATGTGCCTATATTTGAATCATTTTTAATAATTTTGGAAGATTGTGCTGTTGTTATGATGTGCTTTTGTGTCCTGTCGTGTTTGGTGGTTCCCTGTCTTGTCATTTGGTTGTCGCAGGTGTTTCTTGTTGGTTCCGCCCCCTCGTTATCTTGTGAGCTCGTTTGTCCTTATTTAAGCCCTGTGATTCCGGCCTGTGTTTGGGAGTTCTTACCAATGTTACATGCAAGTGTTGGTGGTTCCTGTTCTAGTTCTAGTTCTAGTTCTAGTTCTAGTTCTAGTTCTAGTTCTAGTTCTAGTTCTAGTTCTAGTATCGTGTTTCCTGAAATTTTGGATTAAAGTGTGCTGCATTTGGATCCAGCTTCTCCAGCTTCTTTTCTACTTCAACCACGCCACTCGTGACAGAAGAACTCCCTGCATCGTGATCCAGCAGCCATGCCTTTCTGGAGTCCAGACGCCCAGATTATCCGTCTCCGTCAGGAGAATCGTTCGCTTGAGGAGTATGTGGTAGAGTTTTTCAAGCTGGCACCCTTCACCTCGATGAGCGAGGAGTGCCTGATAATCCTCTTTCGAGGAGGACTATCAGAACCGCTCAGCACATTCATGCCCTGGCATGAGCCTCACGAAACCTTGGAGAGCTATATTGACCGGGCTCTTCTGTTAAGCGGTTCAGCGTATACGGTGGTAGAGGAGGAACCCTGTGTATCCACTGTATACGTCCAGCCAGAGACCGTCCAGCCAGAGACCGTCCAGCCAGAGACCGTCCAGCCAGAGACCGTCCAGCCAGAGACCGTCCAGCCAGAGCTTCACGTCAGCCACGTCCAGCCAGAGCTTCACGTCAGCCACGTCCAGCCAGAGCGTCACGTCGACCACGTCGAGCCTGAGTCCGCTCCGCCTGTTCCCGAGCCAGAGTCCGCTCCGCCTGTTCCCGAGCCAGAGTCCGCTCCGCCTGTTCCCGAGCCAGAGTCCGCTCCGCCTGTTCCCGAGCCAGAGTCCGCTCCGCCTGTTCCCGAGCCAGAGTCCGCTCCGCCTGTTCCCGAGCCAGAGTCCGCTCCGCCTGTTCCCGAGCCAGAGTCCGCTCCGCCTGTTCCCGAGCCAGAGTCCGCTCCGCCTGTTCCCGAGCCAGAGTCCGCTCCGCCTGTTCCCGAGCCAGAGTCCGCTCCGCCTGTTCCCGAGCCAGAGTCCGCTCCGCCTGTTCCCGAGCCCGTGAGTGTGTCGTCTGTTTCGTCTGAACCCGAGCCCGTGAGTGTGTCGTCTGAACCCGAGCCCGTGAGTGTGTCGTCTGAACCCGAGCCCGTGAGTGTGTCGTCTGAACCCGAGCCCGTGAGTGTGTCGTCTGAACCCGAGCCCGTGAGTGTGTCGTCTGTCCCCGAGCCCGTGAGTGTGTCTTCTGTCCCCGAGCCAGTGTGTGTGTCGTCTGTTTCGTCTGAACCCGAGCCCGTGAGTGTGTCGTCTGAACCCGAGCCCGTGAGTGTGTCGTCTGAACCCGAGCCCGTGAGTGTGTCGTCTGAACCCGAGCCCGTGAGTGTGTCGTCTGTCCCCGAGCCCGTGAGTGTGTCTTCTGTCCCCGAGCCAGTGTGTGTGTCGTCTGTTTCGTCTGAACCCGAGCCCGTGAGTGTGTCGTCTGTTTCCGAGCCTGATCCGGTGTCCGCTGTTCCTGATCCGGTGTCCGCTGTTCCTGAGCCGGTGTCCGCTGTTCCTGAGCCGGTGTCCGCTGTTCCTGAGCCGGTGTCCGCTGTTCCTGAGCCGGTGTCCGCTGTTCCTGAGCCGGTGTCCGCTGTTCCTGAGCCGGTGTCCGCTGTTCCTGAGCCGGTGTCCGCTGTTCCTGAGCCGGTGTCCGCTGTTCCTGAGCCGGTGTCCGCTGTTCCTGAGCCGGTGTCCGCTGTTCCTGAGCCGGTGTCCGCTGTTCCTGAGCCGGTTTCTTCTCCGCCCTGGCCGCCCGAGGGGTCTTCTCCGCCCTGGCCGCCCGAGGGGTCTTCTCCGCCCTGGCCGCCCGAGGGGTCTTCTCCGCCCTGGCCGCCCGCGCATCCTGCTCCGCCCTGGCCGCCCGCGCATCCTGCTCCGCCCTGGCCGCCCGCGCATCCTGCTCCGCCCTGGCCCTCGCCTCGTCCTGCCCCTCCCTGGCCCACGCCTCGTCCTGCTCCTCCCTGGCCTTCGCCTCGTCCTGTTCCGCCCTGGTCACCCATGCACCACGCCTTGCCCGTATTCTGGTCCCGGTTCCCAGTGCGGGCCTGGTCCCCCGTCCCTCCTCCAGGACCTCCTTCCTGAACTGTTTTGCTTATTTTGATGGGCGTCGGGAGCCGCCCATGGGGGGGGGGGGGGGGGGGGGGGGGGGGGGCTGGCTATGTTATGATGTGCTTTTGTGTCCTGTCGTGTTTGGTGGTTCCCTGTCTTGTCATTTGGTTTTCCCAGGTGTTTCTTGTTGGTTCCGCCCCCTCGTTATCTTGTGAGCTCGTTTGTCCTTATTATTTAAGCCCTGTGTTTCCGGCCTGTGTTTGGGAGTTCTTACCAATGTTACATGCAAGTGTTGGTGGTTCCTGTTCAAGTTCTAGTTCCTGTCCATGTATCGTGTATCTTGTTTCCTGAAATTTTGGATTAAAGTGTGCTGCATTTGGATCCAGCTTCTCCAGCTTCTTTTCTACTTCAACCACGCCACTCGTGACAGCTGTAGCCTACATGCATTTATTTATCTGTTATTTTTGATTGTATTATGTGTGTGTACTAGCCAAATATTTAAATCTAATGGATATATACATAAACATGTTCAAAATAAACTAACTAAAATTACAAGAACTGCAGATAGGATACTCAAACGGGACATTTAAAGTCGATTTTAGCCACTTCTTTTATCATGTCATATTGTAATTATATAGCGTAATATGTTATATTAAATTAATTATTAATAGTATTGTAATATATTAATAAACATTATATTATGTTTTTACAATACTAAACGATTTGATTTCCAAAACACACACACGCACACACACACACACACATCAATGTGAGTTTACTCTGATGCGTCATTGACCGTTCGAGATTAGCTTGCTTGCGCCTGCTAGTCAAAGCCCTTATTTCCGTGATACTTCGACCTTGGAAACTTCTGATCATCATTCATGACAAGTATTGTTATAGGTGGTATTTTGTTAATTCAGTGTGATAACTTTTTATTGGCTTTTTTCTTTTCTTTTCTCCACACAGCTACTAGAAGATTTACAACTATCAGTCAGGTTGCTCACGTGACATCTACGTCATCAAGCTCAGTTTGAGCCTGCGCAGAACGCTTGGCTATCAGGAAGTGAGTGCCCATGTTGGGCTTCAACTCTCTCCGTTGAAATCAACGGGGTCGCTGTGTCCATTTCATTTACTGTCTATGGTTATAATGCGTTGCTATTGACGACGCTCATTATAAGGAAGGAAATGCCACAGAATAGAATCTTGCCTTAAAAAGTGCATAGAGCTGCTTGTTTTATTTGTTGTTTGTTGATTTTCAAATATAAAACGTGTTGAAATTTTTTTCAGTGCGAGCATCAGTTCTTTTTTAACAGTTTCATCTCGATTTAACGAAACAGTGATAATATTAATAATCACGATAATTTTGGTCACTATAATCGTGGTATGAAATTTTCATACCGTCCCATACCTACTATTAAGTTGAACTAAAATATCTTTAAAATGTATACACAAATATCTACAGATGTTGTACATCAGCACCATACACACACGTCTCGTTCACTATCTTTGTGGGGACTCTCCATAGACGTAATGGTATACTGTACAAACTGTATATTCTATCCCCTTACAATAACCCTACCCCTAAACCCATCACACAATTTTCTGTACGCATTTTGACATTTAAAATAATTAGTATATTTATCAACCCATTTCCCTCGTGGGGACCGCTGGCTGGTCCCCACAATGTAGGTGATCTCAGGTTTCATACCCATAATGTTTGTAAAACCTTTACACACACACACACACACACACACACACACACACACACACACACACACACACACACACACACACACACACACACACACACACACACACACACACACACACACACACACACACACACACACACACTTTGAAAGAAGTTTTATTTTCACAAAGGCTGCAGTAATATTGTGAAATATTTTTACTATTTAAAATATTTTTTATTTTAACATTTTAAAATGTAATTTTGTCCTGTGATGGTAAAGCTGAATTGTCTGCATTGTTACTCCAGTCTTCAGTGTCACATGATCCTTCAGAAATTGTTCTAATATGCTGATTCAGTGCTCAAGATTTATTTTCATAGTATTGAAAACAGTTGCGCTGCTTAACATTTTTGTGCAAACTGTATTGCCTCCCTTTTAAAATGTATTTGAAATGTATTTGATTTTTATTTGTGTATGGTTAGTTGCATTTAGCATTGTTTTTTTTCCTGCTGTTCATCCCTATCAGAACCATTTTCCAGTGCTGATTCACAAGTTAAGAACTACCATATACTATACATACTATCATATGTAATGTTCCTCAATCTAGCAAAATGGGCTAGTTGTCGGTGAACTGGACCAAAGACTAGAGAAAAGCCTTTTATAATGTCTGGGGAGCGCCAACTCTCACTGTTCTGGATCAATGAATTGCAAATTAGAAGATAAAGACACAAAAAGGGCTTCCATCTTTGTGAATTTTTCCTTTCATTGATTCCACACTTTCAGCGGCAGGCATTTTGTTTCATATGATGAGTTGTGATGTTTTAACAGTACAATCAGTATCCCAAGCATACTCAATAATACATCCATTTCTGTTTCTCTCTCTCTCTCTCTCTCTCTCTCTCTCTCTCTCTCTCTCTCTCTCTCTCTCCGTATCCATAAGACAATGTTTGTATGCATATTTGACAATAAATCTGCTTTGCATGCATTCATAATCCCTCCCCTGACAAAAAACCCATTGCAAATGCTCCCTATATTTGCATCATAGCTTCAGGCTATAAACTGTAACCACAAAATTCACATCCAATTTAAAACCGTACAACACGGCAGCCTATTGAAATGAGTCGCACGATCTTGCTCCCCCCCCCCCCCCCAACAGTACTCTCAGACCAGAGGCCGTTAACAGTGTACACATGGCCCTTCAGCTGCAGTGATATTGGCAGGGGGCTTTGGTGAGGTCTCAACCCGTGTTACAGCCCCATGTGGCAGCATACTGACAGATGGGATTGGTGCAGTGTTGTTGTGGCAGTAGAGGCTTACCTTCTCAATACTAACAAGAGTCAAGATCTTACACACCAGCCAGCAGCGGAGGAGAAATCTAATGGCAACCTCCAGGATAGGATAAGCAAGCAGTGACTTAGTAAGGCTTTGGAAGTGCCAGCTTGGCTGAATCAAAGATTTTCTTTCATTTCTTCCATTTAACACCTCCTATTGTTCTTTCCTATGTATACTTATCAACATTAAAAACCAAATCTGTTTTTGAATCCCACTTTATTACAAAGGTACATTGTAGAGAACGGCAGTAATATAGCACGATTCTGCACACAACCTATCAGATGCACGCTGCTTGTGTGGATGCAGTCAGGTTTGACCGCAAAAGATGAGGAAATTATGAAATTATGAAAATAATTATATACGTTAGAGCTCGACCGATTGGAGCAGGCCGATATTATCGGACGATATTAGGCATTTTCCAAACTATCGGTATCGGCGTTTATAATGGCCGATAAATGAATATTTAAAAAAAGAAAATATATATATATATATATCATGTCCAGTTTTTCTGCTGTTAAATAAGCCGAGAGTGAATCGGAATTAGCTAGTAATAATTACGTTACGTTGTTACAGTGTAGTTGACTGACTGTCCTTTTAACTTTTGACGATGTGACTGAAGTATTTCTATAATAGCGGGTGACAGTTATAGCAATGAGACGTATCATCTCTCCTTGGCCTGTTATATTGAAAATGTATGTTTTACAATTTGCAGTGGGACGTTATCCATTGCTAAACTATGGCTCATCATAGACTATCTAACCACAAAGTTAGCTAATGCCAAAATCATCAGTGGAAGACCGCAAACGTTAACATTAATGAGCTTGTAAACACAAAGAACTTTTTCTGCCTAAATAAAGTAATGATTACTGTATTTATAACTAGCATATCTCTAGTTCCCTTTCGTTGTCACTCCGAGTTACGTTGGATGACGACGAATGGGGTTTCGCTTAGAAAGCCTATCAGCTTCGAGTATTTATAAACGAGCCAATGGCAAAGAAATGCCATGGGTCTGCGGAATTTGCATGGCGTAACTCCGCCCCACCTCGTGGGTATATAAGGAGGAAGCCGGCAATATGCAGTTATGTTTTTCGCTTCGGAGCCAAGAGTTTCTCTTCACTCCACAAGCAATCTCTGAACTGTCAGCTTCACGAACGAGTTCCTCGGGTGTTGGTGTGACGGCGATATCCAGCGAGCGCGCGCTTCCTGCTTATCTGTGCAGTGGTTTGCCAGAGAGTGCGTGTCTCCCCGGGCGCTTCGACACTCAGAGTGTTTCTCTCTTAAAAGAGCTTGCACACGGCACGTCTTTTTAAAGATGCCTCGCCCGTGCACTTCTGGTTGCGGCAGATTAGTGTCTGACTCTGATGGGCACGAGCGCTGTCTAGTGTGTTTGGGCATGGATCACGCTAGAGCAGCGCTCGTGGATGAGTCATGTTCTCTCTGCGGGAACATGACCATCGCGTCACTAAGGTCGAGACTCAATGAACTCGCAAGAGTGAGAGTCCCCTCATCCACACCCCGATCTAACGCTCCCCCGAGGAGTGCTACTTCAGCTGGTGGCCAGGGTGACCTGAGGGTTACGGTCTGGAACCAGGCGGCGACTATGTGCCCGCGACCCCAGCCCCCCTCTTCAGTGACGGTGCCCGCTAGTGAACCTCCGATTCCCGCGGGTCGACCTTTGGGTGGCCCGCGAGTTTCGGTTGAAGGTACAGAGGAAGACGCTATGTCTGTAGCAGCATCACAAGGTGGGCTTGATTCTTCCGGAAGTGAAGATTCAGCGCAGCTGCCACCTTCCGGTGTGGATACGGCTATACCTGAGTCGGATCCGGAAATGACGGCCATGCTTTCCCGGACAGCCGCGAGCATTGGTCTAGAGTGGAGGCCTCCACCCTGTCCTGAGCGCTCGCGGCTGGACGATAGGTTTTTGGGTAAGGCTGCCGACCCCCGTGGTCCACGGCAAACCCCAATACCTTTCTTCCCGGACGTGCATGATGAGATCTCGAAGTCCTGGAAGACCCCCCTGTCTTCTCGGGACCCAGGGCTCTTCAATGAGCTGCGTGCCGCAACCGACCTCGCTCTCCGGGCGACGAAGGTAGCCGCGCGCTCCCTCGGTCTGGTGATGTCCACTGCGGTGGTCCAGGAGAGACACCTGTGGCTGAACCTGGCTGACATGCGGGATTCCGAGCGGACTCGTCTGCTCGATGCGCCCCTGTCCCAGGCCGGCCTCTTCGGCGGCGCAGTTGAGGATTTTGCCCAACAGTTCTCAACCCTACAGAAACAGACTGAGGCCATCAAACATATTCTGCCCCGCCGACCCGCTGCTGTCTCGACGTCGGCCGGGCAGACGCCTCAGTCTGTTTCCCGCCGAGGGCGCCCTCCTAAGGTTCCCGCCCCTCCCGCTCGGCCAAAGCAGCAGCCTTCACCCAGGCCCAGTCGCGGAGGAAGCCGAAGGAAGGCGCCACAGCCGTCTTCAGCCCCGCCCCCCGCCAAGCGCCGGGCCAAGCGGCGCTCCTGAGACGGGCTGCTCAGGGATGATGATTGTTTCCCAGGAGATGGTAGCAGGACCACTCCTTCCCCCGGTGGAGGGCCGGGGGAGAATCTTTTGTTCTCCACTCCCTGCTGCTCACCCACGGGTGGGCAGCACCCTAATGTGGTTAAAGAAAGAAACAATCCCCTCATCCCTGAGCACACAAAGTTCTCGGACGACACAAAGCGCCGCCCACAAGCCGTGCTCTCCTCGTCCCCCTCTGTCCCAGAGTCGGTTGACACGGCGTGCCGTCCACGGACCGTTTCGTCCCTGTCCCACTCTGTCGCCAGACCCCTGGCAGAGCAGACCCCTGTGGAACGCTGGTCCTTCCCTGGCCTCCTCTGTCAGAGCGCGGATGTTAACTGCGCCCCCACACCGGATCGCTATGCCGTCCACGTCCGGGCCAGTTACTCCGCTTCGCTGCCCCTCCGGGGGGACGCCTGTGGTCCGCATGACCCCGCTGGTTCAGTTCTTGGGAGCCTGGCTAGAGCTTCCCCAACTGTCCCGCTGGGTCGCCCGCACCATCAGGTTCGGCTATGCGATTCAGTTCGCACGGTCTCCTCCCCGCTACAGGGGAGTCCGCTCCACTTTGCTCGGTGGCAATGCCCCCATCATGCGAGCAGATATTGCCACCCTGCTGGCGAAGGGTGCAATCGAGACTGTCCCTCCAGCCGAGATGAGGTCCGGCTTCTACAGCCCTTACTTCATTGTCCCCAAGAAAACCGGTGGGTTACGACCAATCCTGGACCTGCGCGTACTGAAAAGCTCCCTTTACAGGATGCCGTTCAAAATGCTCACCGCCAAACGCATTTTCGAATGTGTTCGGCCCCAGGATTGGTTTGCAGCGATCGACCTGAAGGACGCCTACTTTCATGTCTCCATTCTTCCTCGACACAGACCGTTCCTCCGGTTTGCTTTCGAGGGGCAGGCATACCAGTACGCGGTTCTCCCCTTCGGGCTAGCCCTGTCTCCTCGCGTCTTCACGAAGGTCGTCGAGGCAGCCCTTGTTCCCCTTCGGGTTCACACGTTCGCATCCTGAACTATCTCGACGACTGGCTTATCCTAGCTCACTCTCGAGATCAGGTTTGCGAACACAGGGACCTTGTGCTCCGGCACCTAGCTCGTCTGGGCCTTCGGGTCAACTGGGAGAAGAGCAAACTTTGCCCCGTGCAGAGGATCTCTTTTCTCGGTGTGGACATCGACTCGGTCGCCATGTCCGCGCAGCTTACGAGCGGGCGTGCGCAGTCACTGCTGACTTGTCTGAGACAAATACACGGCAAGAGTGAGGTTCCACTGAAACATTTTCAGAGGCTCCTGGGGCATATGGCATCTGCAGCCGCGGTGACGCTGCTCGGATTGCTTCATATGAGACTGCTTCAGCTTTGGTTTCGCGACCGAGTCCCGAGGTGGGCATGGCAACAAGGCACGCTCCGAGTACCAGTTACTCCGACCTGCCGTCAGACCTTCACCCCGTGGTTGAACCTCAGTTTTCTCAGGGCTGGTGCCCCCCTGGAACGAGTGTCTCGGCATGTTGTTGTCTCAACAGATGCCTCCACCACGGGCTGGGGCGCCATGTGCAATGGACATGGTGCCGCGGGCTCCTGGACAGGACCCCAGCGCCTATGGCATGTCAATTGCCTCGAGTTGCTGGCAGTACACCTTGCCCTGCACCGCTTCCGAGCGTTGCTCATGGGTCAACACGTACTAGTCCGATCAGACAATACCGCCACAGTAGCGTACATCAACCATCAAGGTGGTCTACGCTCCCGCCGTATGTCGCAACTCGCTCGCCACCTCCTCTTATGGAGTCAGAGGCATCTGAGGTCCCTTCGTGCCATTTACATTTCCGGAGCCCTGAACCGTGCTGCCGACGAGCTTTCACGGCTTCAGCCCCTCCCTGGAGAATGGCGACTCCATCCCCAGTCGGTCCAGCTGATTTGGGACCAGTTCGGGGACACTTGACCCATTGCGCCCTGTATTATTCTCTGACCGAGGGCACGCTCGGCACGGATGCTCTGGCGCACAGCTGGCCGCGGGGGCGCAAATATGCGTTTCCCCCAGTGAGCCTTCTTGCGCAGGTCTTGCGCAAGGTCAGGGAGGACGAGGAGCAGGTCCTTCTGGTTGCGCCGTACTGGCCCACCCGGACTTGGTTCTCCGAACTAGTGCTCCTCGCGACAGCCCCTCCTTGGCCAATTCCTCTGAGGAAGGACCTCCTTTCTCAGGGACGGGGCACCCTGTGGCACCCTCGTCCCGATCTCTGGAACCTCCACGTGTGGCTCCTGGACGGGACGAGGCAGGTTTGAGTACCCTACCACCTACGGTGGTGGCTACCATCACTTCCCGTAGAGCGTCGTCCACTAGGCACGCCTACGCGTTGAAGTGGAACCTCTTCGTCAACTGGTGCTCTTCTCGCCGAGAAGACCCCCGGAGGTGTTCGATCAGTTTCGTGCTTTCCTTCCTTCAAGATGGGTTGGAGCGAAGGCTGTCTCCCTCCACCCTCAAAGTTTATGTTGCCGCTATTGCCGCTCACCACGACTTAGTGGAAGGTAAGTCCATAGGGAAGCACGACCTGATCGTCAGGTTCCTGAGGGGGGGGGGGGGGGGAGGCTGAATCCTCCTCGTTCTCCTCTCGTTCCCTCTTGGGACCTCTCAGTGGTCTTAAGTGCCCTGCGGAGTGCTCCCTTTGAGCCTCTGCAATCAGTGGAGCTTAAGTTCCTGTCAATGAAGACAGCGCTCCTGGTTGCATTGGCCTCTCTCAAGAGGGTCGGGGACCTGCACACATTCTCCGTTCTCCGCAAGCCCTGAGTTCCTCCAGCACCCCTGATGCTAGCGCCAGTGTCTATTGCCTGGGCGTCGGCTAGGTGCCTCCCGTGTGCATGGTCCCTCCCCGGAGCTACCCCCACACGTGTATTTCCACTGTATGCCTCTCTGAGCATGTCTTTCCCTCGGCAAGCCACCTTGCCACCCCTGAGGTTGAAATAATCCACCTGCAGCTGGACACCTCAGAGTTCTCCATATGTTCCTTCGGGTCATATGTGTATTTTCAAATGCCCCCCCCCTCTGGGTTGGTGATAATTGCATATTTCCTCCAAAGCTATGGGATATGCTTCCCAGTGTACCTTGGTATTCCTGTGTTAAATAGGAGTCCTTCGTCCTAAATCTCTCGAGGGCTCAGATTTACGCAGGGCACTGGAAGACAGCTGTGAAGGTGGCGTGATTAGACTGGTAACCCCATTCGTCGTCATCCGACGTAACTCGGAGTGACAACGAAAGGGAACGTCTCGGTTACGTATGTAACCCTCGTTCCCTGAGTAGGGAACGGAGACGTTACGTCTTCCTGCCACTTCCGCTGTAGCGCGGGGATCGCCTGAAGTCAGTTTTGGCTCGCTTAGCGAAGAAACATAACGTCCTCCTTATATACCCACGAGGTGGGGCGGAGTTACGTCATGCAAATTCCGCATACCCATGGCATTTCTTTGCCATTGGCTCGTTTTTAAATACTCGAAGCTGATAGGCTTTCTAAGCGAAACCCCATTCGTCGTCATCCGACTTAACGTCTCCGTTCCCTACTCAGGGAACGAGGGTTACATACGTAACCGAGACGTTACAGTCCCTGCATTGTAAAATGTAAGTTAGACTTGCGAGGAGTAGGGGTGGAACGGTCCATGTATTCGTATTGAACCGAAACGGTACGGGCGTCACGGTTCGGTGCGCAATTTGCACGGAGAATACACGGTATAAAAATAAATAAAACTCTAAACAGCGATAAATTTTGCTCTATTCGCGTTTGGTGTGAACGCAGCATAATGAATGTCAAGATTGCAATGCTGGAGTGTGTGTGCGCGCCCGATCGAACTGTGTGTGTGTGTGTGTGTGAGAGAGAGAGAGAGAGAGAGAGAGAGGCGCGATCAAAATGTGTGTGTGTGTGTGTTTGTGTGTGTGTGTGTGTGTGTGAGAGAGAGAGAGAGAGAGAGTGAGGCGCGGGCGCGATCAAACTGTGTGTGTGTGTGAGAGAGAGAGAGAGAGAGAGAGAGAGAGAGAGAGAGAGAGAGAGAGAGAGAGAGAGAGAGGCGCGCGGGCGCGATCGAACAATGGAAACATAAAAACATACTGTCATTTTGTTCATACAGGGACATAAAACAATAAAACACAACATTGTGCTTTTGTCACACTCTAAACTCTTGTCAAACTGTAACCTACAACTGTCACCCAACCAAAAATCTAATCTGTTTATTTTTAAGTTACATTCTACATTGATTAAAAAAGAAAATCAAATGTGTTTTTAATAGTAGTATTATTTTATACGGAAATCATTTAGTTATAATTCAGATGAGAATAAAGTTAGGGTTAATTAAAATGAAGGAAAACAAATATATTGATAATTATTAAACGAATGATATAAAACTATTGTCAGTGCACTACAAATAAACTGGTTATATGCCTTTATTAATAAAAACCTATTTAAAAAATACAAGGCTTAACACATTTATAAAAATGCCTTCTGCATTTCTTCTGCAAAAAAAATAAAAAAAATAATATATATATATATATATCGGCCGATATATCGGTTTATCGGATTTTAAAACCAACAAATATTTGTATCGGTATCGGCCTTCAAAATCCTTTATCGGTCGGGCTGTATGTATGTATATACATACATATAAAAGTAAACAAATACATTTTGATTAAAATATTTTAAGTTTGTGGTACATTTAATGTAATTTTACAGTAAAACACTTTTACATTTACAGTTTTTGGTAGTGAAAAAGAACAAGTCGGTAGCAATGTTCAGGGAAGAAGGAGGCGGGAACAGGCGAACAATTAAAATATAGTTTATTTAAAATAAAACAAACAAACGAAAATACCGCCAGCAGCCCCTCGCGGATGACTGCTGGCTACCGAAAATAAATATAACTGCCAGCAGCCCCTCGCGGACGACTGCTGGCTAAAGTAAAATACAAAAACAAAACACAACTAAAATACAGGCCTGTTCCTCTCTCGATCATCAACGTCGTCGCTCCTCCTTTATGCTTCCGCTCCTCCGTGAGAGATGCGAGACCGGTGTGCTTCACAGGTGTTGCTCATTAGCAATCGCACCACCGGCCTCGTGACGTTCTCTCATGTCCCTCGGCCGTCCTGTTCGCCACATACCCCCATTGCCCCTTACAGGCCGGGGGGTACCCACGAGCCTGTGCCTACCCCCCTGGCGGCGGCGATCCCTGGGGAGTATGGACAGACAAACCAGGGGAAACGGAGACGGAAGCATGAGGAGCGACAGATCGAGAGAGGGGAGAGAGGGAAAAAAAAAAAAAAAAAAAACTTGGTCCGGTTCCCACAACGCGCTGCCATCTGGTCCCCCACTAGCTAGGCGATCTCCTCCGCGGTGCCTGGCGGTGATGCTGGGTAGCCCTCGGTGGACGGCTCGACGCTCCTCCGCCGCCCGGTGGACGGCGACGGCTCCTCGGGTGCCTTGGGCAGACGGCAGGAGTCCCCCACTCCCTGCTCCTCCCCTTCACTGGTGGACGGCAGCAGGCTCCGGCCCACGGCGAGTGGCGGCAACTCCTCCTCTCCCTCCCGGATGGCAGCCGCCCCTCCAATACCCAGGCGGCCGGCAGCGAGCTCGACCGTCCCACCGTTAACTCACTCCACCGTAACCGCGAGTCCCCCGCTCCCTGCTCCTCCCCTCGCTCGGCGGATGGTAGCAAGCTCCGGCCCACGGCGAGCGGCGGCGACTCGCGCACCATGCTCGATGGCACCGCGGATGCCCCACATCTGCGAGGACTCTCTGACAGCGCGTTACTCCCTCTTCACGGGTTTCGGCACCAGTGTAATGAAAGCTCAGTGTAGGTGGAGGAAGAAGAAGACGGGGTCGGCGAAATTGGGACTCGCACTTTATTTTACAAACAAACAAAAGTAAACAAAAGGGTGCGCTCGAGCGCGGCCGCTGAGACGTGATCCACAGCAAACAAAACAAACATACAACACGACTTCAGGCTCTGCCAGTGCTTCTCGTATTCCCGTGCGAGTCCCAGGTCTCTCTCGACCCCTTCTCTCCCCAAACCTGTTCCCCTTCCCAGGTCTCGCGGGGGGCTGGTGCCCCGGCCGGCGCCAAGATGGAGGACAGGGGGTCCGGCGGAGCCTGTCCCTGCGTTCCTCCACGACCGACTACCCCGCCCCGAGCCCGACAGCCCTGCACTCTCCACGCCAATCCCTTGACCCGCTTCCTGCCGCTGGGGCGGCGGGGAGGTCTGGGCCGGCCTGTTGGCGCTGCGGGGACCCGGCACACTTTATCGACCGGTGTCCAGTGATGGAGGTGGGGACGCTGATCCGGGTTCCCGACGCGCCACAGGCTGCCCCCGATCAAACTGGCCTGTACCAGATACCAGTGAGTATCAAGGGGCGTACTTATCAGGCTTTGGTGGATTCAGGCTGTAACCAGACCTCCATTCATCAAAGTCTGATGCAACCGGGGGCATTGGATAACAGCCGCATGGTTAAGGTGCGGTGTGTGCACGGGGTGGTGGTAAGCTATCCGATAATCCCTGTGGTAATTCAATTTAGGGGGCAAACGCATAGTGTGGAGGTAGCAGTTAACCCGCACCTCCGGCATCCGCTTATTCTGGGGACGAATTGGCCTGCCTTTAGTGAGTTATTGGGGTCATTATCGACGGGTGCCTCTTGGAGTAAGAAAAGCAAGGGAAAGACAACGATTGTTCAGGTGGGAGATGCTGAGCCGGGACCTCTGGTACCTGCTGCAGGGGAACGGAGGGCTCTGACGAGAACTATCCTCTCAGAGCGCGATGATTTTCCCCTGGAGCAGTCCCAGGATGAGACTCTAAAACACAACTAAAATACAGGCCTGTTCCTTTCTCGATCATCAACGTCGTCGCTCCTCCTTTATGCTTCCGCTCCTCCGTGAGAGATGCGAGACCGGTGTGCTTCACAGGTGTTGCTCATTAGCAATCGCACCACCGGCCTCGCGCCGTTCTCTCACGTCCCTCGGCCGTCCTGTTCGCCACAAAGTCATTGTATAATTTACAGTGATATAATGTAAATTGACAGTCCCACATTTCCCTGCGTGACACATTACATTCTATGTGTTTTCATTTAAATAACTAATAAGAGAAACTGATACGAAAAAATAGCTAAGTACATTAGGGTTTTATATAACATCAAATGTTGATGAATGTTTATTGCTTTATTTTAGTGTGTTACCTTGATGGTGTTTAGTATTTGTGAGTGACACTGTACTTTCTCAGCTCTGCTTGTGATAAGCTTTGATTCTTTGAGTTTGGTGGTTGTCAGTGAATTATGGTACAAAACAGATATTAATACTTCAATAGGTTGGTATATTTACATTATATCAGTTCATAAAATATGTTTTATTTCTGTAAATGTAAGTTAAATACGTAAAACCTAGAATGTTACTACCATATTTATTTCGGTAAATTTCTGGCAACCACAGCTGCATTTATTTTATTTTTTTACTAAAAATTTTTTTTTGCAGTGGGACAGGTTGTGCTTTTTTGTCTCTAAAATCTTAGTGATAGGCCAGGTGAGGAGGCTTTTTTATGATTTTCCAAGAGGCAGTAGAAAGACAAGACAGTGAATCATAAAGCGACTGTTCCCACAGGAAAATAAATGGAGGCAATAGAAACAATTCAACTGCAGACACCTTAGCTTTCTGCTCACATTAATGCTCTGAGAGGGACCACACGCTGAATTTGATACAGAGATAGAAGTGGACAGTGGACATTACATATAATTTAAAAATAGGTTACTTCTAATACTGCTAATAATCCATAAAACAACTATGTGATAATATTAAAACAAAGGAAATACAGAAATTGAAAACTGTATTTTGCTTATATATGCCATATTACACATGCAGGCAGGAGTGCAATATGGCTGGTGAACGCAATTTCACCAAGTACAACAAGATCCTGGATTAACATATTTGTTGACAGTTTAACAAGTTTACAGTTTATGCTAAGTTTATGCTTACAGCCAGGGTTAGGTGCTTCCACATCAGTGTTATTCAGGTATAATTACACTTTTTGGATTTTACTGGTAAAACCGTAAAACTAATTTAGTCCAAAATCTGGAGAGAGACGAGATCACTTTATATGACGAACAGATTGAATTTAGGCTTTTATTCACATATAAACATTCATCACATCACGCACACATCAGTTATGGTAAACGGAACTTCAAGCATGTTCGGTTGAAGTACGAGAACCAATGAGGTTTATTCTCGTGTGTTACGCAGCACGTTTGAGATTCCGCAAGAACCAATGAGCTTTCGCGTCAAGAAAGTTCGGTTGAGCTTATGTTTATGTTCGCTGATCAATGTTTATATGTGAATTAAAGCCTAAATTATATATGTTCATCATATGAAGCGACCAAGTCTCTACAGAAAAATTGGTCTAAAGAGTCTAATTCATTTGGATTAGTTTTACAATCTCTTTATGAACTTTTTGAAGAGTCAAAGTGTCAGTTGCATAGCTGTCTATGAAGGGACAGCAAGCTCTCAGATTTCATCAAAAAGTTCTCCATTTGTGTTCTGAAGATGAACGAAAGTCTTACGGGTTTGAAACGACATGAGGGTAAGAAATTAATGACATAATTGTTTTGGGGGTGAACTATCCCTTTAACACTTCAGGGACCATATTGTTCTTTTAACATTTTTACACGCCTATTTGGTGCTTATGGGTTTAGAATTATATAGCCTATATGGAATTTGTCAACTTGTGTCATGAGGTGCTCCAGCAACTGCTAAAACACGGATGGGTGGGTTTCCTGGGTTATGATACACAGCCATGCACACTATGTAATCTCATTGCAGTAAGCCCTAACACCCTCCTGTATATTGTGTTTATAGACCAGATGAGGCAGCTCAACAAAGAATCCACACACTCTATGAATCTAGGTCAACAGACACAAAGGGGTTGTTTTACTCGGCGCAGCAAAGGAAACAGGATTCTCTACCTGCCATGTCTCTTGCATCAAACATGCACAAACACAGTTATTTTAATCAGTTGTTAGCCTCATAGTGAGCAGCATCTACCGGTTGCCACATTGTCCTTATTTTAAAACAGTTGTGACTCTCTCTCTCTTTCCATCTGTCTACTAAACTCTGGCTAACCCCAAACACTCCTGTTGTGTCGTTTAGATAGGCTAACTAAATAAATATTTCAGAAGGAGGGGCTTTGTAGAAATTGACAGGTTTTAGAAAGACTGGGCAGAGAGGAGCTAAAATAATGTACAACATGTACAATTATGGTCATAAAAAAAAGATAAAATATGGTTTGGTATTTTTTTTTTTCATTTCAATTTAGACCAGTGGATCTAAACCTTTTTGAGTTCAAGGCCCTCCGATTGTCTTGATAACTTGGCATAACTATAAAGATGTAGATTCATTATAAAGATAACCACATAATAAGACATATCTTGATTTTTAAGTGTTTTAGCTTATTTTCACGCTTATTTTGTCTTATTTTAAATCCTCGGCCCCCTATTGAAAACCACTGATTTAATAATTCATTACATTTATTTAGCGCTTTTCTCTGCACTCAAAGCGCTTTACATATGAAAGGGGGGAATCTCCTCAACCACCACCAATGTGCAGCATCCACCTGGATGATGCAACGGCAGCCATATTAAACCAGAATCCTCAACACACCAGCTTATTGGTGGAGATGAGACAGAGTGATGAATCCAATCAGTATATATGGGGATGATTAGGAGGCCATGATGATAGACCAAGGCCAATGAGCAAATTACATACGTTACACACATACTCCTTTTCCGAAGGACATCTAACATCTCATCCGAAGGACGGTGCTTGTTACAGTATAGTGTCTCCATCACTATACTGGGGCGTTAGAACCCACACAGACCACAGGGTGAGCACCCCCTGCCTCACTAACACCTCTTCCAGCAGCAACCTGGTTTTCCCAGGAGGTCTCCCATCCAGGTACTGATCAGGCTCAACCTGCTAAGCTTCAGTGGGCAACCAGTCTTGGGCTACAGGGTGACATAGCTGCTGGCGCTATACTATGCAGCGATTCCAAAAAATAAAACATTACCAGCCAATATAATGTTACCAGCCAAGTGTAGTGTACCATGTTCCATACTCACCAAAGCCTTTTTACTTGAATTTGATGCTTGATGGGTGTTAATTGTGGACCCTGGCTCTATGCCATGGTAGACAGTTGTGCCATAGACTCATACATGGTTGGAGCACAATGTCAGCACACGGTCTGATACTTAGTTTAGCTTTTAGATCTTTGAGCACAATGGTACCCTTACACTGATAGCACTTCAGCAATTGGTTAGTGAAAGTGACTGGTTGCCTACTTCAAGCATAATGCTTTGTGGTCAATGAGAGCCAGTAAATGTAAAATGCAACATAACCATCCAATGTAAATTGCATTATGGGTTACAGAAATTGGATTCTTGATGCAGACCTGCACATCCAATTTTAATATGAACAAAACAAAAACAAAACAAAACTACACTGCCAGACTGTGCAAGACTTAACTAAAAAGGGCAGTCGGACAAAGGCAGCCAAGAAACAGCCTTTTAACTTCAGGTGTCTCAAAAAACATCTAAAGTAGCACAAAGCTTCAATACTGCACAACTCAGTGCTTGTCACTTCCTGTTTCAGTTATTTTGAAGGCTAAAAGCCCAGTTCTATATAACCATAAACCATTCATGCGTGCAAACTACTTGAAATATCAACAAAGAGTGGCATTCAGCACAAACTATACTATAGAGCTTTTTGTGGATGATTAAAATGCCCTGAAAACCGCTGCAATGCAAATGGATTTAGTAGCTTTATAGAATCCACATTCTCCAGTGAATTGATCCTTTGAGAGCATCAAAACCTTGCTTTGAGGAACAGACACATGCATGGATGTCCTTGGCTTTAAGTTGGGAAGGAAGAGTGTTCTGGGAATTAATCAGAGCCAGAACATTTGAACTAGCTTAGCTTCAGTCAAATAAATGGGCCACCTAAAACAACACCAATTACCACTGATTAAAATGAGGACACTTGGCTTCTGCTCCTCCTTGGCTCTTCAGTTCCAAACATGCAATGTCTCCGTGTTCCATTAGGCAAATGAGAAAAAAAGACTGCTCATGCAAAACCTATGAAATTGTGCTCATGCTTCGTACAAAAGGTGAACACATCAGTGTTAGAAATTCTCTGCCTCCATTTTGTGAATCCTATTTTCAACCTTGAAAAAAAAGCCCACAGATCCAAAACAAGCCTCTAATGAACTTCTGCAAAGTGCCACTTTTAATTAGCAGAGAAGGGACCTTAGACAGCTCTCAGGCTATGACAAAGCTGTCATCGTTAGCATGACTAAGAGCTTCATGCAACAGCGAAAGTCCCAGAGAGGAGGCCAATAAGACACAAGAGTAGAAAAAGGATGTGGAAGAGGAGAGAGAGAGAGAGAGAGAGAGAGAGAGAGAGAGAGAGAGAGAGAGAGAGAGAGAGAGAGAGAGATTTACTGGCAGATATTTCCAGAAGGATCATTCTCTCCGAAAATGGGATATGGAATTGTCATCGCTCTGAAACCGTATAGAGCCTCCCATCCATAGTGATTGCATTTATTTCTTGAGCGGCACAGTAGAACGAACATTTCCCTCCAATGCATAAACAGGAAGTGCAGTCATACCTGCAATGTTTGTGTGGGCCGCTCAGGGTCTCGATGACAAAGCACTCCCCGTCATTCAGGCAATAGGCCAGGTCTTTCTCCTGACATGGTTTGAAATGCTCCGATTTCAAAGGCGGAAGAGTTGGTGATGCTGAAGGATAAAGAAGAAAAGGAAAATTACATCATGTAAAAGATTAATCTAGGGGAGGTTAGAGAGCGTTTTATTTATTTATCCAAAGCTAAACATACTTTAAAATGTCCCAATTTCTTTATGTCTCACAAAAAGAAAGAAAGTCATATTTGCAATGACATGAGGGTGAGTGAAGGGATTGTTCACCCAAAAATTCTAATTATGTTATCATTTAAATGTTCACAAGCATAACAATCCTCTATTACATTTTAGGTTCTTAGAATATAATGGCATTGGACTACAGGTTTTTACTATTAGGTTTTGAACACAATCGATCAGCTTTCTATTCAGATTACACCATTTTAAGCATTGCCAAAAAAGTAGTACATGAGGCTCTGAAGTCTTTTGGTAGAGTAATTTCATGACCATTAAAATCAATAGCTTTCAACACTTCCCCTTCCACAATACTTTATAATCTAAGAGCTCTCCGCAAATAGCCACAAAAAAGGTGATATCAAAGATTACCACACAACCACCAGATAATGCAAGAGGCCTCATACCTCTCTGAAACTAGCAACCAAATTTCTCCTTGTTACTATGTAGTTGTACAGGGAGGGGCCTGTTGTACAGTGTGCATGAATTTGGTTGGCTCCTGATGTATTACTGAAGGATGATAGATGAGAACAATGAAGTAATCACTCTCTCTGGCTTCTTAGAATTAATACAGGAGTCTACTATTTGGGAAAAGACTTCATTGTGATTAATGATGCCAAGTTCACTTTGCTAAAGCCAACATAATAAGGTAACCTTGCACTTATTACAGTCCTCACAGCGTGTGCAAGCGTACCTTCTGAAAATCTGTAAACAGAACTAATAATATGCCTGAGAGACTTTGACTGACATCAATATTAAATAAACTGGAATAAAGAACATTTGAATGCTTGCATTCAGACCATAAAAAGAGAGGGCAATGGTTAGGTGGACAAAGGTTGCCAAGGCACGTATAATGAACAAACAAGGCATAACAAAATGTAAAGGACATGGTCAATTACACTAAACAATTTTCTATATGCAAAATGTATTAAGATATTATGTACAATGTGTTATGTATAATTATTATAGTATATAGTCAATTTCAATTAACTCCTCATATAAACTGCTTAAAGTTGGGCGATATGATCACAATTTTAACCCTCATTTGAGCAAAAACATCCAGGTTTCATAATTCTCAATATCACCATTCTGTACAACGAATTCATTAACCCAACCTACCACTACTTTATTCAACCTTATCCACATACATACAGTACAATCACAAGTTGTGTGTATATATATATATATATATATATATATATATATATATTACTCAACTGCTTGATTGTTTATACCATTGCAAAATCTGAACTATAAAATTGTTCAGAGATATATTTCAAGTTGGATATATAGGATGTCCAATTTTACCCGCATACAGTACACTGACAAAGCAATATATAGCTAATCTCAACTGATTGATTATAGTTGCAAAATGTTAACTAAATATTACCTAGAAATATATCTAAAATTGGATATATAGTAAATCCAACTTTATCCACATACATGCAGTATACATAAAGCAATATATACATAAAGCAATATATACTAAACAGCAAATCTCAACTGTTTGATTCATTATATTGTCATAAAACTATATTAACATCCAGCTCTGTTCTGCTAAATGCAAGGCATCAAGATATTATAAACATTAGCATCATATTTTTCTGTAAAGATGCTTTAAACAATGTGTAAAGTGCTACACAAATGACTTGACTATACTTTACAACTTGACTCGGATTGTTTGTTTGCATTCATTCAAATTATCGTTGTATGTGTCAATTAAACAAATTGATTACAAAATATCAATATTTGGTTAATTGCAGATAATGACTGCTGAGTAGGAAAAACGTTGAAGATTGAATTTTATTATTGAATTTTTATTAAGTCATGTATGGGTCAAAGAGCATGATTAATTGCATGTTTTATATAATTGTAATATATAAATAAATAATTAACAAAATCAATATAAATTTTGCAAGATTCTTTTGCAGTCACTAATAAAATTCTAATAATAAAAGTATCAGCTGTGGGTGATGATGTATTCATGCTTATTCATTTTCAAAATATTCACCAGGTCTTCTGAGGCTAATTTGCCATGCGTTCAGGGTGCCAGGTGATAAAACGCCCCAGAGGAGGATCTTAGAACCTTAATAAATAAAACTACATGATAAATAAAAAAAAATGTTTTGAATAAAAACTCAATTCATTTTCCAATAATTGCATCTGGGTTCATTGCCAGACCTTTTGACAAACTGCTGTCAAAATCAATGCAAAGCGCTTGTGCTTTGTGTTCAAAGCAAAAAGGGTTGAGCAGTGGACAAGATCTCTATTAGTCATCCTTCAGAACACTGATGATATTGATAACAGCTTAGTAGCCATCAGCCTCATTACTGAGTCCTTTCCTTGAGATTCACAGTGGGGCTGGTTTCCTCCAGACTGTCAGTTTCCTCTGTCAGGAGGTGAGATAGGGCCAAGTGTCTAAGAGATTGGAAATCTACTCAGACCCTGACATCCCCTCAGTCTTAGTTTGTTTCCGTGGGCCTAGGCAGGTGTGGGGTGTTAAGGCATGGGGTTCCCCAGGGCCAAGCACTGATGCCGTCTCTCAGATGTGACATTCCCCCAGAGCGCCTGGCGGCTTGAAATACAGTGAAGGTCACAGAGAATCGATTAGCTCAGAAGCAGCAATACACACAGGGGACAGATACTCTCAGAGTAAGCTGACGATTTATGCGTCCAATTCATCCAAAAATCACAATAATTTACTCACTGTAATAAAATTACTTAATGTCATGTTAGAACTGAACCCCCCCAAAATTGTCACAAGACTAAACTGCAATATACACTTGCATTTACTTATACATTATATATATTAAAACATTGAAAACTATCATATTTTTTAATCAACAGTATGCCCATATGCAGAGCAAAATCAGGTAAGGGACAAATATCTATTCAGGTGTTGAGCGAATTTTGTTTTAAACTATTTATGATCTTTACCAGCTACAAGAACACCATTTGAAGCATTTAAAATATTAAAGGTCCAGTGTGTAATATTTCTGTGGATCTATTGACAGAAATGCAATATAAGATCCATAACTATGTGTTTAGTGGTGTATAAAGACCTTACTTAATGAACCGTTAAGTTTGTATTACCTTAGAATGAGTCATTTATATCTACATAGGCGCGGGAATCCACTTCTATGAAGGTTGCCATAATGTGACGTCATGTTTCTACTGTAGCCGACAGCGAACACACAGCCCTACAGAACGCGTTTCGTCACTACCTTGAAAGAGAAGCCTCAGAAAGCTAGAAGCCAGATAGACACTGTGAGTAGTGACTTTCCCTTGTCAGTGGTGTAAAATATGTAGTTGGGTTGTTTCATGTAACTTAGTTATTCTCCATTGCTGTGTTATGGCTTTGCTATGTGGGGATAAATGTGCTGGTTGCGTTCGTGAGATAGCCGAGTACTCTTTCATTGACCGTAAAACAGTATGTTACAGGAATCACCAACCCGTCGATCGCGACAAGTCGATCTTGGAAGCATTTCAAGTCGTTCGCGAAAAGTTTTCAAAATCAGAGAAAAAAAGCCTATTGTGTATAGTAAATGGTGTCTAAGGGATGCGGAGGCACCTTTGGGCTCATGCGGACGCGTCGAGTTTAAACAAGGCTTTACGCTTTAACCAGCTCAGCTACAGAAACTGCCCATATTAGCCAGGTAAACTTTTACTACCCTGTTAGAAAAAAATATAGTTGCATAGTTTCATGTAGTTCTTCTCCCTCGCTGTATTATGGGTTTGCTATGTGGGGAGAAATGTGCTGGTTACGTTTGTGAGACAATCAGCTGATTACTATTATTATATTATATATTAAGACCCTCACCTGACTATGGCTTTGTAAACTTTATCCATGATGTGGTTTATAATGGACTGTGGTACAGAAACAGTGACAATGTTACACACTCTCGGCTTACTCTGGCTATTCTCTGCTGTCTCAGTCGACGAAATGTTTGTCCCGTTTTAGCCACTGTAGCTTCTACGAAAGGGAGGGGTGAGCAGTGGGCGGAGCCATTAGTGCAACTCGCAACCGAACCGCTAGATGTCGCTAAAAATCACACACTGCACCTTTAAGCATAATTGTTGTAAGATCTGGTGTTGTTAACGCAGTGTAAGGCTTTGAAAAACAGCTAAGGTATTCTGTAAGGACTTAGTATCCATGAGTCTCTTTCAGTGTCCAGTCCAGTGCTTTGTAAAGCTGAGCCACTAGATCTTCTCATTCTGAACAAATGCATCAAAAGCTTGTGATATCAGAGAAGCAAGGTAACAAAATAGCTGCTTATCTATGAATACACATTTCTGGCGAAATGTCAAATCTCTGACAGAGCTTCAGTAACCCAGCGGCGGAGATTCACTGATACAAATCTTTTCAAAAAAAGATCACAGTTTACAAGATGATGCTTCAATAATTTGTTTTTATCATAGACGTGATGTAGTGAATAGCTAAGCTCCACTGGCCTTGTCCTCATACATTTGAATTCCCTCATTACAGAGCCCTTGTTGTTGACAAGAAATGTCAGACAATCTCTCTCTGGCTGTCTTACTATCACACCCATCTCTCCCCCTTCATTTCTCATCTAAATGCAGAGGTCAATGGCAATTTCTTGTCACCGAAAGAAGACCCCCTCCCATGCCATTAGTTCAGCCGGCCACTTGGTGCCTGTGGTCCCTCTGTTGGCTGACAAGCTCAGGGCTTTGTTTCTCTGGCCAGTCATTTACAACAGCCCTCAAGTCACCCTGCAGCACAATGTTCTGGTCTGCAGCCATGCCAAGGTGCAAGTACAGAGCAGGGCCAATAGGAAAAACACAGGGAATAAGTGTCAGGAATGATGGATGTGACCAGAGGAAGAGGCATTCAGTGGAAAACAATACAGCAAGCAATGGAATTTGGGAAAATGTTTTCCCATAGGAAGGAAAAATCATAAATGAGAACTTGTTGTTTATTTATGTGAGACAGCAATGAGATTAATATCTAGATTATGCTCACCAGGGGGCCACTAGGGGGTGCTAGGGGGTCTGTAAAATATGAGGGAAATTACATTAATATGCACCTATTAATGAAATACTATTAACATATTTGATAATAATTAAGACTGGTCAGAAATTATAACCATGGTATTCTATAGACAAATTAATTGTATTCAGTAAGAAGAAAACAAATCTGCATGATGTTAAACAAACAAACTAACAAATAAATATTTAATATTTATTTATCTAAACAAATAAATAAACAAATTCCAGATAATAATTTAAAACATTTTTTTTAGTACAAAGCCTGATTATTATTATTATAATCATGATAATATTATTATTATCTGTGAATAATAATGTAATTAATATAATAATACATTTTTGGATTTTCTACAAGAAAATGCATAGCTGCCTTTATTTTTTAGGAAGGGATTCCTTACAAGGGGATCATCACAATTTCTACTTTAAACAACCAAAAATGGCACCACACAATCCCCCCCACCCCCTGAAAAAAATGCTGCCTTATCTTGTACAGTGCCTGTATGATAGCCACACCCAGGAGCCTGATACGCATATCAGCACACAGTATGATGTAGGACTGATGATAGCGGCCTCACTCTGAGTTATTCAATAAAGATAGCAAGTTTCCTTCACTCCCTCCTCTAATGCAACATCGTTCATCTTCACAATAAAATCTGTTAAGCACCCAGGATCCTACCAGGCATAAAGGCTGACCACAGCTAGTGTGGTACATATGTATCACGGTGTGTCCGTGTCTACGTGTGTAGCCCTGCGGTGAAGCACACTTCTTCCTGCTTTATATTCCGATCAATTGCAGTCATGCAGTGGAGTAAAGGTGATCGATGGACGGCATGCAGGAAAAAGCTGATACACCAAAGGATACAGAGCTATGTTAACCAACAGAGAGAGAGAGAGAGAGAGAGAGAGAGAGAGAGAGAGAGAGAGAGAGAGAGAGAGAGAGAGAGAGAGAGAGAGAGAGAGAGAGAGAGAGAGAGGAGGAAGGAAGTGCATTATATTCCTAAAAATGATGGCTCCAAACGTGATTTGGCCAAAAAGAATATTGTCATTATTTTGACCTTGATCTTGTGAATTTGACTTGAACCAAAATGTGATAGATGCATCTCATGTTGTTGTATTTAAAAGGCTAAAAGCAACAAAAACACATTGAAACCACAACAGTGTGCACAATAATTCCATAGAAAGCCAAAAGAAAGAGTTGCTTTTACAGAGAGTAAAAAAGAACCCTGTTCTCTTTGCATTCTCATTGTATATACTGTAGACTCAAATCACTTTTTTCACACCTTAGTTGTGACAGAATCATATTTAACATACATATAATATTATTGTAAAATTTTACTATTGATTTAGTGTGCAAAGATTTTATCATTATTATTATTATAATCTCTCAATATTTTATTTTTATCTTTAGTAAGGGATAGTGACCTTGTAAATAACTAGGTCATATAATTGTACATATTTTTCCAACTCTAAATTCAAATTTTATCTATATTAATACACTAATCAATATTAGTGTGCCAAGTGGCTATGTTGCCTGGAAACCGCAGATAATTCTGATCATTATGTACACTGTTCAGAATTGGTTTCTGTTAGCATACTGTTGCTGCCGGCTGTAAATAAAACTAACCCACCCGAGTCTGTGAGTTACGGTGATTTTATCACGTTTTGCGTCAATGCTAATAACATCTCTATCCGTCATAAAACCCCTGTAATGCAAAGCCTCTTGTGGCTTATTGCTTTAACATCACCCAGTGCCTATAAATGGCGTCTATCTCCTCCGCACACACTCTCACTCACAATGGCTGCTGTGAGTCGGGTGTGTGCTATGCACTGCTGCATTGCAGATGTTTGGAATGGCAGTCGCAGTCTCTGCTGTGACGGAGGACTTCAACACGCGCTGATTAACTGACAAACGTCTTGCGTGACAGTCTGCACGTCTGAAAAGAGAGAACTCTTTTGTGAGGAGAATTAGCCACTGCTAATGGGATCTTTTTATAACATAAAGAGTCTTGTGTTACTTTGCCTGGCATCTCAATAGCTCCAGCCATCAGCTCTTTGTGGACAGACAGTCTTATGTGTCCAGCTGCTGTTGGACAAGAAAATGGATCTCTCTGTGCATTATGAAAACACTTTTTTTTTTCCACAGTGCATCTCAAATGCCTGCTCTCTCTCTGTGTCTCTTACTCTCCAGAACTCAGAGCTGGAGTTCATCCAGTCTAAACATAACCCTCTTTTCATACATTCTATCCCCTATCACTCGCTCTCTGTCCATTCATCCATCCATGCCATGCTCTCCTGGCCCCGGTCCAGTTCTAACAGCATGTTCTGTCTTGATTAGCATTTGGGGTAAATATCCACAACTCCAGTCCCACAGCTAAAGAGCATTAGCCTCTTTAACAAACAGACAAGCCAGAGAGTGTATACAGCACTCATCTATAGGTGCCAGGATGAAAGCAAAGCTGACCTCAACCTTTCAGTCCTCCGTCTCTCTCTCTCTCTCTCTCTCTGTCCCACTTACAGCGTTTCTGTCTATTTTATCTGCCACCTTTGTCACACGTGGCTTTCATCATAAAGCACAGAATTAGAAAACCTCTCATGAGAAAAGCTTGACAACATACATTTTTGCGACGACAGAAATATCTAACCACAGGTATAAATCAAAATAAATGATTTTTTTCCAACCCTGCTTAAGTTATTCCCAATGTTGAGATTCAGGACAGCCGTTCTTACAGCCGTTCAGGATGAAATTGGAGGTTTAATCCGGGTCTTTAGAAAGCTGTTTTGAGGTGGTCCCACATTCTACTGATTTTCATCCTCCTGTCAAAATGCTCACTAGTCTTCCTTTATCAGGCCATAGCACTTTACATTCTGCAAGGTAGTGGTCTCGCTCTTCTTTAAAAAATTATGTGGACATTGTGACCATTCACATCCTGAATATGAGCAATACCCAGAACCAATTGACCAGATTTTTTAAATAATATTCTTCTTGGTTGCAGAGGTCAGCTCATTCCATCTGGCCATTTTCACTAAAACCCACAAAATAACATCTAATAATATTGCAAAACTTGCCACATAGTGATTTATTGAATTACAGGCTGGGAATAATGAGTGCAAGCTTGGTATGACCACTTGGCCAAAAATGGCCCAGGAAAAATGTCATTACATTACGACAAATGATATACTGAAACATGGAATGCGTACATTAGTTTTACGCGCAGGCACAACTTCATAACAGACATCAGAAATCACTTTTGGCCACTATACATAACAAGATCTTTTTGTCTGAAATGTCATATTTTAAATGCCATTTGAAAATAGTAAAAATTACTCCATAAAATGAAATAATTTACGATAGATTTACTTGCTTACACAATATTACGAAGCAAAGTAACACTACCTTTCACTTCCTGTTTTAATGTTTTTTTAAAGCCTTTTATGCTCACCACAGCTGCAATTATTTGATAAAAAAATACAGCAAAAACAATACAGTTGTGAAATATTATTATCATTTAAAATAACTTTTCTTTTTTTATCAATTTTAAAATGTAATTTATTTCTGTGATGGCAAAGTTGAATTTTCCGCAGCAATTACTCCAGTCTTACTCCAGTGTCACATGACCCTTCATAAATCCTTCTAATATACTGATATGGTGCTCAAGAAACAGCTTGTTATTATCATAAGAGCTGAAAATAGTTGTGCTGCTTATGTTTTGTCAAAAACATTATACTTTTTGGGTATTATTTGATGAACAGAATGTTCAAAAGAACAGCATTTATTTATTTTGTAACATTATGAATGTATTTTACCGTCACTTTTGATCCATATAAAGCACATTTGATAAAAGTATTCATAAAAAATATAATAAAATAAAATAAAAAACCTACTGACCCAAAATTTTTAGTGGTAATGTAAGTAGATTTTAAGTACTTAATTGTATATATTTAGTTATTTCATCAAGAAACCTAATCAGTTTGTATTGTACCTGCAGCAATGTTGCACAAAATAACGTATAGTCACATTTTCCCAAGAGACCAGGTACACATTAGAATAAATGCACATATTCACACACCTATGATCTTTTGTTGAGCTGACTAAGCAATCCTGGACACAAAATGGTGTACGAATTAAGAGAAATCCTGGCCGCCAGTATTTCAGGAGTGGGTGAGAATTGGGACCTCAGGACCCTTGCCCTTATCTAAACCTAAATGCGTAATTCATCTCCTCCCTGAAAGAGGACGACATCACCTTTCATTTGAAGAGCACAGTGAGTGGTGCTTGCGAGTTGTGAGTAATGCTGAGATACTGTTGTGATAGACACAGTTATAAGTGAAGAACAAACCAAACTGTACACCTCTGAAAGAAAATGTCCTATCTCGGGAGTATGATGTGTGCTCTCTAAATGTCACACAATGTGCTATATGCACACAGAGACAGGTGGCACTGCAAATGATTCGCTTTGTGAGGGAGACTGGGAGCTTATAAAGGGGAAACACTCCTGATAATTAAACCACAGATTGCTGGATAAAGTGCATTTTGAGAGCATCACATTCTCTACTATCCAATAATGGGGATGTCCAGTGTATTACATCAAACGGTTAATCAAGACAAAACATTAAAATAGTGAATTGTAGTGAATTGTGAATAGCAGCTTGTTTATAATATTTTTGAAAACTGTGATTATTTTCTTTCATGATTCTTTGATGAAAACAGTTTAAAATAAGAGCATTTATTTTAAATAGATTTTTTGGGGGAATAATGCATCCTTGCTGCATAGAGCATTAGAATCTTTTATTTTAGAACTTTAAAAAAGTAGCCAAATTTTTCAATTACTGACCTAAACCGTAGTGTGTGTGTGTGTGTGTGTGTGTGTGTGTGTGTGTGTGTGTGTGTGTGTGTGTGTGTGTGTGTGTTCAAAAATATGAGTGACTCATATATTATTTATTTATTGTAATTTCGGAAAACCTTACACTTGTTCATTCACATTGTTGATGAGCAATCATTTAAAGTTCAATATCACCGTAATGATTGAGTTCTCAGAAACCTTGTCTATACTCAATTTACTGGAATCTCTCACTAAAATCAACACTGATTATTCAGACAGACGCCTAGTTGGGGGTGAAAATTCACTTCTTTCCAAACATTGAGGTTGAGACTTAATTCCAAACAAACAGTCAACCACACAAAACGCCTTTACGATTACTAATACATCATAAATTCACAGTAATTTATAATATTGGTTCAAGAGTGTTTGAACACTAGTTGTTTTCACACAACCATTCAAAACTGGATAAGTGTCCAGACGTTTCTATGATGTTTATTTTAGGATCAATATTTCAGGGCGTTTGATGGTATTTTTTATACAGATTGATCCGTAGTGAGTTTTCTCTCCAGAGAAACACACAGTACAAGACTCGCCTTTATCAGACTAAAAGACATCAGAGTGTCAGTTGCTGTGTAAAAGCAAAAATCCATCCTATAATCTGGTAAAAATCCTCTTACGTCGTACCTGGAATATAGCTATGAGATGACGCCGCTTAGAACAGCATATCTATTGTGGTCCCTCTACACGTATCTATCTCTTCCTGCTCTCGGCACAAAGCATATCTCACTGCGATTTCCAGGTAGGACAAAATACAGTGGCCTGTCACCATTCATAACAGGCAACACCCTTAAGGAATCTTTCAACATACATTCACAATGACTTCTTCACCCTCCCGAAAGCATCATCAAAAATGACAGACAAATCTGTCTGTTTGAGCACATATCCTTCCGGAGGGCTATAAGCTCTGTGTTGAGCCATCAGAGGACTTTATTCGCCTGGAAACGCATGGCAATGTACAAAGGATCTGTCGTATTCATGCAGCTAGAGGTTTTACATCCATGTGTGGGAAGAATGACTGCTGTGAATGTGTCTGACATGTGAGACGTCTGCGGACGTCAGCCAGGGGCACATGAGGAAATCATCCAAACAAATTTGAGAGGAAACTGAGTTTCATTTCATCAACTCCACACTCCTTCCTGAATCCCCTCATGATTGTGTTGGCTGTCTTCGCATGAGAGCAATAGCGTGAATTTCTTAATTAAGCTCAAGAGGAAGTTATTACTTTTGGGACAAGTACAGCTCTGTACTTACTGCTATTACCTCAGTCTCTCAACGTATGTGATAATGGAAGAAGGAAAAATGAGAGAAAAAGAGAGAAAATAAGAAAATGTGTTTTCTGTTCACACTCTATTCATTTTGGTTTCTAACAGGTTGTGTAAGTACAAGGACTGCCGTTCTTTCCGACGATAAAGTGGGACAGGCATTCTGGGGCTCTTCTGATTAAGGATAGGAAGTGACACATGGAGAGGTACTTACTGTGTTGTGTGCTGGATCATGATTTGTATTGGCAAACAGAAGGACTGGGAGGAAAAAGCTCTGCTGCTGAAGGAAAACCGTTGTTTCCCAATACATAAAAACATTGGGAAACAACGTTCAGGCAATTGAAGTGCATTCTGGGATGCATTCTCGCATGAGCAGTAGAGGGAGGGCTCATGAGCTCAAAGGATTCTGTTTTTCTCAGAAAAGCACCAATCCAATAACGAGCTTGCAGTACAATATCACGATTCTCTATCAGATGAAAATTAAGATTTTCATCCAAAACACATTTTAATATCTCTCTGGTTTGAATGTGATATGCACCGATGGCCTTCTCTATACAAATTCAAGATTCATCTGGATTCACTGAAAAATCCAACGGAGTACAATAAGGAAATCCTAAAACAATGGGTTGTAGGCTGTGATTAAAAATTCACAGGGTGTTTGTGTTAAAACAAATACAAAGCAAAGTAGGTCAGTCCTTCTATCCTGCACCAGCAAAACGTCACTGATGCTCTTATTTTGGAGGATTCCATTAGTTCACCCACTGCTAAACTACATGCATGTGATTTTCTGACTTCCTGTAGATACCAAAATGAGTTCTTTGTTTTCGAAATTATGTCCACACCATAAAAGTATAGTAAAATTAGGGGTGGGAATTGGCAACAATGTGACGATTCGATAGTATCGCGATATTTGGGCCACGATTCAATATTATTGCGATTCTCAATATATTGCGATACAAGCAATATATTGCGATACAAGCAATATATTGCGATACAAGCAATATATTGCGATTCATGTTCCCCATTTTATTCAAAGACATCACAAAAAATGAGCAAAATAAGACTGCTCAACTCACTTTAATTAAATGTCACATTTAATTCTGTAAACATTATCTTCTACACATTAACTGAAGTGCAAAAACTTGTTCTTGAACATTCAGGACACAGGACAGGACGTATTTATTCTTTGAATAGGCGACCTCTCACATGAATGTTGAGCTCCGGGCTTGCTACGATAGTCGGCGTTACCGGTGTTACGTGTTCAGTCGCGCAACACCGGTTTCATCACTTGCCCACCACGGCAACGCAAGAACAAACTTTTTTTTAACGCAATTACGTAGTATCCGTTCAATCCTGCCTGTATTACACACACACACACACACACACACACACACACACACACACACACACACACACACACACACACACACACACACACACACACACACACACACACACACACACACACACACACACACACAGAGACAGAACTAACTTTTCTTTTAACGCAATTACGCAGTATCCGTTCAATCCCGCCTGTATTGCACACACAGACATATAGAACAGACGAATCGAGTTCTCTTTCGGGCTCAGTTTTGTCAAATGTCCTCATAAGAGCTGTCTAAAATGATTTAAATAAAGTCTTAAATGAACATTTGTGAGAAAATGGGACGCGTGTCAGATCGCGTCTCTCTCCCACATTGCACTGCATGAACGTGTAGCCTACAGCTTACGCTCAACGGCTGTTCGAATTCACTCACTCGTTTTCATCCACTCCTTCAAGTGAACAGTATTAGTGGACTTAGGGAATAAGCCTAACTTAGTGAATAATTGTTTAGGGGGTGATTTCAGATTCAACCTATGTTCTCAAGCAGTGAAAAATAGAGAAACCAATGAAGAAAACCGGAAAGTAAAACAGATAATTTTATAATTAAATATGCAAAAAAAGATCGATACTTGGCGCCCGTGTATCGATACAGTATTGCCACAGAAAATATCGCGATACTGTGCTTTATCGATTTCCCCCCCCCCACCCCTAAGTAAAAGTAGTCCGTTTTACTTTTGTGGTATATTTCAAGTTTTCTAAATTCACATTTCACATTATAACTTGTGAGGAACAGAATGAATTTTAAGTCATTATACAGTGATCAATGTCTATTCAAACATTCAAGTTAAGTCAAGATTATACTGACTGTAAAGCGCAACAATTGAATTTCATTGAATAAGATTTGAGAGCCATGGCAGAGTGAAAGATTTTCAGCATTTCTTTAGCACTTATTCTGTTCCTGCACACAAAATTATACACAGTACCGTTTAAAAGGTCCAGAATAAAAGCCATTACAGTGATATTGTATGGCCTGACAGTCATACAAAGGCATTACAACAACATCAGAAGAAAGAACTGTGGCAGTGTTTGTTAAATCTGCTTATCACGAGGTTAATCACAATACAGATGTTATCTAGACCCTTCATTATGTTCATTTTCTTTGGGAGTTCAGTGTCAGGGTAAAATGAGGTAACAAATTATATCAGAACTATTAAACAAGAGGCAAGTGCCTAATACCTCTGCCAAACGTCCTCTTCCCCTAAACGTGAAAAGCCATTTAACAACTACAAACAATCTCAAGCATGAGCTGTTTCATTCTTAATAACGCTGAGATGAAATCTTTTTTTTTTCTCAATTAGATTTTCTTTCTACTCTCATTCTGTGTGAGAGACTGGATGGGCTGACATCTCTCATGCTTTCTAAGTTTCATGAGGCCTGATTCTTGCGTGAGGGAAACAGAATCCTTTAAATGCAATGGCTTGATTACACAGAATTATGAATCTATCAGAAAATGTGATCAAAACAAACTTAATTAGTCAGAAGTTCTTAAATTAGTCAGAAGTTAAGAACTTAAATTATGAGCTGAAGCTAATCCCAAGAGCAGATAAAGAATTACACCTATCCTTCCCAACAGTATCGGAAAAAAAGAAACAGGCATCCTAAATAAAGATAAATGCTTCAAGTAATGGTGGAGTGTGTCTGCATCGGTTCACTTAATTCATACTGTCTACTAGTTATGACAAGGAAGCCTCTGTTTCTATGCGTCACACGGGCAAAGGACAGCAGTCACCAAAGAATAAAACAACAAAGGCACCCAGGAAGCGAGACCTGAAACAGGACATGGCTGGCGGGGAATTAGAAACGACAGCTGTGTACCATCACTTCCTGCCAACATGCCTTAAAAAAGATGTTTAGTAAGCCTGAAGTTCTTCTGGAAACAAGTAATTTGTTGTGTTCTCGTTTTGCAGTATTCAAGTCGATTTGGAGGAGGATTTGACAGGGTCTCCCATTACTCAATGATCATCTTGACTGGTCTCACTGAAGGGTCACGCTAACTAACTTTTCCCAAGCACCCTATGAACTCCAAGAATGAGGGTGCTGTCAAACTGCTGCACTCAGTGTCCGTTCTCATTCTCAACCACTGAACCTGTACTAAAATAGGACACACACACACACACACACGCACACGCACACGCACACGCACACACACACACACACACACACACACACACACACACACACACACACACACACACACACACACACACACACACACACACACACACACACACCGTGTTTCCATGTTTTATGGCAGTGATATTCAAATGGCGGACCACAGTTCGGTTCTGGAAGCCGGCTTGATTTCATCCGGTCGCGGGACATAATTGCGGCACTTTACCGTTTCTACAGATTAAAGTGATTTGTGCGTCAAAACAATAGAGCAGTACACACAAGCGCTCAGGGTTGTTTACGGCAGAGATCTTCAGCGCTATGACCTTTAATATTTGTATCTAGAGCCAACATTAACACAAGCTCTCTCTCTCTCTCTTATGATAAAGCACAGCAGTGCTCTAATAATACACTTAAAAAATAGGCTTAACAACAACAAACATTGTTTTTGTGGTTCAGTTCCATTCACTATCTTTCCAACATGCAGCGGGGCAGAAAAAAAGTCACATTGACTGTTTGTCGGTGTTATTTACACAGCTGTTATTGATTTAGTCACATTTGTGATGTCAGGAGTTTGTTTTGAAAATTATCAGTTAATTCAGTTGATTATAATTATGCTGTGCTTCATTCATGTACCAAGTGTTATTGAATACCATTTCCTATTACGCTGCAAAGTTTACTCTATTGACTTTCATTGTAAAAATGATATAAATTTAAAATAAAGAAAAAACATGACCAATCAATCAAACGTCCCCTCATATAAGTACTTCACATGATGACACATCAAGACATTTAGGTAAAATAATGAAGTCAATTAACTTAAATCAGTTCAGAAATGACTGCTGCCTTTTTTTTATGTTTTTTTTTTCTCCGCTAATTTTTTACAGTGTATTTTGTGTTTGGGAGATATGACGGTCTGTTGCGTCAGCTCTCCTCTGCTGCTTTTCTTTATGGCGGTGCTGGGATGATTTTAGTTCAGAAGATACAGAGAGTTGTATTTCTAAAGAAAGCCCATAGGGAACTCCAGAGCGCATTCCTGTCTTTGTACCAGCTGGCAGTTCAGGGCTCAGAGAACAAAATAGGGCTAAAGAGAGCGGAGCTGCGCCTAGAATCCTAACAAGCAGTCAATAACCATTATAAGCTGATGATAACAGTCCCTATGTCCTCTGTGACAGATGTCTTTTTTGAACAGGGAGCCATAGGGGGACACAACAGGAGCACAGAGTGCTGTAACAAATAGAATGTGTCCAAGGAGAGCGGGTCCAAATGGACACCAGTATTGTGGTGTGACTTTGTTAACTGTAGGTCAAATAGAAAGACCAGCTTTATGTCCTTAAAATAAACTGTTCAACAAAGTTGAATTCTACATAAGTTCTGCACATTTCTGCAAGTATTTTTGAGTTTTTTTTAAAGAAACTGATGTGATTACATTTTAAATAGAGAGTAAAAACAGTTTATTATGCAACAGGTAAAGCATGAACCGTGACTGAATCTCTCTTTTTCTGTCTGACTATACATAGCAATTACACAGCAATTTCATGGAAAAATATATTTTGTAGTATACTGTAGAATACTCAGTTTTGGCCAAAATGTTCTTTTAATTATTTAAATTAAACCCCTAATTTTATCACAATTATAATTCAAGTTATCACAACAATTTAGAAATGTATAACACATCCAGTGATGATCACATATTTTAAACCTAAAGAAAATAATCTAAATATTTCAGAAATTGGTATCTTTCTCATTACAATTCAAATTAACATGTTTTCCAGCTACTAAAAATACGTTTAAGTGTTTCAAAATGGTGTGTAGTCTTCATAACAATCTATCTTCTCTAATTAGCACAGCGGAGCCTTGATTAACACATGGAAAAAGAAAGAACACATTGACGCAAACAGCTCACATGCTAAAACACATGAATGCAGACAGATTAAAATGGGATAGCAAAATGAAGAGTGACACATAGAGACTGACTATAATTATACTTAACTTATTTATATAGACATTAAACTATGCAAAAACAATTGAGACAGAGAAAGATGGTTAGAAAGGGGGTAAAATACGAAAAAGCACACACACACACACACACACACACACACACACACACACACACACACACACACACACACACACACACACACACACACACACACACACACACACACACGTTGGTGCAACAGCATTATGAGGACTCTCCATAGGCGTAATGGTTTTTATACTGTACAAACTGTATATTCTATCCCCTTACACTGCCCCTATCCCTAAACCTACCCATCACAGGAGACATTCTGCATTTTTAATAAAACATTGTTTTTTTTATGTTTTTTAAGCTATTTGAATTATGAGGACTTTTGAAATGTCCTCATAAACCACCTATAAGTTGTAATACCAGCGTAATACACATGTCATTATACAAATGTGTGTCCTCATAAATCACATAAACCAACCCACACACACACACAAACACAGCATACCCCTTTAAATCATCTTCTCCCCTGGGGATTTGAGCTATTTATTTTCCCAGCATTCCTATCATCAAATCTCTTTGTGAGCAAAGCCTGAGAAAAATTACCTCTAAATAATTCCAATGGTCTGCCGTAGAAAGGTTAATGAAGCAATTAAAATTCTCTTTGGAGAATTAAGAGAAAAGAGAAATCAAAAGTGATCAAACAGAAGTCAGCAGACTCCACTTCCTGGTGCCGTATCAGGCCACAGGTACAAAGTTATGCCTACTGTGTAGGGACATGAAATGTTTGCAGCGTGGTGAGTTCTGTGACATCAGATGTTTGTCATGCATCTAATCTAATGTCATTAATCTGATGCAATTTCAGAAACCTTACATGAACGTCCATGTTTAAGCCAAACCGAAAAAAATAAATATATAAAATATGACCCATAACTCAATTATGCCTGAAAAAGACGTGAAATCTGGAAGTGATATTGCATGTTTGGAAGTATTGTTGATCTGTCAGACTGATACTGCAGAAACTTTAGCAAGCATGAAGTATGTAGAATAAAGGCCCTCAGAATGAGTAAGTGAAGGCGAATTCCACCATTTGCAGGCACCATTTGTTGGGACGTCCCAATTGAACGTGAAAAACCTTCTACAAGTCCGTTAGAGAAGGGTACATGAGAAGGTCACTTCAAGAAAATAATTTTATTGTTTATGATCATGTGACCCAGGGTGACAACACGATTAATTTTAAAGCAAAATTTGAGAGTTCGATGTAACAGAATAAATTAAGTTCTTCTTATATGTTGATGTATTAGTAATGCATTTTATATGAAGTTTAAATAAGTTTCACAGGTATGAATATGTTTAATAGTATATACGTTGTGACTACCAGCAGTGGCCAAAGAAGAGACGGCAAGTTGTAAACAGCTGAAAGCAGAAAGGGAACTACAGAAGCTTGTGTCCGCCACAGAATTAAACATTGTAAAATAATTTTCCGAGTTTATATTTCACAATTCTGACTATATAACTCGCGATTGCGTGTTATAAAGTCATAATTGCGAGATATACAAATGCATAAATGAACGAACGAACGAAAGACAGATGGTATAGCTGTGGTGCACAGAGATGCTGAGCTACAGGACATCTCGTGTAAAGGCAATATGTATAGCCGGATTGTGCTGTCTTTTATGACTTAACCTCTGCCCTTCAAAAGTCATTGAAATTGATTGCAACTTGATCTCTAAATCTCTTTCTGCGTGCACAACATACACAAACACATATACAGTACTGTGTGATGTAATTGGAGGCTGTCACAGTTGGTGTTCCCCACTGAGAGTTATAATTAATCCCCTCACATGGGGGAGCCAGGTCTCCAACTTCAGAGAAAAGAGGTGGAGAACATCCTAAAATATAAATCATGCATGCGTCTTACAGCACACATACTCACGCACACAAAATCAGGCTTTTGCGTCGGATTTTACAAATAATAAAAATATGATAAAACCCTTTAGAATGGTCTGATGCCTGCTGATTGATATTTGTGGGTTGAGGATGCATGTCATTTGTAGAGCTGAGAATCCCCTGTGATGTGAAAGCAAAATTACACAAACACACACTAAAAGTACTCTGTCTCCTTTCTACACACATTGTAAGTCCTATTATATCTTGCCTCATTGAGCAGATCTGATTTCCCTTCTCTCTCTGTCACACTCTCTCTTTATCTCTCTGTCCCCATTTGTAAATCAAGTGAAATTACTTGTTGCCCATAGTAAAAAGGACACTCGGTGCTATCCTTTTTCTGTGGAAATAATGGTAAGGTGGGTCAACGAGTTTATTTTTTTGTTATATATTTCTGCTTGTAAGTGAATGCAAAAGACTGAATGACAAAGTGAACAAACACTACAGACTCACCAGATAATGTTTATGCTTGCATATAATCATGTTAACAAGAACACTGAGACAGTGAAATTAACTTTGATAACAGACAATTTCAGAAAAACAGAAACGTTTTAATGACAGAAAAAGAACCTTTGCACATGGTAAAAAAGATAACCCCATTTGAATACTTTATTTATATGCATTATTAGCCTATCATTAAATAATTCACCCAAACATTTTGCAATCATTACCCCAAAATCATGTTGTGAGGATCATGCCAGTTTTCAGGAAAAATGAAACAATTATTTTGTGTCCCACAGGTTTAAAACAAGTAAAGTATGACGCTTTACCTATCCCTTTAAATGGCCTCGGCTATGAACGCACACTGGCTATCCACACCTTCATATACCCACATATACATAATCAAGTGCAAATAATCTATGTCTTTTCAAGAAGGTGCTCTGATATTCTCTAAAAGGACTTGACTTCCTTTCTAAATGACCTTTACACACATCAAAAGCAGATATTGGCATCTGTCCATATGGTTATTTGAAATGCTTGCTCCATAAGCAGAATATGCAGAGATTTATAAAGCACAGACCACTAAGATCCTTTAAAAAAGTCACAACATTTCTGTAAAATATGTTTTTTCCACAAGACTGCCTCTCTCTCTATTTTAATCTGTCTTTGCTACACCCCAATTTACATAGTCTATCCTGCACATTGAACTGCATCCCACACTTCTTGAACTGTTGCTATGATAATAAATTAATTATACGAGGAAACATTTCATTCATTTGATAAGATGTTTACCTTGAAATTGCTTGAGCAATACCTGTGAAAGTTAAAAGCTTCAGGGGTTAGGTTAAGCAGGCTTAGATTAAGGACACTGCTAGGGAAATGATATACTACAGTAACTATTTTAGATTTTAGTCTATGTGTGTTGAGGGTTGCTACATGTTACTGTAGGAATATGAGTTTAAGCTGTTTATTTAATCACTTGTTTACAGACATAAAAATAGGGCTGCTTAAAGTTTTCATTTCTGATATTAATCAAAAGTTTACAGTAGCTCCATTACTTTCACACATTAGTAAACTGACCTAATTCAACATATCTTCAACAAGAAGGTTTTGTACGGTTGTGTCCTCGTTCAAAGGACCAGTTATAAATAAGAACAGCAACAATAAATGGTATTTTTTAATGGCTAATCTAATTTATGTATATATAAATCTGGATGAGCCTTTTAATAGATATAGTAATTAGCAGTCTTTGTATGGTGGATTAATTATTATTGAAGCTCAACAAGTCTGACATTTAACCTTTGAGCACAACACAGCCGAAACTGCATTTTGCTTGTTATATATGCATACTTTTACTTATACATCCATACACATTTGAAAACCCTTATTTTAATTAAGACTCACCCAAAATAAACATATGGTACAGACTGTTACAGTTTCTTTCTTTACAAGAACAAATAATATGAGAAATACAAAAAATATTATCAAATTTGAATTATGTAATTAATCAGATCAACTGAAAAAATCATTACATTTTTATCTCCTGTCACCCCTAAATACTGGAATGTAATACTCTAAGGGCGGTTGGTATGCTGCCTCTTCTAGTCGATAACAAAAGGGCTGTATGATGGAGTTAACGTCCATGTTTTGTTGATGTGCTAATATGAGTCAACACATTAAACTACAGCGCCGTCATATTTGTAAACATCTTACAAGCAAGGGCATTTGTACTTGTTGAATGCCATAATCATAATTACCAACTCAAGCATGTCTAACAATTCAATCTAGTAGATACAACGCATAGAGAAACAAAATTAAGTATTCAAAAGTGATTTTTGATTCTAAACAAAGCATTGCAAACACATGTACAAAAAATAGGATAAAAATCACTGACATGTTTGTCAAACGTAGTGTGGTCAAATATCAATGACTGGACGATGGAAGTCTCCTTGTTTATTACAATAATTGTTTTTCCGTACTTAAGACTATGATTAACAATTTAAAAGTGACCATTAGAAACTGGTGTGGATGTAGCTGAGTGGGAGAGTAAACAGCGCTGTATATTCGGTTTGGGTTCGAGTCAAACATTTTTTGTATGAGCCAACTTGTACGATTTCTTGCCATTTCACCATCATGACTTCTCACATGAGACCCAGTTGAAAAGATGATACAGGTGCTGAATGAATATGAAAATATTGTTTGAGGTCTGTTTTTGCATGGGCCTCTCTGTATACTGTGAATATATGCATTTAATTTACTGCAGCACAGAGCATCAAAGACTGACGCCCCTCACAGCTCTCTGACCCAGCCTTAGAAGTGACCAGACACACTCCGTTTCTCTCACTCTCACTCCCCGTCCATTGTCTAAAAACATTTCACATTTTCGTGTTTTTACCAGTAAAAATGCCTAAACATCCTTAAGGCAAGGCAATATATATTCTCTGGAAACACATCTTGACACAACACAACAACATATAACATAGCATATTACACGGCTCTGTGGAATACTTAATTCTGATTGGTCAATCGCACCATCCAG
Organism: Meda fulgida; assembly: GCA_030578275.1. Classification (NCBI taxonomy): domain Eukaryota; kingdom Metazoa; phylum Chordata; class Actinopteri; order Cypriniformes; family Leuciscidae; genus Meda; species Meda fulgida. The sequence continues at coordinate 11,525,538 of CM060628.1, read as the reverse complement.
AGTCGTTGCTTTATACTCACTATGAAAGTTTTTTTCCTGATGGAAGTTTGGTGAGCTAATAAAATATTAAAACTCGATTCAATATTTTGTGTACAGTTATTTAATTGTCATCTGCTTTCGCAGACTCACTCTCTTGTTTCATACAAAAGCATCTGCTGCCATTTTGCAATGACTGTTTTGTACACTGTATAGTGGGTCACAAGATAACAAACATGTATATGATTTTAAAACAGTTTAATCTCAAATCAATATATCTTATCCCCCTAAATAATTATTTATGTGGTGAAATACAGTGTAATAATTGGTATGACTGTACCGTATCCTTTAAATGTCTGTCTAGTTTGAACTTGCCGCTTGCTAGAAACTGCTTTCTCAGTGGAATCTTTGCATTTAAAGAGCCAAGACATTTTTATATAAAAATATATATTTATTTACTTATGTGGCAAGTAGCCGTGTAATAAGTGGGATAATGTACACCCAGCCGGTTGTTATCGCATAGTAAACCCTGACAGGGTGATCCGGACCCCAAGACAAAGCTGGATGTACATTATCACACAACACAACACCTTAAATTACATGTACAGTCAGATTCAGATTGGAAACATTTAAAACGTTAAATTCTGGATATTCACCCATAGCTTCAGTCAGTCCATTAGGAAGTAAGTCAGGAAGGAAAAATTGAGTTTTAGGGCTTTTTTTTTAATTTTTTAATTTTTTACTGGAAATCAAGGCAAATATACCTAAAATATTTTCTTTTGCAACATGAACAGTGATCAAGAGAGCAAAACAGATTCTTAGTTTCAGTGTCAGGGGCTGTTCTGTATGAGAGTATCTCTCATCATGGGTGTCACTGAGAACAGTGACTCCCATCACCCTTGTCTTTAAATACTCCCCCTCTGTCCTCTCTTTACCTCACACTCCCTCATCTGACTCACACAAGACATTATTCTTTTAGCATGGAGAATGAAACGCACAGATGTCACACACTCGCGTCTATAATTGGAGTGCTGATTCTTCTCACATCATCTTTGCAATCACTAATTAATGCTGCAGCCATGCTGATCTCTCTCTCTTGCTTGATACCAGGCATGACATATTGAGGACAGAGAGTGAAGGAGACTGATGGAAGGGAATCTGAGTATACTGAGATATTGGAGTTGATTGAGATGGTCTGGAAGGGTTTTGGTGCATTTTTAGAAAGTATGGAAGTCGCTTATAGCTGGTTGGCAGGTTAAAGACATTTTCTTCGCAGTAATCTCTGCCACACCTCCTGCCTCATCTTAATACCCGTACGTGCGTACACACACACACACACACACACACACACACACACACACGCGCGCGCGCACACACACACACACACATACGCACACACGCACAAAATTATTCCTCCCTTTCTGTTTATTCCACTGAAGAAAATCAATAGCTATACTATTAACTAGGGGCCTCAGGGTTGAAAATCTGCTGTGCTTATGTGGATCTGACAGTAGCAGATTTGCCTTGATTCAATTTGCCGTTCCCTCCTGTGGAGCCCGCAGAACAGAGAGGCTCATCTCACACAGGAGCCATTCATCCATAACCAATGCACGGAGGAAGAATGGAAACATGCACCTAACGTTCAAAGCCCCTCACATGTCTGTCCGGCATCAAGAAGGTTTGGAAGTGAGAGCTGCTTTAAGCTCATGAAAGAGACGATGATAATGTGTGAAAACAGAGTAAAGAAAGAGGGCCAAAAGCATAGTTTATCCGTGGAAGTATTCAATCGACAAGCTACTCTAGGGTTAGAAAATACTTTGAGGAAAAGAGATGAATAATGAATTTGGCACTTTCCATGACAAATAACGACTTTAATAGACAAATAAATAACGTCATTTAATTTAAGTGTTAACTATTCGTCAAGCTCAGCATTGTTATTAAACTGTATGAAAATCTTAGTAACAGGGTTGCACGAACCTCATTTAAAATAGATGGACAACAAAAAAGCTCATATAAAATTTAGTTTGACCTCCTGAGCATAACAGTCATCATTTTCTCAGGGTTAAATGGCATTTGTTGTACCTCATCCATTTAAAGTGCCAGATATATATGGAATATGGGACTTGTAAACCTAAGCTAACATAATACACCATCAGCTTAATAGCTCTAGATCAAAGAGTTTCATATCTGAGTCTCAACTCCATTAGTCAGTTTAAGTGAGGTTGTACTGCATTATTGCGCAATCTTTGTTTCTTTTTCATGAGTATCTGGCAAGATCTGACGATTAGAATGGTCTGTTACTCTGGTGTTTCACACTCGGTGTGTTTGTTTGTTTTTGCACACGCAACGCTGCAGTTTATCCTGCTGTGTTTGCACTCTCAGGATTATCGGGTGGCCTCTGGCAGCCATCTTGCCTGCGAACATAGCCAAAAAAAGATCAGTGGGTTAGCAGAGATGAACAGTATATCCAGAACTGGGTCTTATGGACAGTATGTTGTTACACATCCCCATCTTTCTCTTGCCATAAACATGTGTAGTTCTCAATTCTCTGTATGCTAAAACGGAAGCTTCGATATGATTCATTCAATAGGATTTTAGTACAAAAACGGCATAGCATCAGCAACTGCTAGAAAATCAGTAGTATTATTATTATTATAGTATAAAGTATTATTTTCTTTAAAAAAAAACAAAAAAACAAATTGACCCCAAACTTTTGAACGGTAGTGTAAATATGCAAGTGCTGCCTTTTGTTCAGTCAAGTAATCGAAGGAGATAAAATGCCAATATGGATCTTGCTGCATTTCAGGAAATTATGTTAATTGACAGATGTACAGAGCTCTTCTTTTATTGGGAACATGCACATACAAATCAAAACATCAATTAAACATTTTTCTCTTCATGGGCGGTCTGCCAATTTATCTGTTGCACAAATGAAAACAACACCTCACAAGCAAGAAAGGTGTGTGTGTGTGTGACAGGGAGGGAAAGCATATGGATGCATGTTGACAGTGTGGTTCTGAATCTAATCATATGCTATAATTAACAACCATAATCACTGTACAATAACATTCCTCCCAAGAACTATGCCCCATGGCTGAAAAACACCCAAATATCAAAGCTATGTGCAATCTTTCATTGTTAAAACCCCACAGATTAATATTCAAGTGTAAACAAGATATTTAAAGGTTGATTCGCCACCAAACCAAAAACACCAGCTCAACCAATTGAGCGAATTTAGAGTGGAATTATCCATTTGGCCGACCAATGAGATGGGAATTGTTTTTGAGACGGGTCATTATTTTTGCTGTTTATGATGCTAGTGGCACAGAAATCAGATCCCCTTTATACTACAGAATATTTCAGTGTGTATGGAAAAAACAATCCAACATGTGTAGGCTCTTGGGTGAAAGTCCTCTGAACAATGTGTTAGACATCATTAGTCATTTTAAGCAGACAACAGTTAATGAACCAAAACTTGCCATAGTGTAATAATTCATTTGGCGGAAGAGATAGAGACAATTTGTTTACGAGCAAATTTATGCCAGCAATAGTTGTTCTAAAACAGAGTTGTCTTCTTCCGTCTCCCTCTTTGATCAAAGCTTTCAAAGCTATTTGTATGTTAAGTATTTTTTGCTTTAAGATATTGATACATACAATATCAACATATGGACAACTTCACATACAAATGTTTACATATACTTTTAGCCTAATATAATATTGAATTAATAGGTTTGTATTTTTCTTATACATTGTGATTCATTAAATATGTTCAACACTATTGTTTGAAAAGTTTGAGGTCTGCAAGACTGTATGTTTCACTCATTTATGAAGTCTCTCATTTCACTAAGGCTGAATTTATATAAAAAAATGCTGAAAAACATGCAATAAAAACAATTATTGTAAAATTTATTAACCTAAAATGACTTTTATATTTTTTTTTCCATTTTGAATAATAGACAATTCAAAACATAATTATTTGAAAAATAAATATTCTCTAATATTATATTATAATATACTGTATATATTTTATATATATATTACTTATACTATACTATATAGTATAAGTACTATATAGTACTATACTACTTATATATATATAATATTATATAGTATCTTCTAGCCCTTCTGATCAATTTAATGTGTCATTGCTGAGTAAAACTATTAATTTCTTTAAAAAATTACCACAAACTTTTAAACAGTAGTATTTAACACAGTCTAAAATTCAAACTTTTAAACAGTTTCATTCCAACCTATGTGATTTCTAAAAGATTATTCGAAGCAGTACATGATATAAAATTAATAAATGGGTGAAACACATTAATAATACACAGTAACAAACAGAATTCCACTTACATTATAATTAATATTTGATAATAAAGAAATCCAGACATACAGTGTAGTGCAAATTCCTTTTTTTTATAGTCCCATCTGGATAATATTGTAAAATAAACGTGTTATTTAAAAGTTTATGTTTTTAGATGGTGTCAATCAAACACGTTAATCTAGAAAAATTGACGTGCACACTTTATGCATGAATACAAATGAGATTACACGGCACAAACACACACAAATATATGCTGCCTAATTACCTCTTATCATGCAAACCCAGACACAACAAGTGTTGTGGTTTTGAAAATTATTAAATTGATGTGATGATTTATGGGGGGATTAAAGAAATTCATGGCAGGCAGATATATATTTGGATGTCTCATGTATGCATAGATCATATTTGGTGAGCTATTACATAAAACAAGAGTTATGTCAGGTTTCACTGAATAAATGTGACAATTATCACAGAATATAAACAGAACTGCTCATAGAAGTGAAAGCTAATTCCATCATGGAGACACATTTTATTATTTCATAATTGTTTGTCTGCATTTGCTCTCCAGTTTCTCAAACAGACATTTCTGACAAGGACATTTAACTTTTACAAACTTTAATTTCACCCTTTATGGTACTGCGTTGCCATATGATAATTAATTTCTACTCATTTCCTTGTTATTCAGAAAAACATATATATATATATATATATATATATATATATATATATATATATATATATATATATATATATTGCACTATGGGAATTAAAACGGCAGCCCTTAAGGTATAGCCAATGATGTGCTGTTTTTAAGTCACATGACATTTATTAAGTGCCTCCAAAACTCTCTTTCCCACTGTCACCCTTACACGGAAGACACCTGTTGAAGTGCTCCAGAATTTGCTCTATTAACCTCATTTCCAATCATCTCTTCTCAAGGGGGATTTTTTTTTATCTTGATAAGTAAATTAGATATTTTTTATTCACAAATCAACTTTTTCTAACATAGTTTTACTGTAAATTGAGAGAATATCAATGTTTCCATATGGTAATGCTGTACCACTATGGAAAAATACGTATGTTGCCGCATATGGCAACGCTGTACCACAGTGGAATTGCAGTAATGTATTTCACCATTGCGATTTTTTATAGATAGTAGCATTAACAGTATGATTGCAGTTATTTATTGTTTTGAAGTGTTTATTGTAGTATATTTGTATTTATGTTTAAAAAACAAATTGTTTTCTTCTTTTCAGAAAATGAATACAGCAATATTTTACAGAAAGGGCAATAGGAAGAGTGCAGAGTTAGCTCTTCCATATGATGAGAGTGAGGATGAGTTAGCCAAATGATTGGGAATGATAGGGATCAACAGCTTCAAGTATATACATCTATCAATTCTAAAAGAAATGTGAAATTAAATAGAAAAGAAAATCATAATTTTATAGAAAAACTACTTTCTGACCATTTTCCATTGTGGTACAGTACCCCCCCCCCCCCCCCCCCCCCCCCCCCAAAAAAAAACATATTTTTTTATTTGTATTGAAGCCATTTCATGTATTCTAAAAATGTATTTGAAAAAAAAAAAAAAAAAAACATTTCATGGTTAGAACATAATGCGTACCATATGGGGGTTTGGTTATTCATGTGTTCAGACAGAAATTCATACAGCTTTGGAACAACTTGGTGAGTAAATTAATCATTTTTGGTTGAACTATCCCTTTAAGGATGATTAACAAACCTCAAATAATGAATTGACCAAATGAGGAAGTGATAAAAGGCCTGCAGATGGAAGGAGAAAACAGGAAAGGGGAGAGCAGATGGCTACTGGCATAAACACAGTTTAGATCCACCTGGACAAACCACTGAATGGACGTGACCTCTCAAACACACAGAGCCAGTGCTAGCAGGGGAGTCCCTAACACCTTATATAATATTATATGTTAGCCTATATAATATATAATAAAAGGAAAAGACGCATGATTTTACAACTCTAAAGTGATATCCACAACCTAGGCTCTTTGGAAAAACCTGTGAAGACATTTCTGCAAAAGTGTTTCACACTGCTCTTTCACTTTTTGTGACACTTTCAAAGTAATATGTCAGGTAAGTGCCACTAAAAGCGTGTTCAGTTTTATCCGAAAAAAATTAACGTGAATCTGGCAAAGTTTTTATTACGTTGGTTGTTTAACAGTATGTATCACAGCATTCAGAAATAAAATGTCTGTAGAGTGGCACTAAAAGGTTAATGCGTTTGAAAATAACATACCACCTTAACACCTAAACATACCTGGTAATGTTAACAAAAGCGAAACGTGAGATAAAAACACATTTGCTGAAGCAACCATGCCATTTTAACAAGTCTTTTTGAGCAAGTCAAGTTCACTTAGCCAGAAAAGAAAAGCCACACATATAGAGCTGGTTATGTGATGCAAATGTCAAAATGTATTAGTTTACAAATGATGCACTATGGTAAAAGTGTTCTGATGTCATTACACCATGCAAAAATAAGTCTTTACTAATCGATAATCTGCCCCTGTAATAATAATTTTGTGTGAAAAGGAAGTTATTGTTTTACTGCCTCTAGTGTTCATTTCAGCTGGGAACTGCAGTGATTTGTTTGAGTTTGGAGTTGTGCAAAAATATAGTTAGAGCCACATTTCTCCAATGAGCCTATATTGGATATTTGTTCAAGTTTATTCATGCAATAAGAACAATTTGCTGTATTATTATTATTAAATATATTGTCACAGGTGTGCATTTACTGTATCTGCATTTTCAACACAATCTCACAGCAATTGTAACTATTTTAGGTTTTGCTGAATTGTTGGCTAATTTATATGAATTCGTCCAATTTCATTTCTACGTTTTCATATGATCTGTTTAAACCCCAGTGATGAGTAGGCTTAGGGTGGAGTTAGAGGTGGTCCTTCATAATGACTTCTTCCTAAAAATCATACGTTTCTGTTCAATTTCAAACGTAAAAATTAATATGAGATCGCCACCTTGTAAAATAGTTTTATACAATTTTATTTTGTACAATGCTTTTGAGCACGGCTCATTGGAAGAAAAAGGCCTTGGTGAAAAAAACCTGTGCTAAGTATACTTGCAGCCAGACTAATTATCGTATACTGAAAGTGTGTTAATGCTAGTTAACTTGAAGTGTACTTTTTCGGAACAACTAATTTTGTACTACATATATTTCAGTTGTAATTAAATTGTAGTAAAGCATAAAGTTAAGTGTATTTAGTGTGCACAACTTCAAGTATACTTAGTACACTAAGTATGTGCCTGTGGAGGGATTAATTACATGCTTGATTAGTGATATTTAAGTGTACTTAATTTGTGTCATTAGTACATTACAAATTATGAGTGTCTTCAAAACACACAAGCATTATACCATGAATATATAATTTGAGGTAATAGTATATGCTGAGTAATGCCTTTGGCTTTTTTCTAAATACTAAAAATTACACACTTTGTATTCAATAATAATGTACTTTGTTACTTAGCTATACTATATTACATAATATTCAAAGTATATTGTACAAAGTACTCACCAGCTGAACAGTAACAAAAAGGAAGTGAATGAAACGCATGAATAATAAGAAGGTCAGAGTTATGACAAAATCTAGTTTGTTCAGTCTGGATTTATTGTAGCATCTCGACCTCTCTCCCACATACACTCTTGCTCACACATCCACAGATGGCATTAACAGCAGTTGGTCAGTGTGTGGTAGCTTGTTCCTCCATATAGGCACTATATATAGATGCCATTCGTTGCAAGCTGGATTTCCGTTGAGGGCATGGTTAGTCCTGCCCACTATAAATGACATAATTATGATTCTTTTCATTTGTCCTATTCACATGCTTTCTTCCAGTCAAACTAAATTAGATGTTGAAATGCACAGCATCGAGCAAAAATGAAGGAAAATTATAATGAGGTACCTAAATACATATATAGTAAAAAAACTGCAACCGCAACCTTCAACGACAGCTGTGATGACGCTAAAGTTTCCTGCTAAGCTCAAAAATAATGCAATTTAACACTGCAATATGGCAAATTGCTATGATGTTTTGTCAAATTAATTTAGTGTAATTGCATTAATAGCAGGGAGGTCAAACTGATATGACAGAGGTATAAACGCATTAGCACCACAATAACATGATGAAGCTGAGCATACACTAGTTCTAATACATCCATAAGTGACATGCACAGAAACACTCACAAGCATGAAGGAGAATACTACACATTTAAAACAAATAAACACGTTCAAATGGCACTCTAGGCAAACCTCAATCTTCCAGGAGACATCTGATACATATCTCCCAGTGTTTTAACATGGTTTCACTACCAGATTCAAATGTTTGGCAATCTTGTCATTTATTATACGCAGATTTGCATTCTAATAGAGGTGATGTGAAATGCTGAATCTGGTGTTTCAAATTGATACTGATGCAAGATTAATGCTTTGGATGGTTATGCATTTTTATTTCCTTGAAAAAGGCAGGAAATCCACACACAAAACTTCGATTTGGGGTATGCTGCACACAGTACATGGTTTCAATGGACTTTCCTACTGAATAAGCTCTCCAATGCCTCTCGAACTCATGTTATTTTCTGAACAATATGGCTGCACCTTACATAGGCTTCACCAATTGTTGTTGAATGCTTGAATAGCTCAGCTCCAAACAGTGAAACTACCTATATATATATATATATATATATATATATATATATATATATATATATATATATATATATACACACACACACACACAGTATCTCACAAAAGTGAGTACACTCCTCACATTTCAGCAAACATTTTAGTATATCTTCTCAAGTGACAATACTATAGAAATGAAACTTGTATAGATTTTAGAGTAGTCAATGTGCTGCTTGTATAGCAGTATATATGTGAAAATAACCAACCCGATCACACTAAATGTGTCTCTATAGCACGCAGTGTATTTATCGTGCAATTTATACGCGAAAATGAGTTTTAAAGTGCATAGGATTATATGGGTTGGTTAGGGTAGGTTTAGTAGTGGTGTGGGTGCGTGTGTATTATACGTATGGGTAGAATTAGTGGTGTGGGGTGCGTGTGTATTACACGCAAACTATGCACGTAAAAACTAATTTTCGCGTATAAATTACACGATAATACACAATGCGTGCTATAGAGACGCATTTACGTGAAAACAGGCTGAAATAACTCAACATACAGCCATTATTGTCAAAATAGCTGGCAACAAAAGTGAGTATATATACATATATATATATATATATATATATATATATATATACAGATTTTTTTTTAACTTAATTTTACTCCCTAAAAAGGTAACTAATTGCAATATGCATTTACTTTTTATGGAAAATAATGTGTTACTTTTGTGTTACTTTTTGTCAACTTTTTGAGGTAGTGAGTGTTACAAGTAATAATTGTAATCTGATTACATAACTCACATTACTTGTAACACTCACTACCTCAAACACTGGTCGTAAATACCATCGTACAATGAGGGGGAAAAATTTACTTTTTTTCACAAGCAAAATGTAAACATTTCATTATATTATACAGTAGTAGGCCTAGATCAGGGGTCGACAACAGGCGGCCCGCGGGCCAAAATTGGCCCGCCAGCAATATTTTCTGGCCCGCCGGATTATTTTGGAAGTCCGTTTTTTTTATTAATTTTTTTATCAGCCGATTTTTATTTTTATTACCTGATAAAAAATATTTGCACTAAATGCTGCACAAAACTCTTCCATTACTTGAGAAAAGCCGTAGCCGCGCGGCAATTTCACCATCGCATACTGTGTGAAACGGCCATAAGGAATCATGCGGCGCGGGATTACATTTTAAAGTATAAAGACGGTAGCGGTCGGAACTCTGGTACTATACTTTGGATGGAGCGGGTGGTCTGACTGACAATAGCCCACTCCCGACATCTTTTGACAGCGTATCAGCACTTCATTCTGACCACCTGTACACCTAGCTCTGAGGAGCTGTTTGGTACTGAAACCATTGTCAGTCAACAACATTCTTTTTTTGCAAGGAAGTTTGAAAACGTTTTGCAGAAAATAGCCTACTTCATTTGTCAGTAGGGCAATATGGTTTTCGTTTATGTTGCTTAGAAATTTGAGTGATAGGCTTTGTCCTATTCAATTTATGTTATTTATATTTTTTCTCTGACAGTATATTAAAATAATATTTTATATTGACACAAACACAATTGTTTTATAGCATTTATAATTTTTATAGGCTACTTAATCTTTCTCTTTCCGTTAGAGACATTTGAATGTGAGATTCTGGAAACAAGATTTAAATTTTACGGACCCGTCAGGTTGGGAAATAGTGAACACAGAGTATTTTAAGCGGTTGTTGAATAGAACCTTTTGGAAATCATGGGAAAAAAAAAACAGTCCTGCGCAGACCTCCTTAAACCTTAGGTGTGTATGTGTGTGTCCCGAATAAATTATAATAATAAAAAGGAATAAAGTTCAAAAGTCAGACTGTAAGCGAGTGAGGCATGATTGCTATTCCCACCTTTATTAAAATGGATGTGATCTGTTACCACAATAGTACTTGATCTGTTTAAAATAATTTCATTGATATATGCCTACTAAGGTGTTAAATTAAAAATCAAAATGAAAATTTGTCTAATCCAGTAATTATTTTTTTTTATTTTTGATTGAGCACACAATCAGAAAATCAGAAAACCCGTCATTATTCTGTTTTTTTTTTTTCATTTTAGTTCAGGAAATAAATAATGGAAAAACAAGTCGTTTTCATGTTTGTAGTTTTGGTTTTAATTTGAAAAAATGATTGAACGAATGATACACGGACCGGATAAGCAAACAGAGTTCATTAAGAGTATTTAATTTGTATCCATAGGCCTACTCCATGTAGCTGGCCCACCATCTACTGGCTAAAAAAAATGTTGGCCCCGCGGCTAAAGTTACTTGCCGACCCCTGGCCTAGATGCTTTACCAGTTTATTTTTTATTTTTTTGGATAGTCTTTTTTTATTAAATGATTTATTTAAAGAGAATAAATAAGAGAAGAGACACTGGTGCCTGGCTCAGATACATTCTAGTTGGACAACATCAGTCTGGAACAAACGAGACAATCTCAGGTTTGAGATGATCGCTGCCATTCCTTCTGTGTCTGTAAAAAGTTGCAACCCATTTCCTCTGACTCAGTCTCAAAATACTCTTTACTTTAAACAAAAAATTGCAATATAAACCCCACAGAACAGAGAGAGAGCGAGAGGGAGGGAGGGAGAGCGAGAGGGAGAGAGAGAGAGAGAGAGAGAGAGAGAGAGAGAGAGAGAGAGAGAGAGAGAGAGAGAGAGAGAGAGAGAGAGAGAGAGAGAGAGAGAGAGAGAGAGAGAGAGAGAGAGAGAGAGAGAGAGAACATTGGTCCTCTCGAAACATGTCAAAGCGTGGCAACAGATACAAGCTTGAGCAAACAATTTGACAAAGCCAATGGTACAGTGAGAATACAAAATGCTCTAAATTTGGCCACTTGTCAACAAATGCACAGCTCTTAAGACGTATCGAATAGATCTTGTGTATGCATTATAAATGGACCGCGTCGTTAGACTTTATGTTCAGAGCAACGTGAAGTGAAATCAAAATGGCTGAGGTGTCCTTGAGAAACAAGCAGGAGTCATGCGATCATGCATAATTAAGAGGCTATAGCTGAAGGTTTAAGGAGACTGAAAGCTGGGAATCTCCAACAGCAACATTCACAAACACTCATAAATTGGTTTCTTTGGATCTCATATATTCAACTTACTTCCTGAATTGTACTGCTGTTTACTATCTTGTACCCTGCTGGGTCTGTATATCAAGACAGGGGTTTGAAACAAGTAAAATAAGTAACAAAGTAATGAGTAATAAATAAAATAAGTAAATATTTTCCCTAAATTTGAAAAAATTGTGCCATATAAGTGAGACAGCTCAAGGCGATTGTTAACAATATAAAACACATTGTTAACATTATCGTTAACAAAATTATAGATTTACTTTTATCTAAAATATATTTGGAATATTTTTTTCTCTAAAATCTGCTGTCAAAGTAATTATGTTGTTCATATCAATGCAGATATACATACTCAGAGAATGTACAGTATGTAATGCATACTGTACGTAGCCATCATTCAAACCAACCACAGATTTTTTTCTCTTATTTTCCTCCTAATATATGCCTGATCACACACTTCCTCTCTTTCTTCACATCACTTGTATGCATGGATCTAATCCGATCTTATTTTATCAGTTGCCTGATACGGGTCTGGACTAAGAGCTTTCACGCTAGACAGTAAAGGAAAAGTAATGGTAAACTGTGGGCTGTGTAAACAGAAATGAGTTAAAAAAGGCAGCTAACCCCCCCCCCCCCCCCAACCTCTTCTTTGTCTTTCAACCTCAACCTTTCGCTCCGATTTCACTTAATTTTATTATTCCTTTCTTAAAAAAAAAGCACCAGATAGATTTGACACGTCCCGCTTGCACACAGGCACGCGCACACCTTTAACACTTATTCAGTACATCCCCACTGAGATCTTTAATGTATCACCTGACAGCTTCTCAACGCCCCATGTTTTAATCAGCAAAGTACCCCGCTCCATTACCGCTAGCTGATAGGCAGTCCAGGTAATTGCCTGAAAAAGAACCCATTCAGGCTTGCTGAAAAGAGAGAGAGGGCTGAAAATGGCTTAAGTGTGGCTGTTTTTCCAGAACAAAGTCAGGCTGAGTGGCTTGTTAAATGCAAAGTCTGGCCTCTTCGGCAGGGCCCCTGTAGATCTGTGTAGGAGAAGTGGGACAAGGGTTGGGAAATATAACAGCAGCACAAGGACAATATGAAAGCTTTCCTCAATGAGCTGAGTGTCTTCTAATGGCTTGAGAACAGTATGTGGATCAATGCATTGTAGGGCAGAAGCCTGGCACTTAGACTCCTTCTGTCCGGCTGTATTGTGTTGGCGAATGACACACTTCACGAGTGCAAGTAGACTTGTCCATGTGCCATTACAGACTCACGGAAAGATCAAGGATTTGGGGGGTACCTGGACTCAACTTTCCCCTAGATGCTTTACAAAACAGTTTTTATGATCTCTAACTGTGTGATTTCAGTGTCCTCTTCATGTCATTGTGTGATTGTTTTCTATTCCAGGAATGAGAGTCAAGGCTTATGTAGTTATTTGTTTACTGCTCGTTTCATATGCATGGAGTCAGTGGGATCATTTTAAAAGGCCCTTTCTACAAATCCTTTTGTTGAGCATTATCTAACGAATTGAAAACCACCTTCCTGCTGTGAACTCACTTCAGCAGCTGTAATTTAAGCCTCCAAACACAACTGTCAGCAATGTATCTGAAGAACACACAGACGCACAACAAAATTAAACCCCTGACACACTCCCACATACACACAATCACAAGAGAGCAGAGTCAGAGGTGCTGTGCAAAGCCGACACTGTAAATATCTATAGGAATTGAATGACATGTTGGGTCACTATATGCTCCATTAACTTATTAAAGGCTGGTTCAAACCACCCAAACAAACATTTCAAATATATTATACAGATGGCTGTTGGATTAAGAATGAAAAAAAAAAAAAAGATTTGCACAACAAAGCCATATGAATATGTTGCGATGACAAAATTATTTGTTGTGTGGGTTTGGGTGAGGGTGGGGCTTAAAACATAATTGTGTCAAAACAAAATAAAAATCACAATTTTACTGAAACTGGCACTAAAGTGTGTTCAGTAGCAGTTCCAGCCAAAACAGATGAATGTGAATATGGCAATGTTTTATTATGTTGGTTGTTGTAGATGTTGCAGCAGTTTGGAAATGAAATAACCGGTGAGACACTAAAAGATAAATGCTTTATCACATTTGAAAGTAACGTGGCACCTACACTAAACCTAACCAACAGTGTTAACAAAACCAAACTCTATTAGTTTACAAATCATGCTAAGTGTGTTTTGAGGTCTTAACAGAATAGTGCAAAGAACCGTGCAAAAATAAATGTCTGTTAATCGTTAATCTGCCCGTAATCATAATTTAAAAGGAAAAGGAATACAAATGTTTTACTACCTCTAGTATTCATTTCAGCTGTAAACTGCAGTGGATTGCTTGTATAGGCATGTTTTTGGAGTTTTGCAGACATGTATGTAGAAGCACGTCTTTCCAATGAGGTTGGAAATGTAAGTGTTAACATACTGAAACAAGAAACATCAGCGTGACTATGTTGAGGCAACAAATCCCAACAATAGCTAAAACTAGAATGTACATTTCCTGAAGAAAATGTGAGTGGTGCTTGCAGTGGCAAAACTCGGCACTCGGTTAGCATGTTTTTAGTAAGATGCTAACACAATTAGCATGTTGCTAGCATTATGCTAACATGATTAACATGTTTGCTAGCATGATTAACATGTTTGCTAACATGTTGAGTATGTTGCTGCTAACATGATTAGCATGTTGCTAATATGTTTTTAGCAAGATGTTAGCATGTTGCTAATATGTTTTAGCAAGATGCTAGCATGATTAGAATGATGTCACCATAATGTTAACACGATTTACCACATTGGTAGCATAGTTTACCATGATTTACTATAGTTTACCATAGTTTACCATGATTTACTATGGTTTACCATGTTCTAGCATGCTTTACTATGATTATAAAATTATTTACCATAGTTTACTATGACTCACCATAGTTTACTATTATTTACCATCTTTTTAGCATAGTTTACCATGATTTACAACATTCTAGTATGAGTAAGCATGATTCTAACATGATTTACCATAGTTTACCATGATTTACCATGTTCTAGGATGATTTACCATGATTTACTCTGCTCTAGTATGATTTGCCATGTTTCTAGTATATTTACCACATTGTAGTATGATTTACCATGTTTCTAGAATGATTTAGCACAATTTACCACGTTCTAGCTAGCCTGGGTTTCCCCATGCTGCCTTGCGCGCAGCATAGTTTTATTCACGCTGCTAGGCAGCCTGGACTCCATGGACCAGATTTTCGCCTCAGCGAGGGGACCAATCACAGAACGGAGAGGGAGAAGCAAGAAGATGACGATGTCTATGCGACCCACCGAAGCAGTTTGTTTATATCTATGGATACAACATGGCAGCAGACGCAAAGTTACCTTTTCGATGCAGCCTTAGATATTGTTCTAAGTAGTTTAGAACACAAGTTTATTTTAAATAAATCTCTGACCCATCGTCTTCTTCCTCGTCTAATTTATGTCGCTCTACATACGTCATCTGGTTTAATTGAAACGATTGGCTATGAGCTACGTACAGGCGCATTTTATAGACATTCGTAGCACCCAATAAATGGCTCTGGGCATTCATAAACCACGCCTCAAATACGAGAAAATGAACATGTGGTTCCCAGACCACGTCTCAATGAGACAAGGTCTGACGTTAGCCAGGCTAACTTTCTAGCATGATTTAGTCAAAAGAGCCAACCCCCCATTTCTATATGATGTTCTGATGCAGAGATATAGGTCTTGCTAAACGGTTGCTAGTGTACTCTGTTTGGTTGCTATGGAGTTGCTTGGAAGCTTTCAGAATGGAAGATATCCCTCTTTGGATTTTGTATGCTAAGGTTCTCAACAATGGTTGCTAAGGCGGGGCTATGAAGTGTTGAGGTGAATCATGATTGCTGCCCTGAGTCAAAAGGAAACCACCCTCATGTTTCTATGACACTTCTATCCAAAGATATCTATTTAATCTCTTTCAATGGAAGTCTATGGAACTTGTTGCTATGGTGCTCTAAATGGTTCCTAGAGCGTGTCTTGATAGCTTCACAATGATCCCGAGAGACTGATTGGTCATCTGACTAAAATGACCCCGCCCCCTTGTCTCTATGCGTACCGAAATGTTGTCCAGAAGAATAATAATAAGTAGAAGCAATAACAATAGTTATGTCTTGCCTTTGGCAAGCACCACTAATTAGTTTTCTGTTGGAACAGTGTGAACTACCTTTTATAGGAGTAAAATTAGTCAGTAAACATCAGGTAGGTGGAAGTGGAATGATGGAAGTGGGAACTGAAATGGGACGACTTTGTTGTGAGCCAGACTCAAACCCACAACATCCACATGAGATTAACTATTTAATGTTTTAGAGCAGGCCACACCTCCAATGAAATGTTTCGTTAAAATATCTGTGCAGATAAGCATAAGCCTACTTGATGTTTACTGTTCGTTCTGATGCACTTAACACTAAAGACTTAGCACAATTACATACTGACTGTCAGACAGCTAAATGCTTTACTGAACGCTCAGCTTCATTTGATAAGCATTACATTAAGATCTGTGTTCAGTTTAAAATAAAAAAGAAGACTTACTCTTATTGACTTATAATGTTGTCACAATTTAAACACCCTTTAAATTCTAGGTTTTCACTCTATCACGCACACAGCACTAATTTGGACATTGTCAGTGTCACAGAACGTTAAGTCAATTACATGCTCTATTACCATCATCAAGGCCACCATCTTTATCACCAAAATCAATTGATTTGATATAGTGCCACTTACATTTAAGGTGGAAATGGGATGAGATTTTTTCTCCTTTGGGACTTAAAGGAATTGTTCACCCAACAAAAGAGGACTTATAATTAAAAAGCTGATAATGCCCACCTTCACTGAAGATCTCAAATGAAATCTAGCACAGGTTGGACATCAAAAACATCAAACTCTATGGTTTTCACATGTCTTGCACCCAAAAATCAAGATGTCAAATTTGCACCATATTTGATTTGAGAAGTGCAGAGAAGATGAAGACAGTTCTACAGAAGCTTAAGAAACCTTGGAGTATATCAAATTAACTACTTTTATGGTGTTTTTTTTAGCTTTACGGCTTGTCACTGTAAACTGCCATTGTGTGGAAACGATCCGTGACATCCACATTCCTGCAAAGTTCAGCTCAAAGCCTAATCAGACATGAACTAGCTAAATAAGATCTTCAGGAACACTTGATAATTACAGACAGGTGTGTTGGAGCAGGTTTGGCACTGAATTCTGCAGGAAGGAAGCTCTCCAGAAACAGGATTGGGCACACCTGCTCTAGATTAATATTCTTTAAAAATGTCTGTGTTGAATGAAAAAAAAAAAAAAAAAACATCATAGAGGTTTGGAACAACATAATTTGGGAGTGAGCTGTCCTTAGTCCCTTCAAAAGTCAGACCACTTTTATTTCAGGTACTTCTCATGACTTTAATTTAGTAACAAAGACAGAAATCAGAGATTGTAGTGGTGAAAAGCACAACAACAGTCTGTCTCATTATAGGAGACAATATCAATAAATTAAACATCATCCGAGATGCCAAAATATTTCTAGCTCCATGTTTGAGGTTGAGTATAGGCCACTTCTGAAATGTCTCTGGACTTCATCACACCACAGTACAGCACCATTTCATGGCTAGAATACAATGAATACAAGCCCATGCATATGTATTTATTATCACACTTTTGAAAAAGACAGGAAACTAAGATTCACATCAAGGTTGTTCCCTTGAATACGCCAGAGGAGATGACTAGCTGTAACATTAAGTCATAGTTTGAGATCAATTTTCATCTTGCGCCACATGCATGGATGCCAAACTTGATGTCTTGATAACATACTCTACCCTTCAGAAATTTGGAGACTAAGATATAGATTTAAGAAATTAATATTTTATTTAGCAAGGATGCATTAAATTGATCATAAGTGTAAAGACTTGTACATTGTAAAAAAAGATTTCTATTTTTTTTTAATGCTGCTCTTTTTAACTTTATGTTCATCAAATAATCCTTAAAAAAAATTATCACAAAAATGTTAAGCTGAACATGCAAGAGGTTAATACTGCTACCTAGAGACAGGCAGCACAAGAAAAATGCCAGCAAAGATATTCCAACCTTTAAGAGGTCTGTTGCAAATGCCCACAAAATAACCTTTTTTTCCTCATTTTTTTTTTCAGTAAGCAGTTTAAAAAAAACGCTCTGGAATAATTATATTAACAATTAAAGCTGCAAGCAGCATTTATCGGGGTTCAAGCAGTTAAGGCCTTTAAGCACATAAGCATGTAAGACATTAAGTTCCCTTTCGAGGGAACTCAACACTGCGTCGAGAATCGACACTTTGGGGACGCTCCCTTAGCGTGCGCCTCTGAAGTATGAATGAAACTAATCCAATCCTGATTGGTGCTGCGTCATGACGTGGCATATGTGACGGCATATAAAAGGGACGCCGGCACACACACACATTAGCTTTCGCTCTTCAGCAAGCGCTCTGTGTTGAAACTGTCTCTGTCTATTTGGTGTTGTTTGTCTGATTTAGTAGATTATTATGGCGAGTGAACAGTTTGTTAGATGTGTGCACCCCTGCCCAAGATTTATCACGGGTGGGGACACACATCAGCTTTGTGTGAACTGTTTGGGAGCGCAGCACGCACAGGCAGCTCTTGAGGGATCTGCCTGTGAACACTGTGAACACTGTGAAGCACTATCTTTAAGAGTGCTGCGCTCCCGCTTGGCTATTTTTAATGAGGATGGCCAAGCTCGCGATCCCTGCGGTTCAGGTCCCGCGTCCGTTGAGGCGGCGCGGAGGCTTAAATTGTGGGGATCGCAAAAGGATCTTGCAGATGAGAATGAGACTGCCGAGGCACTTTCTCGTTCATCATCTGGGGATTCAATAACGCCCGTTCACGGTGCAGAAGCCCGCACTGCGGCTTCTTCTGCCCGTGACGAGTGCCCGGTGTTGGAACTATCCACTTCTGAGGAAGTGGATATTCTCAGCATCGGGAGCGAGGAACATGAGTATAACTCGCCAGCTCATGTTCCCGCATATGAGGAGTTGGTGGAGGTTGTGACTCGTGCTGTGGCCAGACTTAACATCAGCTGGCCACAAGATAAGCAGGAAGGTTCTCGTCACAGTAAATTAGATGAGAGATTCCTGCAGCACAGGTCACAGCCTCAGTGCCGGGGTTTGCCATTTTTCCCAGATCTTCATAAAGAGATCTCTAGATCTTGGGAAAAACCCCACTCTTCTCGCATCTCATCTCACACATCGTGCGATTATAGTAATGTGGTGGGTGCGAGGGAGGCAGGATATGGCAAGATGCCGCAGATGGAGGAAGCTTTGGTTAGTTATCTTTCTCCTGAAGCGGCATCTTCGCTTAAAACCCCGGCGCTGCCCAGCAAGCCATGCAGAGAAACATCAGCATTGGTTTGCAGGGCATATATGGCGGCTGGTCGGGCTGGTGAGTCTCTGCATTCGATGGCTATCTTGCAGGCGTACCAGGCCGATCTCCTTAAAGATTTGGACGAAGGCGAGGGTCCCACTCCATCAGATATTGCGGAGTTAAGGAGGGCCACAGATTTATCTCTCCGGGCCACTAGAGAAACGGCTCGTTCTATCGGCCGTTCTATGGCAGCTATGGTGGCTACGGAGAGGCATCTGTGGCTCAACTTATCGGGAATTAAGGATAAGGATAGATCTTTTCTGATGGATGCGCCGCTTTCGCCTTCTGGCCTGTTCGGCGACGCAGTATCTACTGTCGTCGACAGGTTTCAGAAGGCGAAGAAGCAATCTGCGGCGTTCCATCAGTTCCTCCCTCGCCGCTCTAAGTCTTCTAGGAGGGCTGGTCCAAGTGGCCAGCCACAGCCGTCAACCAGCTCCTCATATCGGCAAGAGCAAAAAGAGAGCGTTGCCTCTAGAGCCCCTCCCCCGGGAGCTTGGCAACAGAGGAAACGCTCTCAGCCGAAACCCGCCGGCCAGAAAGGCGACCTGAGGGCCGTCATTCAGGCTAAGAGAGCGGGGAAGAGGTCCTAACCGAAGTGGTAGGACCTCAGAGGGCTGTCCCTCCCGCTGTGAGGCAACCGAGGTTGTTTTCACAGCGGAGCCCTCTGGAAAAAGGTGTTATCCCGCCATCCCTGATGCTTCGGGCCACATCAATTTCCAGCGAACACCCACTAGGGTGTCCGCCACAAGAATTTAAAAAAAAAGAGCAACCACTATGGTCACAAAAAATTTCTCATCTAGTTCCTGCCGTTCTACCGCTTCAGGAAGTCGAGAACAGTGCTCAAGAGATATCCGAGACCAGCCCCGAGAGGCTGGTTCCCTTAGTAGAATTTCTGGGAAATTGGCAAAATCTTCCAAATATATCTATATGGGTCCTGAATATAATAAAAGATGGTTACAGACTGCAGTTCGGTCACAGACCCCCCAAGTTTGCAGGGGTGGTGCCGACTACAGTGGTTCCAGAACAGGCTCGGGTTATGGAACAAGAAGTACAGACTCTCCTGGTCAAAGGGGCCATAGAGATCGTTCCCCTACCAGACAGAGAGTCGGGGTTTTACAGCCGTTACTTTATAGTTCCAAAGAAGGATGGAGGGCTGAGGCTGATTTTAGACTTAAGGCATCTGAATCTTGCTCTGAGGAGGGTAAGATTCAAGATGCTCACCATTCCCATTATAGTGAATCAAATCAGGTCCGAGGACTGGTTTGTCACAATAGACCTAAAAGACGCCTATTTTCATGTCTCCATCCTTCCATGTCACAGGAGATTCCTAAGGTTTGCTTTTGGGGGCCAAGCATACCAATATCGGGTTCTTCCGTTCGGCCTAGCACTTTCTCCCCGAACATTCACAAAAGGCCCCTTCAGTGGTGGTTGAAAACCAAGGGGTTTTCCCCCAAGGGAAATCCGTTTCGTATGATCAGAGTAACGCGCAGATGCCTTCGTGCTCTAGTAATATGGAAGAAACCTTGGTTTCTGTCCCAAGGTCCAGTGTTGGGAGCGTCATGTCGCCGGAAAACCGTTTCGACAGACGCCACCCTTACTGGCTGGGGCGCGGTCATGGACGGCCGCTTTGCCAGGGGTCTATGGCAGGACCATCATCTTTCTTGGCATATAAATTGCCTAGAGATGTTGGCTGTTTTCAGGGCTCTGAGGAGCTTCCTTCCAGACATCATAGGTTACCATGTCTTGATACGTTCGGACAATACATCAGTGGTAGCTTATCTGAACCGACAGGGGGGACTCAGATCGCGCCCTCTGTGCAGACTGGCACATCAGATAATTTTATGGTCCCAAGGGAAAATTTTGTCCATCAGAGCAATATATATCCCAGGGGTTCAGAATCAGGGAGCAGACATCCTGTCGAGGCAGGGGCTGAGGCCCGGGGAATGGAGACTTCATCCGTAAGCGGTGAAGTTAATATGGCAGAGATTCGGACAAATGGAAGTGGATCTATTTGCGTCTCGAGAGACGTCCCACTGTCCACTATGGTTTTCTCTTTCCCATCCAGCCCCACTGGGGTTGGACGCCATGGTACAGGCTTGGCCGAGGCTTCGTCTGTACGCTTTTCCCCCGATCGATCTGCTCCCGGGAGTCCTGGAGAGGGTTCGCCAGGAGGGCATCAGTCTTCTCCTGATAGCCCCGTTCTGGCCGGTCCGAGTATGGTTCTCAGACTTAGTGTCACTCCTGATAGTCCAGCCATGGCAGATTCCTCTGAGGAGGGATCTGTTGTCTCAAGCAGAGGGCACAATATTCCACCCCCGTCCGGAAATGTGGAATCTGTGGGTCTGGCCCCTGAGGGGGCTCAGTACTTAGATGCTGGACTGTCGGCAGGAGTAGTTGAAACCATACTTAGCTCTAGGGCTCCATCCACCAGGAGATTGTATGGCCTTAAGTGGAATGTGTTCTCTAATTGGTGTAAAGAACATAATGTAGATCCAGTCAACTGCCAGGTGGCCTCAGTTCTGGAACTTCTTCAAGACCGCTTTTCTGCAGGTCTCTCCCCATCCACTTTAAAAGTATACGTGGCTGCCATTGCGGCTTTCCATGCGCCTTTAAATGATGGGCCTTTGGGGAGGCACCAACTGGTCATACGGTTTCTCCGTGGTACGTGGAGGATGAGACCGACAACCAGATCCAGGGTTCCTTCCTGGGATTTGGCAGTGGTTCTCGAAGGGTTATCCCTGGCCCCCTTCGAACCACTTCAGTCGGCTTCACCGAAGGACTTGACTTTTAAAATGGCTTTTCTGTTAGCTATTACCTCTATAAAAAGAGTGGGAGATCTCCAAGCCCTGGCAGTAACACCGGCTTGCTTGGAGTTTGCCCCTGGCGGAGTAAAGGCTATTTTACATCCTAGGCGTGGTTATGTGCCTAAGGTGCCATCTAATGTGGCACAGTCTACAGTTCTTCAGGCTTTTCACCCTCCACCGCATGTGTCAGCGGAAGAGGAAAGGCTCCATTTGCTCTGTCCTGTCAGAGCTTTGAGAGTTTACCTTGAGAGGTCCTCTTCCTGGAGGAGGTCGGACCAACTTCTCGTGTGCTTTGGGTCATCTAGAAAGGGATTACCTGCTTCCAAACAAACTATTAGCAACTGGATAGTCCAGGCTATTACTTTGGCCTATAGGGTGCGTGATTTACCTTCACCCTTGGCTGTTAGGGCTCACTCTACTAGAGGTATAGCATCCTCTAGGGCCCTTCATGTAGGAGTCCCCATTCATGAAATCTGTGAGGCGGCTGGTTGGGCCTCTCCTCACACTTTCATTAGATTCTATAGTCTGCACCTCCCTAGTACGCCCGGCGCACAAGTGCTCTCGTCCTAGCTAGTGCCTGAGTTCAGTTTCACTCTAGGGCAGGCCTGTTTTCGGTGCGTGGCCTAGTGGGCATTCGTTCCCCAAAGTGTCGATTCTCGACGCAGCGTTGAGTTCCCTCGAAAGGGAACGTCTCGGGTTACGACTATAACCCTTGTTCCCTGAGAAGGGAACGAGACACTGCGTCGTTCTGCCACCCCCCTCGAGGCCTGAGAGCGTCTTGCTTCATCGCTAGGCTAATGTGTGTGTGTGTGCCGGCGTCCCTTTTATATGCCGTCACATATGCCACGTCATGACGCAGCACCAATCAGGATTGGATTAGTTTCATTCATACTTCAGAGGCGCACGCTAAGGGAGCGTCCCCAAAGTGTCGATTCTCGACGCAGTGTCTCGTTCCCTTCTCAGGGAACAAGGGTTATAGTCATAACCCGAGACGTTTTATTTAGCGTACATTTAACCACTGACATAATAGATGGAAAAGACCATTTACAGCCAATACAGGCATTTTACCATAGGAAATTCAACAGAGTCCAGAGAATTGTTCTAGACTGGTTTGGTTCCGATCGAGCGAAAAAGCTAGGACTAGTTCGCAAAAGTAGGTTTTTAACATTTTCGTTAGTAACTAGATCTATCAAACAATATGCATATTGTGTGGATGTGTGCTACACCACGTGATTACCAGGGCCTGAATTTCGTTTTGAAAAATGGGGGGAAAATCACCCCTTAGATGATTCTCATGGGGGGGGTTGTTTGAGGGGGAGAACAAACAAACAAAATTATTACATTTATCTTGCCTAAATGTTTGCGCTCATTGCATTTTTACAATGGGGTAGGCCTAATATTGTTGTTAAGAATTTACACATCACGAGGAAGCTTGAATTAATGGTCTTTGAAGATAACAGTATTTTTTTGAAGTAATTTAAGTAAAAGCAGTCATTTTAGAGCAGCAAAAAGCTCTAAATGACACGTTACAAAACTAAAACGCAAAACCTGGCATGTTTGGTATTGTTGTATTCGGCAAGGATTCAGTAGTATAAGGAGGTCACTCCCCTGAAAAAACGCTGGCTTGAAAAGTCTCAGGCTCCTTCAGGGCATTATGCCGATGACGTATGCTGAGTTTTTTGAGATACACCAATGTTCTCATAGACTATCAAGGTACCCTGGACAAAGACAATGCATGCCATCTTTCATTAGACTAACGTTTGGGTGCGGTTATAACCATTGTCATGATTTTTTTCCATGTTATAGCGCTACCAAGTGGCCAATCGTCACATTTTTTTTCATGTGACCTCAGATTGTGCTCATGAACATGTGTCCCAAATTTACCGAAAATATCTCTTTCCGTTCACAAGTTATAACCATTTAAGTAAAAGTGGGTCTGGTGCCATCAAACGTTTTGGTTCCCCTTAGCGACCGACAATTGACTTTTTTTTTTTTGATGATTATTGACAATCAGACTCCAGAGAATATTTCTGCAGTGGTTTGGTTCCAATCAGCCCAAAAATCTAGGACTAGTTCGTAAAAGTAGGTTTTACGAAAAACCCAAAATACCCGAAAATGCACCCGGGTGACGAGCCAATCCGAGGCATGCATCTTGTCTCATCCTGCCCGATCAGTTTTACATGGAGAATGTTGCATGATGGGAAAATTAAGAATAACAATAGGGTTTCAGCACTGAAGTGCTTGAACCCCTAATGAATAATTATAAGAAAGACGAGATGAAATGCGTTTACACTGATTAAAACACTCACAACCGTGTCTCTTCCCACCAACTGCTAATTGAGCAGACATCTCCCCTGTTTTCAAATTGATAATATTGTAAGAATTGAGAAATTAGAAAATGCCAGGCAGTCTGGTTGAGGAACGACCACTCCCCGAGAAGACAAAGGACCTTTCTCGAAATTAACATTTGACTCTCTTTTGAGAAACTAACATCCCCGAGTCAATCACCTCCCCCATGTTCTCTCTCTCTCATGCTGAGACCACCAGATATTCACCCAAAAATCTATATGGTTTAATTGTGAATAATTATCATACAGTATTATACATGTTTGATATCATTTGAAATGTCTCAGTGCGACTGGTACAAATGTCTCATTCCTAAAGAAGTAAACCAAAAGGTAATAAAGTTCTTAAGAGTTTAGAGATAACTTGCACACAGAGAAGGGTGTGACTTCCAGGCAAATTATGCTGAGTGTCTGTAAAGATTTTAAATATTTAAATAAGGATTTTAAAATGTATTAATAAAGCAAGTATTTTAAAATGCAATTTTATTTCACAGTATTATGACTTACTGTATAGACTGAAGGTAGTGTATAAATGTAAGATGCATAAATAAATAAAAAAATTATTCCAAACCCATTTGCTTTTTACTTTGGCCCTTCCATTGTTGGAGACCCCTGCACAGCTATCATGGTAGTTTATACAGTTGGTTATGTACCGAATTAAGGGTGTCATATTTGTATTGCTATTGCAGTACATCAGGACAGAATCACATTCTGGATCATATTTTTAGCCATGCCATAAGAAGCTGCAAGAACATCAGGATCTAGCTGTGAAGTGCACAAATTCTCATGATTACGTATTAGATATGGGCACTGACTAGCATAAACATGCCGCTGTAGATGTATACTGCAGCTATTGTAGCATGAGGGTAAACCGTGAGCTCTTTATAACCCATGCTGAGAGCTTATCAGTTTCAATGACAGCCGACAAACAAATGCAGTCGTCCACTCAGCACACTAGCTCAGATGAAACAGATTGAGTGAAACAAGATGGAGACACGGTTCACCAGTTAGATGGCTTTTATGGTCGTCAAACATCAACGCAGTTTAATCGAAAGTGTGTTTGTCATTATTACAGCACTGTCCCGTGGCACTGCGGCAGGGAATTGTTTGTTTGAATGAAGGGGTCACTAGGCCCGACAAAGGCCAGAGAGGCCATAGTTAGCACTGTCTGCTTGTTACCAATGCAAGTCATTAAGAATGAGAATTGCCGAATTGCCACAAGCTCTGTATGCATGAAGGATAATTTGCAATAATGACACCCACATTCTGCTTACTTAGCATGACCTGCACCAACAAAGCAGCCATTGAAATAGCATAAGCTTGGCGAACTAATTAAGCAAACTATAACATTGCTCACATGTAGAGGGTGGTCATGGAATTACAGAACTGATCCAGTGCAAAGCCAACAAAATAAGACCATGACATCCCATCATCCACCTGCTGGTCATGGGTTTGTCCTACTGTCAGTTTGACTTCATGCAGATAAAACAACAATCTAACACTATTTCCAAAATACACACTTTAGCCGTAGGATATTATATTCTCTCCTGGTTTTTTTTTAGAATGTGATGTTTTATTAATTAAAAAATGAACCTTGCATTTTAAATGTAGGTGTAGTTAATCACATTAATGACATGTTTAGCCTACGGTTCAGAGTACAACAGTGGTAACTACTGACATGAGAAAGAACATGTGCGTCATATTTCCTCCCATTTAACTACACACCACACATCCCCAACAGATATTCAACAAGTGAAGATCATGTATAAATAATACATTATATAATATTGAAACTTAAGAGTGTGGGGGGCTTCTTTTGAGCAGGAAAGCAACAGCATTGACATATATTTTCCTTCCCATCTCATATTATTTTTTCCATCAGCATGTCCCTTTAGGGGCTCCATAAAACAAATATCACAAAATATCAAAAACTTTAATTCAGAAAGGAAATACAGAAAGAAATTACACTTCAGTTTAGGGTCCAATTCTCACTATTAACTAGTTGCTTATTAGCATGCACATTACTGGGGAATTGGCCATTTACACTTACAAAACTCATAAATGCCTTATTCTGCATGACAATATTCTACACCAATACCTAAACTTAACTACTGTACCTTACTAACTACAGTAATAAAATGCTGTAATTAAGAGTTTGTTAAGGCAACATTTTTAGTTAATAGATAGTTAATAGTGAGAATAGGACCCTAAAATAAAGTGTGACCGAATACATTTATAAAGACATTGAAAATCTTGGGAAAGATTTCAATTAAATGCTGTTCTTTTGAACTTTCTATTGATCGAATAATCCTAAAAAAATCCTTAAAAAAATCAAGACTATAAAAAAAATCAGAAATATTAAGCAGCACAACCATTTTGAATATTGTAAATAATACTACTACTAAGAAAAGTTTATTGAGCAACAACATTTTTTTCTTGAGTAATGACAATTCAGCTTAGCAGTTATAGGAATAAATGACATTTTAAAATATATTAATGCAAATTTAAATATATCATGAATGGTAGTGCAGATGTGACATTTTTTAGCATACTAATGGTATGACAATGTTAATGTATTTGGTCTTGGCGGAATAGATATACTACGCTGCTGCTGAATTGCTGCTGCTGTTGTTGTATATAATTGCTGCACTAATAGGCTGCTGTGAGTATGTAAGAAAGACTGCTGCAGCACAAATATAGCATATATCAATTACATATATCAATTACCCTTAGCAGATCTATACAGGTGGAGCTGGGGAAGGTGGAGGGTTTTAGATGAACTGCTATAATGAATAGTAAACAGCCATTTAAATGTTGAGCAGCAAGCTCATTGGCTGCAGATGCGACATGAACCAATCAGCTTATGCCAAGTAGTTAACGCTGTAAAATATCATCAGGTTGCGTTAAGGACCCATCAGCCTGCGCCATCTAGCGTTTAGTGACAGAAAGGGCAGACATTTAACAGAGACCTCAATTTTCTGTTTGCTTGTTAGATAAACCTGCTCACCCGTCCTAACCACAGCCAAGTTTCTTGTTCGGTCTTTCTGCCCTTTTTGCACTGGAGATCTTTCAATAATGTTTCTGTTCAACAACTCAAATCTCTGTAAATACAGAGTCACGAGGAGGTGGACGGGCAGCTAACGTTCACTTTTAGTCTGACTATCTCTACTCCGCCAGGAAGTTCATAATGACAGCTTTCAAAGCACTCAAACAAAACAAACAGATACACACTCAGCAGGAGGAGAAGCGATATGACCCGACCAATGTTTAGGAACAGCTGCTCTACCTGACAGGATGGAGGACGTAAAGGTCAAAGAGACAACTGAAAGGACGTGGGAGTATATGGTATATGAAAAAAAAACACTTTCTTTACATATATTTCTATTTTCAGGTCATGTTGAAGCTTTGCTTTACAAGGACTAAAAGGAAAATTACAGGATCAAGTCGTGACTATAAGAAGTAATGAGATGACAGAACAGACCATGCGAGGACTATTGTTGTGAATCTGTCGTTTTATAACGGCGCTTTTCTGGGCAGCGATTCAATGCTGACAAAATGTTTGAGAGCTTTTTGGTGTAAAATATGTTTACAGTGTTTTTGGTTCTTCATATTTATGTGGTGCTCACTGAAGCAAGAGATACAGAAATGGCACGTTGAAATGCAAATCTCACTGTTGAAAATGTAAGAGTGTTGAATCAAGTACTGCAACTCCAACTTAAAACTCGCAATAGCACATTTAGAAAAAAGTCTATTTCAGTGCTAAGGCACATTTAGCTAGTATTATATAATGAAACATAATTATATAGAATCCCTAAGGGATGAGCTTGCTGCCTGGAATATGCTGTGCAGGGAAATTTAATTAAAAAAAAAGTAACATTATGGAAAAGTCACAAGAACCTATTATTTATCCTGCATGTTTGTCCTATATGTCCTAGAAATGTGGCTTCAACACTGTTAAAGCTCAAGCTGTCTTTCCCAGGATCCTGCTCCACTGAGAACAAACAGACATCTTTCCATTCATACATTTAATCTGAAGTGAGATTGAACATTTCGGATTCAAAGTATAATGTGTGTGTGTTCTTGCATATGTGGTTTATGAGGACAAAAATGTGTATTACAATGAGGACACTTCTATTGTCCTCTTAAACCAAATGGCTTTAAAAATGTCAAAAGTTTTCTCTGATGGGTAGGTTTAGCAATAAGGTTAGTGTAAGAGGATAGAATAAACAGATTGTACCGTATACAAACCATTACGCCTAGGGAGTTCTCGTAAACCACATATAAAGTGTGTGTGTGCGTGTTATATATAACTATATATAACTACTTTTCAAAAGTTTGGGGTTAGTAAGATCACAGTATCCACAGAAATGTTCAACATTACTATTAATAATAATAATAATAATAATAATAATAATAGTTTCATGAGCACCCAATCAACATTATTATTCCTGACAATCATGGACTCTGAAGACTGGAGTAAATTTCAGCTTTGCTTCACAGAAATAAATTACATTTATATATTTATTTAGAAAAAAAAAAAAAATAATATATATAACATGAAACAATCTTACTGACATCAAACGTTTGAACGGCAGTGTATATATAAACTGAAAAAAAGTTTCAGTGAACATCACATACAGTAAATAAGAAGAACCGAAGCACTAAATCGTTGCTTAGAAAATCACTGATAGAAAACGAGAGATGCAAAACAAGTCTTCACATAGAAGTTACCTTGCATTTGCAATGTTCTCTTTCACTCTGCTCACGCAGACTAATCGCTTACCTATAACTGTAGATGAAAAGTCCAACTTTAGCCAGTCAGAATACAGTAGCTGGATATCAGCATGGGATATGTGCTAAATGTGATGACCGCGGCTCTGAGACAGACAGGGAATGGTCAGTTTGAATGAGCTTCAGTGGAGAGACGCATGTCAGAGCCTGTCACAGCAATGTAAGAAGCGCTTGATAAGTCACAAAGTATGTGTGTGTCTTTTCCACCTTCACAGAGACAGCGAAATGAGCATGATGCTCCATGCTCTGACTGCCTGACTGCACCATGTAGCCGGTATGTCAATCAATCCTGAAGCTCCCCTGTTTTTTTTTTTATAGTATCCTCACAGTATGACAATATGAGCTGCATCATTTGCGAGTCTGCAAGAAATGTACTTAACAAACTGTGACCATTAGCTTGTCATTCTAATCTCAGATTTTGCTTTTGCCTTTGGCTCAGATATTGTTCTTTCTACATAAATTAAATTTCCAGTGCAAGAACTCAATCATCAGTTAAATATGCCCAACAGGATGTTGTGTTTCCCCCCCCAACGAGCACCGTATTTACACTGTGCCTTGTGAAGTCCAATTACAGACAAAATTTCTGCAGTCTTACAACACATGCTGAATTTAGGAATTTTTACTAAATGTTAACATTTAGAAATGTACAGGATGACAATGCATCCAATATATTAAGCGAAATAAATGGAAACATTTGCAAATTTAGCAGCAAATTTGGTAGGACGACCCGCTACCTGAGGTCTAATTGTAATCAAATTTTTACAGATGTTTTTTTTTTAATTGCATTGACATAAAATAAAAAAGTTAGGTGTCTGTAAGATTTTTTTATATTTTTGAAGTCTCTTATGCTCACCAATGCTGCATTTATTTAATAAAAAAAATACATTATGAAATACTATTATAATTTGAAAAAAATACTTTTTACTTTAAAATGTAAAATATTTTCTCCATGGGATGGCAAAGATGAATATTTAGCAGCTATTCTGATTTAGTGGTCAATAAAAATGTATTATTATTATTATTATCGTCATCATCAATGTTGAAAAAAGTTGTCCTGCTTAATATTGTTGTGGAAAATGTGGGATTTTTTCAGGATTTTTTGATAAATAAATATAATCTTTTGTAACATTATAAGCAACTTTACTGTCACTTATGATCAATTTAGTAGTATTAATCTTTAGTCAATCTTCATTAATATTTATAAAAATAAATCTTACAGAATCCAAACATTTAAGCTTCTGTATTTTGACAATTGAATAACTTTTTGTTAAACATTGTACATTAAACACCTTATACACACCCTCCTTTTTGAACCCATGTCAACATGCACATTCAAATAGTGCAATTTCCTTATGGACTCATTCAAACCTATTGTATTACTTTGCTCTGGCTCCTGTGATCTGATGGCTTAATACACATGCTGCTGCTGTGATGCTGATGTGATAAGGGGTTTCCTCTGTGATAGCGCCAATACTAATGAGTTACAGCAATTGCCATGCAGCAATGGTCTGCTCCGCCCCCTTATCCAAAAGATTGATAGGGCATGGCAAATCACTGAGGGGTAAAGTCATATCTTAAACATCACCCTAAAGCCTTATGCACATCAAAACGTATCTGTTCCATGTCTTGAGTCAAATGCACTAGTTGAATGAGCATGTTACATAAACATATCTGATGTCTGATCAAGTCTGATCTGGCTGTCAATTCACGTACAATACCTTCTGAGTAACCTTGAGTGTAGAGGATTTATATATTTAAAAAATAATAATCTGTAGCCGGAGCTGAGTTTGCTGAACCATTGGAATAAGAACAATGGCCCTGTTTATACCTGGTATTAATGCTAAATACAGGTCTAAACGCATTAGATCAGATTGCTTTCATAGTGTAGATGTTCATGTGGTCGAATGTGTTCAAACAGCCACAAAAGGCCGT
This sequence comes from Meda fulgida, assembly GCA_030578275.1. NCBI lineage: Eukaryota > Metazoa > Chordata > Actinopteri > Cypriniformes > Leuciscidae > Meda > Meda fulgida. The sequence continues at coordinate 11,494,110 of CM060628.1, read as the reverse complement.
CTACTGACCTAATGTGTAAACATTACAGGAAGTGTTCTAGACAAACAGGATTTAAACTTTGTCAAGTTTTGTTTGCAGATGAAAAACGCACCAAGCATAAAGTTCTCTCATCATTCCTGATTTCGAACACATACTCTTTCGGCGTGGTCTTGCGGCTATCAGAAATAAAAGCTGCTGCTCTCCGAATGTTTTTCTGTCGTCTCGGAGCGTGTTCATATGTAAATTAAGCAAGCTTATTCTAAAAAGCCATGGATTTACCCGCCCACAGACCCTCCCCTCAAAGATCAGGACAGAAGTGGTTGAAAGTTGACAAAAGAGACAGAATAATACACCAGGTGTAAATGGGAATGTGATACAAAAAAAACTCCTATACTTGTGATTCGATCGACCAAAATGCATCTTAATACCAGGTATAACCCGGGCCAACAGAGAAGATGGAGGGAAAAAAAAAAAAAAAAAAAAAAAAAAACATGATGACAATGAGTATTTAGGGTGGATTGTATCATATTGGGTACTACTAGATAAAGAAAAAAAGGGAAAAATATAGAGAGGAAACCCCAAAACAGACACATCTAATGCTTAAATGGAAAAATCACTTAATGACTCTCATGAAGGTGCCAACACCTCAATCTATGACTGGAGGCTGTTCAAATTGATGGAGCTCAAATGAATGTTTTAGAGGTGCCATTAGTATAAATGTTATCTGCAAATTACAAATAAGTGATGCTTAAATCTTGGATCGTAAATGATGTGCTTACCAATAACAACATTAATCTACACACATATAGGAACCGATCAGCAAGTAATTTTAAAAACAAATAAAAACATTTCATGTGAAATCTTAGGAGGCTTGTTCTGGATGCACTTAAGCCACAAGTAATGTCCCTGTAAGAGTTAGAGTAGGTTAGTAAGTAAGAGAGTGGAGAGGTAAAAGGCATGAAAGGAAGGTGAGATAAAGGTGAAATAAAAAGAAAACCTGCCAGTTGGGTCAGACCAGTCATTCTTTAAATCCTTTTACAAAACATGCTTACAATTCATTGAAAGCATTGCTGTAAACAAGCACTTTGAAATAAATATTAGAAAAGAATAATCTTTAATAATCCTCATATCCACTTATCTGGAAAATCCAGTTAGCGTATTACTTTATTACTTATACATTCTAGCACAGATTCCTTTAACATATCGTTATTTGTAAGCATTTACATGCAAAAACATAGCTGAAGTAAGATAGGCTGCTCACGCCTCTTCAAATAAACAAACTTAAACTCAGAGACACAGCGCTGCCAACTTTACTAAGCCTCTACACGCATGAACATGCACTTGTTATGATTTTAGCTCAGATGTGTTTGCTCTTAACACAGAGTAAAAGACATGTTCTGAGATTTTTTTTTTCATCTCAAGTGACTAATATTGGTCAGCTATATATCTCCTGCATATATCTTTCTGTAAACAGCAGTTGCCATATAAGTGTAATTTCACCACCCTACCAGCAGAGGACACAATCACTGGTTGACTAAGGCCTCAACAAAACAAAACAAAACAAAACAACAAAATATGGTGTTAAAATTTATTTTACAATAGCTGTAAACATCTTATTTTATAAAAATGCTAAATTCAGTGTTATTGTTGCTTACTTGCAATTATCCATCCCCTTCTTTGTTTTATTCAAATGTGTTGTTCAATTTGTTTCAAATGATATGCAAACCATTAAAAGGAACTTTGCAATTTAAGCATTCCATTCTTATTTTTTTCCAGAACACAAACACACACAGCTTTAAAGGCTTCATCAGTGCCAGAGTTCCACTAAAGGTTTCAGTTCAAAGCACGGTTATCTTAAAGTTTAAAAGTTCACCAAACTCTTTGGCTGGATAGACTGAAAAACTTCTCACTTATATAATGAGAGCAGCAAGTGTGATCGTGGAAGTGCAGAAAAAGAGAGCGAATTTGCAGTAGCAATAGATGTGAGCAAAAGGTTGAAAGCCAAGAAAGAAAGAAAGAATAGAGAAGGGGTTTGATTTTATTTTGGAAGAGTGAAGATTAATTCTACCTTCAGACAGCAGGGATACTATTAGTGAAAATGTTTCAATCCATCTCTAATATGTGAGGAAAAGCCAAGTGGAATGGCTCTAGTGGAAAAGCAAAAAAAAAAATAAAAAAAAAAAAATGAAGGAGACAGCCCTCTAAAGCCATCTCTCAGGTCTACTAATAAAATCTAAAGTCCCCAGCCGCCTGGCCTGCAGTTTCCTTGCGGTCTCCATAGGCCCCTTGATGGCCTCTACCCAGATTAGACCCTGCCACTCATTTTACTTGCTATTTCTATTTCTCTTTTCTACCATCTATTTTCATATTCCCTGCACAAAGTCACGTATTTCATTTTAAGCTTTTCCAAAATATCATTTCTCTCTTTCAGCTTCTGATTATTTTCTGCTATATTGTGCATCATCTTCACATCATCTCCTCAAACCTCTCACGGTTGCTAGCTTAGTCAGATTCTGATATTTTTTTCTCTCTGTTCAGTTACCCCCCCCCCCCCCCCCCCCCTTCCCTCTATATAATCTTCCCATTCCTCAGTTAAATATTCATGAGCATTAGTGTGTGGTCGCCCGGAAACAGACTCTCATTAACGTGTCATACGCATACTAATGAGCTAGCAAAACTACAGGGCCGACGGGCAGAGGAGGCCGAGAATCTCTCACAAGCTCCATCCGTCTGGTCGGCGAAAACCCAAGTGCAAACTGTGCAGTGCTGCAGGAAATTACTTTCTTTGAATAAAGTCTTGACGTAGGTGGAATTTTCAAACTCATTTTCTTTTAGGATTCTATCATTCGTTTATAATTTGACCTTGTAGTGGCCTTAAAACTTAAATTCTGAAACCTGTAGTTACATACAGTTACACGTATACAACAACATGCTTTGGACTTTGCAAATTGCACTTAACACCATTTTGTATGTTGTAATGCAGGTAGTTAAATAGAAGGCAAAATCATGATAAAATTCTTAAAAAAATATTTTTCCAATAGTCACAGCTAAAACATTTAATGATAGAAAACAATTATAATATTCTGAAATAAATTGTTTTGTACAGTCTATTGTATATTGTGAAAATCTAATAAAATACCAATTTAATGGTAAACATAACAAATCAACAGGTCTTAATTGTCCAATTTGAAAAAATATATATTTTAAAATTACCAACCTCCAAGCAAACATTTGCATCAAAACAGCTCACAGTGTGGATGGCACATCAAAGTTCTTATCTATGATTATAAGCTATTATTGCCCATGAATAAACATAGGGCTTTACATTAATGAGCTATCAGCTTGTTAACCTTTGCTGGTCTCATTTATATTTCTGGACTGAGTGTGCATGGCTCACTAACCCAGCATTGTTTTGGATTAATTAGAGGGCGACTGGTAATTCCCCGATGTAAACCAAGAGAAGGCTTCAAATTTATAAAAAATAAAAAAACTTCTCGCCAGTGATGAGTGGAGTTGAGAGAGAGCAGTCTTTACATATCTCTGAAGAATGCAATGAGAGCAACCTGGCTCGGAAACACTTGAGTGGTCAGAATCTCCACCGCACAGTTCATTTCCATCTTTATCTCTTTCATTTCATCACTCTTTCCCTTGCCCCCTCTTTTCCTCACTCTCTCTCTCCACACTCTCCAGTCTCTCAATATCCCCCTAGTAAAAGGGGCAGAGTTGCCATTTAAGACCAAATAGAGTCCATCAATAAGTTGTCACGGGGGAGATCCTTCGTGGTAAGCCATTAAGTTGGGTTTCTACCCCATTTCTATCCACACCATCAGCTATCCACCCTTTACAGTGGCTCCAAAAGAGTAGCTTAGCACCTACACAATGATCTCTATCACTCTTTCAGTCCCTTTCATATGTTGTTTAAAGAATAGTTCACCATAAATGAAAAATTCTGTCATCATTCTGACAATAACTGCGGTACACAAAACAATATTTTGAATGTTTTTGTTCATACAATAAAAGTCAATGGGGTTCAAAACAATACAGGTTTGGAACGGCATGCATGTAAATGTTGCTTTGTTTTTATGTGAAATGAAGGCTCTTTCTTTGAAAATAAGTTGATCCCTCCAATAGTTTTGGTACTACACTTGACGTTCAGTGAGAACAGTAGTGAATTGTTCCACCCACATAACCCACATATTGTCCTATACACAAACTCTGTATGTTTTCATAGAATACACTTGCGTTAAATTGAGTTTGTAGGTTTTCCTACTAAGAAACCTTGACTCATTCACAGAGAAACCAATGATGAAAACGAGAAGGAGGACAGCTGAATGAAGAGGAGATTAGCGGGAGTGCTAATGCTAAGAGCAAAAACAACATGCTAGTTGTAATATTATGCAACAACTCAGTACTTTACAGTACGCTGAACACCAATGCACACTTGCACAGCTCTGAAAATATATATTGCGAAAAGATATCAAGTAAATTTCATGTAATCCGACTAGTGCAATATGTTACTCGCTTTAGCGATTTTGTGGTAATGTGAGAATATGTTGCCAGTGATTATCTTTCTCCTAATGTTTGCAGAGGCTGAAAAAATCAGACCAGAAATGCCCATCATGAGCTGTTGCTAAAAACAAAGACTTTTTTTTTTTTATCTCATTTGAAACGAGGAGACAAGGCAAGCCAATTTGAGTTTTGCAGGCAGAAAGGTCAGCCCAATACATCAGGGTGATGTCTGGTTGAAAATTGAGGTGCGGAAATATCAGACTTGCCTCCGAAGTGTCAAACATGCTGTAAAACAGGACTGTTACTGCACCACTGCTATCTGTAGAACAGGCGCAATGTATTAGTCAGCCACAGACACCAAATGCATATGTGATCATAGCAAAGAAAAAAAAGAAAAAAGATGCTACTGAGCCAAGTGTTACTATTTCATTATGATATATGATACTCTCACTAAAAAATGTCATGCATATCTTTATTAGGATAATTGAAAACATCTGTCTCTCATGAGTGTATCATTTTAAGTTTAGTACACTGACCCCGACCCAGATGCCAAAGCTACTTAAATGTCCTAATTAAAGGTCTACTCCTGGCTTAATCTTAGCCCTGTGAAACGTCTCGGGTTATGACTATAACCCTTGTTCCCTGAGAAGGGAACTCAACACTGCGTCGAGAATCGACACTTTGGGGACGCTCCCTTAGCGTGCGCCTCTGAAGTATGAATGAAACTAATCCAATCCTGATTGGTGCTGCGTCATGACGTGGCATATGTGACGGCATATAAAAGGGACGCCGGCACACACACATTAGCCTAGCGATGAAGCAAGACGCTCTTAGGCCTCGAGGGTCGTGGCAGAACGACGCAGTGTCTCGTTCCCTTCTCAGGGAACAAGGGTTATAGTCATAACCCGAGACGTTCCCTTTCGAGGGAACTCAACACTGCGTCGAGAATCGACACTTTGGGGAACAAATGCCCACTAGGCCACGCACCGAAAACAGGCCTGCCCTAGAGTGAAACTGATCTCAGGCACTAGCTAGGACGAGAGCACTTGTGCGCCGGGCGTACTAGGGAGGTGCAGACTATAGAATCTAATGAAAGTGTGAGGAGAGGCCCAACCAGCCGCCTCACAGATTTCATGAATGGGGACTACTACATGAAGGGCCCTAGAGGATGCTATACCTCTAGTAGAGTGAGCCCTAACAACCAAGGGTGAAGGTAAATCACGCACCCTATAGGCCATATATCCAGTTGCTAATAGTTTGTTTGGAAGCAGGTAATCCCTTTCTAGATGACCCAAAGCACACTAGAAGTTGGTCCGACCTCCTCCAGGAAGAGGACCTCTCAAGGTAAACTCTCAAAGCTCTGACAGGACAGAGCAAATGGAGCCTTTCCTCTTCCGCCGACACATTCGGTGGAGGGTGAAAAGCCTGAAGAACTGTAGACTGTGCCACATTAGATGGCACCTCGGGCACATAACCAGGCCTAGGATGTAAAATAGCCTTTACTCCGCCAGGGGCTAACTCCAAGCAAGCCGGTGTTACTGCCAGGGCTTGGAGATCTCCCACTCTTTTTATAGAGGTAATAGCTAACAGAGAAGCCATTTTAAAAGTCAAGTCCTTCGGTGAAGCCGACTGAAGGGGTTCGAAGGAACCCTGGATCTGGTTGTCGGTCTCATCCTCCACATACCACGGAGAAACCGTATGACCAGTTGGTGCCTCCCCAAAGGCCCATCATTTAAAGGTGCATGGAAAGCCGCAATGGCAGCCACGTATACTTTTAAAGTGGATGGGGAGAGACCTGCAGAAAAGCGGTCTTGAAGAAATTCCAGAACTGAAGCCACTTGGCAGTTGACTGGATCTACATTATGTTCTCTACACCAAATAGAGAACACATTCCACTTGAGGCCATAAAATCTCCTGGTGGATGGAGCCCTAGAGCTAAGTATGCACTCAAAAAAATTACTCTTTAAAATAACTTAATTCAATTATGGACAGTGGTTCCACACAAGTAAATTATGTTATATTAACATTAATGGATTTTTTTGAATCTATGTAAGCTCCTTGTGTTAAGACAACCAAACTGAATGAGGAAGGATCTATGTGAACTAGTAATGTTCAAACAAATCAATGGAATTGCTTCCCTGTAACTCAAAGTGGTTTAGTTTAGTGAACATTCTCTAGTTTATTTAAAAGAGCACTGAATAAATAAATTGAAATGGTTTTACATATTTTTTCAATTAAACTTCTAAACTATAGCAAGCTATTAGCTAATAGTAGCACTTACTAAAATCTTAAAATGTTAAGATTGATATGCTCCTTCAGCCATAGAAATTAAACTTATTTGAATCAGTCCACAGCCTAACCAAATGCTCCACACTTCTCCACAATGGTAACCCACTGTAATTTAAATGGTTCTAATAATTCCAATGTAATTGAACATTAAACACAATTACACACTATCAAGTCTTCCTCTTTTCTCATTTTCTCAAAAACACATAAAATAACACTTAATTTTAACATTTATTCTCTCTTTATTCAGCCATATGTAAAGCATGCTGGGAACTAACAAGCACCGCCCCGTGTTTCAGTTAATGCAACACAAATCATTCATGTAACCCAACACAAATGGATTAAGTAAACTTAAATTGTACATATATTTAAGCAGATTGAACACAATCAAATTAAGTTTGGACAAAATGTATAGCAATTGTGTTGCTTAAGCTCATTTGAATGAAGCAATTTAAACAAGCTGCCAAAATAAAAAAATTCTGTGCAATATATTAAAAGCATCCCAGAACAGACTTTACAAAATAAAACAGAAATGAAAGACTTTGCCTTTAGATTATCTTTATATTTTCTTGGCTGATACTTCTAGCTCTGACACCATGCACCTTTCCAACTTCTTTGCACGCCGTCCTCATCCAATATGTTGGAAATAATCACATCCGTTTTTTTTTTTTGTTATTGCGAAATTAAACCCTTTACATTAGTTTAACGAATGATAATTAAGTATAGTGGATAATGATACAGATTAAGTTAATTAAACGCAATACAATAGTGTTTTGGAGGTAAAATAAATATATCTGTGTTACTTTAACATAAAATATTTGGGTAAAAAGAACAGTGCCACAAAACAATTTTTTTGAGTGTGGTTTCAACTACTCCTACTGATAGTCCAGCATCTAAGTACTGAGCCCCCTCAGGGGCCAGACCCACAGATTCCACATTTCCGGACGGGGGTGGAATATTGTGCCCTCTGCTTGAGACAACAGATCCCTCCTCAGAGGAATCTGCCATGGCTGGTCTATCAGGAGTGACACTAAGTCTGAGAACCATACTCGGACCGGCCAGAACGGGGCTATCAGGAGAAGACTGATGCCCTCCTGGCGAACCCTCTCCAGGACTCCCGGAAGCAGAGCGATCGGGGGAAAAGCGTAAAGACGAAGCCTCGGCCAAGCCTGTACCATGGCGTCCAACCCCAGTGGGGCTGGATGGGAAAGAGAAAACCATAGTGGACAGTGGGACGTCTCTCGAGACGCAAATAGATCCACTTCCATTTGTCCGAATCTCTGCCATATTAACTTCACCGCTTCCGGATGAAGTCTCCATTCCCCGGGCCTCAGCCCCTGCCTCGACAGGATGTCTGCTCCCTGATTCTGAACCCCTGGGATATATATTGCTCTGATGGACAAAATTTTCCCTTGGGACCATAAAATTATCTGATGTGCCAGTCTGCACAGAGGGCGCGATCTGAGTCCCCCCTGTCGGTTCAGATAAGCTACCCCTGATGTATTGTCCGAACGTATCAAGACATGGTAACCTTTGATGTCTAGAAGGAAGCTCCTCAGAGCCCTGAAAACAGCCAACATCTCTAGGCAATTTATATGCCAAGAATGATGATGGTCCTGCCATAGACCCCTGGCAAAGCGGCCGTCCATGTCCACGCCCCAGCCAGTAAGGGAGGCGTCTGTCGAGACGGTTTTCCGGCGACATGACGCTCCCAACACTGGACCTTGGGACAGAAACCAAGGTTTCTTCCATATTACTAGCGCACGAAGGCATCTGCGCGTTGCTCTGATCATACGAAACAGATTTCCCTTGGGGGAAAACCCCTTGGTTTTCAACCACCACTGAAGGGGCCTCATGTGGAGAAGGCCCAAAGGTATTATGTTTGATGCCGCTGCCATGAGGCCCAGCACTCTTTGAAATTGCTTTACAGTGATAGCCTGGCCTAGCCTTATTCCAGAGACCATGGTTAGGATAGACTCGATGCGTGCGGGAGACATCTGTGCCCGCATCGTAACGGAATCCCACACCACCCCCAGAAAAATAGTTTTCTGAACTGGTTCTAGCACACTCTTTTTCACGTTGAGTCTCAACCCTAAATCCTGAATATGAGCAAGGACGACATCTCGATGCCGAACTGCCATCTCCCGAGACTGACCCAATATGAGCCAGTCGTCGATGTAGTTTAGTATACGTATGCCCTGGAGTCTCAATGGAGCCAGGGCTGCATCCATACACTTTGTGAATGTTCGGGGAGAAAGTGCTAGGCCGAACGGAAGAACCCGATATTGGTATGCTTTGCCCCCAAAAGCAAACCATAGGAACCTCCTGTGACATAGAAGGATGGAGACATGAAAATAGGCGTCTTTTAGGTCTATTGTGACAAACCAGTCCTCGGACCTGATTTGATTCACTATAATGGGAATGGTGAGCATCTTGAATCTGAGCCTCCTCAGAGCCAGATTCAGATGCCTTAAGTCTAAAATCGGCCTCAGCCCTCCATCCTTCTTTGGAACTATAAAGTAACGGCTGTAAAACCCCGACTCTCTGTCTGGTAGGGGAACGATCTCTATGGCCCCTTTGACCAGGAGAGTCTGTACTTCTTGTTCCATAACCCGAGCCTGTTCTGGAACCACTGTAGTCGGCACCACCCCTGCAAACTTGGGGGGTCTGTGACCGAACTGCAGTCTGTAACCATCTTTTATTATATTCAGGACCCATATAGATATATTTGGAAGATTTTGCCAATTTCCCAGAAATTCTACTAAGGGAACCAGCCTCTCGAGGCTGGTCTCGGATATCTCTTGAGCACTGTTCTCGACTTCCTGAAGCGGTAGAACGGCAGGAACTAGATAAGAAATTTTTTGTGACCATAGTGGTTGCTCTTTTTTTAAAAATTCAGACACCCTAGTGGGTGTTCGCTGGAAATTGATGTGGCCCGAAGCATCAGAGATGGCGGGATAACATCTTTTTCCAGAGGGCTCCGCTGTGAAAACAACCTCGGTTGCCTCACAGCGGGAGGGACAGCCCTCTGAGGTCCTACCACTTCGGTTAGGACCTCTTCCCCGCTCTCTTAGCCTGAATGACGGCCCTCAGGTCGCCTTTCTGGCCGGCGGGTTTCGGCTGAGAGCATTTCCTCTGTTGCCAAGCTCCCGAGGGAGGGGCTCTAGAGGCAACGCTTTCTTTTTGCTCTTGCCGATATGAGGAGCTGGTTGACGGCTATGGCTGGCCACTTGGACCAGCCCTCCTAGAAGACTTAGAGCGGCGAGGGAGGAACTGATGGAACGCCGCAGATTGCTTCTTCGCCTCCTGAAACCTGTCGACGACAGTAGACACTGCGTCGCCGAACAGGCCAGAAGGCGAAAGCGGCGCATCCATCAGAAAGGATCTATCCTTATCCTTAATTCCCGATAAGTTGAGCCACAGATGCCTCTCCGTAGCCACCATAGCTGCCATAGAACGGCCGATAGAACGTGCCGTTTCTCTAGTGGCCCGGAGAGATAAATCTGTGGCCCTCCTTAACTCCGCAATATCTGATGGAGTGGGACCCTCGCCTTCGTCCAAATCCTTAAGGAGATCGGCCTGGTACGCCTGCAAGATAGCCATCGAATGCAGAGACGCACCAGCCCGACCAGCCGCCATATATGCCCTGCAAACCAATGCTGATGTTTCTCTGCATGGCTTGCTGGGCAGCGCCGGGGTTTTAAGCGAAGATGCCGCTTCAGGAGAAAGATAACTAGCCAAAGCTTCCTCCATCTGCGGCATCTTGCCATACCCTGCCTCCCTCGCACCCACCACATTACTATAATCACACGATGTGTGAGATGAGATGCGAGAAGAGTGGGGTTTTTCCAAAGATCTAGAGATCTCTTTATGAAGATCTGGGAAAAATGGCAAACCCCGGCGCTGAGGCTGTGACCTGTGCTGCAGGAATCTCTCATCTAATTTACTGTGACGAGAATCTTCCTGCTTACCTTGTGGCCAGCTGATGTTAAGTCTGGCCACAGCACGAGTCACAACCTCCACCAACTCCTCATATGCGGGAACATGAGCTGGCGAGTTATACTCATGTTCCTCGCTCCCGATGCTGAGAATATCTGCACCGTGAACGGGCGTTATTGAATCCCCAGATGATGAACGAGAAAGTGCCTCAGCAGTCTCGTTCTCATCTGCAAGATCCTTTTGCGATCCCCACAATTTAAGCCTCCGCGCCGCCTCAACGGACGCGGGACCTGAACCGCAGGGATCGCGAGCTTGGCCATCTTCATTAAAAATAGCCAAGCGGGTGCTGCGCTCCCAAACAGTTCACACAAAGTTGATGTGTGTCCCCACCCGTGATAAATCTTGGGCAGGGGTGCACACATTTCACAAACTGTTCACTCGCCATAATAAATATCTATCTAAATCAGACAAACAACACCAAATAGACAGAGACAGTTTCAACACAGAGCGCTTGCTGAAGAGCGAAAGCTAATGTGTGTGTGTGCCGGCGTCCCTTTTATATGCCGTCACATATGCCACGTCATGACATAGCACCAATCAGGATTGGATTAGTTTCATTCATACTTCAGAGGCGCACGCTAAGGGAGCGTCCCCAAAGTGTCGATTCTCGACGCAGTGTTGAGTTCCCTCGAAAGGGAACCTGTGTGAGGAATGTTATACATTAAGCTTAATTTAATACAATTATGGATTGGTAATGACATCTGCAGGGCATAAATGTGTAAATATGAAGAGAAAATTGTACTTGCATCAAGTCGTCAGTAATTTTACAGGTTAATGAAACTTGGCATTTGTTATTAAAAAAAAACACCTTCAGCATGAATAAATTATTCTCAAAATATTAAATCAGATAGGATAGCATTAAATACTTTGCAAAATCTGAAAGTCAAAATAAGCGCAAAGGCAACTCTGGTGATTTAACCAGCAAAATAAAATAACAGATTTTCAGATGGTGACACTGGAAAGCACAGCAATATTGTAGTCCTCCATTTGAGCTCAACTTTATAATTTTGTCTTTCTGTAATGGATAGTTAATTCACAGACCAACATGAATGAAACCACTTAAACCAAACCTGTGCATTATATCATATGCACATTCCATGTCCTAAACGCAATTCCCTTGAACATGGGACTAAATGTGACTGCAAGGTCTCAAGATGATTGTCAATCCTATTCAAACACACTCTTTGTCCATCTAGTAATAAGGAACTGGAAGCTATCAAGCCATGCTCCCCTCGCAGACATCCATCATAGCACCATGCTGGGCATCTATCCAAGCACTGATCAATGACTAAGTATTGCCGGCCCGCTAGCTGCAGGAAAACACAGCCTAATTGAGGACTTGGAGGGAAGCCAGGCAACAAAATTTGCACAGTGATGAGATATCCTCTGCCATAATTCATAAAGTGCTATTGGTGTGGGGGAAAAGAGATTGACTGGTTTTCAGCGGTAAACATGGATGTGCCGCAGTTTGATCTGGCAGCATGACTTGGAGATATTTCTCACCCATTTGCTTTTTTTAGTCATTCATCAGAACAAATGTTCTACTGATGGCCTCCGCATTATGTGTAATTTAATCTAATCTTTTCTCTCAATACCAATAGAAAACGCTATTCAGAGAGAGAGAAAAAGAGACAGGGATGAAAAATTCAGTCATAATCTCCACTCTGCAATTTAAAATCGGTTCACGATATAAACAGACTGAATTGCTGAGGACAACAACAGGCAGATTTATATTCATCCACAATGACGGACAGGATCTCCTGCTGTATGGGAAACTCACATGCCCTCTGTTTACTCACGCAGATTTGAATTACAAGTACACCAGAAAAATCTGTTGAAGAGAAAAAGATATAAAGAGAGGGAAAGAAATATGAATTTAAGAGAAAGAGGGAAAAAGAGAGAGAGACAAGGAAATAAGAGATCAAAGAGAGAGATAGCAGAGTGAATGAGAGCAGAGAGATAGATAGTGAGGGAGAAAAGTGATAGAGACATGGAGAGAGATAAGCAGCAGAGCGAGAGAGATAAGAAGAAAGGGAGGAGTGGGTTGATGTGATTTTCTCCACTGAACTGTCTGTTCTGTTTTTCATTCGCTCTAATGTAATTGCCCATAAATCATTAATATTATTCCACCGCCTAGCCAGGAGCCACACATCCCAGAGAATGTGAAACTCCCCTGATCACAAGGCAATAGCCACACATATTTCTCCCTTTCTCGCTCTCACACGTAAACCTTAAAGACTGTCCTGGGGCGCTCCACCAAACTCAGAGAAACAACCATTAACTTATCTAATTTAGCAGCCATGCCCATCGTTCAGATAATCAAGACTTATTTCTCTTTGAAAACAACAAAATGATCAGTCTATAGCTGCGATGATTTTAAGATTTCAGTCTTAGAAGGGATATTTATCAAATATGAATTATCATATATTACCCTTGCTCCACTGTCAACATTTAAATAAAATTATAAAAATAAACAGCAATGTGACACGTGTGTGTGTGTGCGTGCGTGTGTGTTGTCAATAAATGTATATCAATAAAATGTAATAACAATAGTTAATAGATTATAGTTAATGCAGGTTGAGACATAATACAGGGTTTCTTTTCCTCCTTTCTTTTCTTTATTTCCTTGTGGAGCCATATCAGCCAAGTTTGGCATTATTTCAAGGTAGCCTCTATCATTCTTGTTCTCAAAGCAACATGAAATATTTGAAGGCAAAATGAAAACCGAACGTTTTTCACCATCTCTCAGCAGGACCCTGGGCTTGCAGTTCTGTACAGAGTAGGACGCCTCAGTGTGTGGTTCTGTGGGCACAGTTTAATGCAGAAGTATCTACATACACGCAGCAGGCAGTCCTGCTGTGGAAAGCTAATTAAACTTATTTAAATGCTTGGAGCAGGTAAAGATGCCCCAATAGGCTCTGTGCAACTTAATATGAGAACTGCTGTTTGCCTATAAAACAATTCTAGCAGGGTATGATGTACTGTACTTACATCAATTTGCAGGTTATTGCTGGGCCAGGTTGGTCAGTGTTATATTGGCTGTGGCCTTTTGCCCTGTGTGTCCTCAGTACGCTATTCCACTTTACGTCATATGATTTATTGTGTTTTTTCTTTCATTTTGTAAAATCATACAGACCTTAGAGACAAATCGCCAAATAAGTCAAAACCCATTTGGAAAATAAACTGGTCCTTCGGCTAACAACTATTCATCACACAAATCTAAACAAAAAAAAGCCAACTTTAAAACAGGAACTGTCAGTATTGTTCTGATTTGAATTATGTTTGTATCATGCTGAAACATAATATAAGATTATATCAGGCAATGCCTTAAACTAAGCAAATATTTAATTGACTACAATAGTAATTTCTCTCTAAAAATGATATCAGAAATGAAAAACATTTGTCAAAAACATACATTTACACACATACTGATCACCAACCACAACTTTCAAGCAGCATCTTTATTTTTTAGCTGAACTGTCAAAGTATGGAAAGCACAGGATTGTGGGGTATTACAGGCAGCGAAAGAAAACATCTATGCTGCCATCACATGATGCATCTCAGCAGACAGGAAGTGAAGCTAACATTGGATTCAGATGGGCCTTAATGCCTTCCAACTTTGCAATGCATCCTCCAAAGGCAGCATTTTTAAGCTTTTGAACGCAGCTAGTGAAATAATGGAAACAGGAACTAAACACAGGAAGACAGAATACATGAACAATGGGAACAAAACACTACAAAATAGAAGTCCATAAAAAGAAGGTGATATGTAACAATTAGGTGTATTTATCTAATATGTACTTACATAACAAAATAAGTACAATGTACTTAATGTGTTGATGTTGTATTGCAAAACAATATTGAGGTGGGATACGGGTAAGTTTAGAGACAGGTTTGGTGGTATGTGTAGGTTTAAGGGTCGTGGGAAAGGAATTGTGAACTGTGCAATTACAGCTGTAATAACATAAATGAATACAGATGTAATTGCATGCAGGTAATTATTATATAAGTACAATCTAAAAACATGTACTGTATGTGCATTATAAGGGCATTGCATCAAGCGTATTAAAATTAATTCTTAAGGATAATGTGACACTGAAGACTGGAGTAATGGTGCTGAAAAGTCAGTTGTCGTCACATGAATAAATTACATTTTAAATTCTATTACAATAGCAAACAAATTATTTTAAATTGTAATACTATTTCACAATATGTTTACTGTATTTTTTATTCAAATAAATGCAGCCTTGAAAAATCTTATCGACCCCAAACCTTTGAATGGTAGTGTATATTAGATTAGATTTGAGGGGGGAAACAATAGATAAAAATAAGACCATGACAGAAAATGTACAACCCAGGCCGTCAAAGAGACGGATGATGATGATCTGTAGAAAACCTCTGGGTTACACTATATACAATATCCATGGCACTGATTTGTCTATACAATTCAGCTCAAAAGTTAAACGTTTCTAGACAGAACCGTTGCTCTGCGACACAGATCTGATAATGTGTAAAATCTCAGATAGGTCACGTCTTGACACCATGCAGCGAGAGAAAGAGAGAGAGAGAGAGAGAGAGAGAGAGAGAGAGAGAGAGAGAGAGAGAGAGAGAGAGAGAGAGAGAGAAAGAGAGAGAGAGAGCTCTTGTACCTCTTTTTTCCATTCTCTACAAGACTGAAAACATCCTCTTGATAGGTATAGAAGCAGCACACAGATCAATATAGAGTCTCACAAAAGAAACATTGAACCACTACTGTACACACTGCAGATGCCTCCTACACAACCACCTCAAACATACACACACAATCCCACATTAAGGTTATGTGCTCCCACAGTTTGTCCAACTGCCCCCTCTCTCATGTGTCATCCTTGTGTGAAGGTTCACAAGCTCTTCCTGCACAGTATTCCTCTGTGCGCGCTCCTTTTCACCCCTGAGATACTGCTAAACCAACATGAGTAATGGCTCTTTCCACTTTCTGCTGCTTAAAGAGCATATAGTGGGAATAGAGTGAACATGTGTGGGAATAGTAGAAGACACTATCACACACACACAAGATTCTTCCCATCCTCATCAGAGGCTCGGTCACTCACTTTTCGCTCATATGTTCTCACACGGTACATTTGGCTGTAGCTTGAGCTGAGAAGTCTGAATGATGGCTGATACTTTGGAGGATGCAGGCCAGCTGCCTACTTATTCCCATCAAACTATTGTGCCTCTGGTTCTAACCTACAAGATTATAATTGGAACACCTCTACAAGGTTAAGAGAGCGTAACGAGAGTCATCTATAATGCTTCTTTTGTACAATGTTTCTTACAATAATAATTCAAGTCAGTAATTTCAGTATTATAATGGCCTCTCTGTTTTTTTTTCTGACCAGCTTGCTCTTTTAGTTGTTCAATTTCATTTAACAAATATTTTGTTATAGTCAAATAAGATAGTCATACAACATTTATAGAACAGTTTAACAGTATTTAACAAATGGCTAAATTATTAGCCACCATGACATCAAAATGGACCAATCATGTTTTTATTTGTATTTGTATTTTTATTTTAAACACTCACATTCTCATTCTCACAGCAAAAGCAAACCATGTTGCCTGTAGGCAACATTTATGCATGCAAAGTTTGGTGAGTGTTTAATTAACCAGAGTAAAGCAGATTTAATTAAATCTTAATCTTAATTAAAAATAGAGATGTTGAATTTAAAAGTGATGAGAGATAAACCAGCTCACTGTCTCTCATACAATTGTAAAGACATGGTGTGTTATTTTTCTCTCTGTCCTTTTCGTTGGTACATGTCATTCAGAAAAAGCTCACTCCTGATTAGAGTGGGAACAGGTGAGTGACTGTTCTCTCTGAATTGTCTTGAGTGGCAGAGAGACACTGTAGAGTAATTTACTCTGTCTGTGAGATGTGGGGGGTGTGGGTCGGGTGAGTGGTCACAGACAAATGAGATGAGATCTATCTAGAGGAATAGATGGATCAGGGTCAACAGAAAGGTGATGGGTAGATTGTCAAATTTACTCAAAGGAGGCAGAGTTTGGTGAGAAGCAGGTAGACAATACATTATTTAAGTGAATGTCCCAGTGGATAATTTATGAGGAGCATTTAGGTTATTTTTTAGACAACTTGACTAGAAATATGTATATATGATCTGTTGTTGACATTTTTGCTTAACTACCGTTTTTGAAAGTTAGGATGTCACAAATGTATCTGAAGAGGTAACTGTGCAGATCATTAAGACCCTTAAGCACATTCACAAAAAGTTTTCAGGGTAAATCCATTAAAAAGTTGCGCCATTTCAGTGCAAACACCAGGATCTTATGCACTAACCACCTGCAATAAAGTTTAACCACATAATCTGTGCTCATTTAGTGTACATTCTTTTAATTTAAATTAGGCTTATTATTAGGGCTGTCAATCGATATTATCAATATTTTCGAAACCCCAAAATGAAGATAATTCAAAGACTACATTTATTGTGGCAGAGGAAAGCACTAAACAGACATTACAAAAAGTGGATTTACAATTCAATAGCTCTGCTGTTTTACTCCCATATGACTGAACATAAATCTATCCCTGGTCTATAGTCCACAACAATCCATTTTACAAATGAGTCTGTCAATCGCTAAGGAGATTTATGGGTCATTACAGGACATATAGTGCATGATCATGAACAGGTACAGCTGAGCTGTATTTTTAATAATTGGTCTATGTCAAGATACATACTATAGTTGTGTCAAGTATCACATTTGATCAACATTTCACAATATGAACGATGTGCTAAGTCATTTTAAAAATAGTTCAGCTGTAATAAATGCATTCTGTTGTTCTATTCTGTTCATTCTGAGCTCTTGGTATAGTAAGTGTGTGCCCTCTTGTAGCTTACGGGTCAGCAGGAGTGATTATGCGTGTTAACTATTTAACACTTTTTTTAAATATACAATTAACGGTACAAAATTAATGTGTTAAATTGACAGGCTTACATGCTATAGGTTGCAGCCCATTCACAGAAGTCAGCATTTTTTGCCTAGCATAAATAAACACACTATCACTGCTCATGCAAGCGTTCAGTGCAAATATTTTGGTCACTTTAAATCATTACCTTTGGATGCTTGGATGGGTGAGTAAAAGATTAAACAATTTTATTTCTGGGGGGGGGGGGGGGGGGTGAACTATCCCTTTAACACTTTATATGAATGTTGATACTATTATGTAATTCAGATTTGAACACTTTAGATTAATAAAAAAAAAAAGAGAAAAAAACACTCATTCAATGATTCACTAGATGTCTCAATGTACTGAGTACGGCTCTTTTGAGTTCTCAATTCTGACCGAGGGATCAAAGAGCTCATGTAAATGACAAAAACAAGTGCTATGGATAACTTTGAGGGAAGCACTGACCCATTACTGCAGGAACACTATCATCGCCATGACCCGCTGACTAATGAGATCATTCTGTACTTAACTGTGCTGTCATGATTTATTCAGGCCGCTGTTCAGGTGCCCTAAGAAGCCCAATATGTGTAGAACAAGAGAAGTTAAAACAATGAATAACAGAGAGAAAGAGAGAGGTTAAGGATCATATGTTCATTTAAATGCTCAATTTCATGGTTACTGTTGATGAAGCCATTGTGACTCAATGGAGACCATAAATGCTGATTTTAGTAGCCCCCAAATTCTACTCCAAGTCTCTTAACGTGAATATTAATGAATGTATAATAGTTTAAAGGGATAGTTCACCCCAAAATGAAAAGTATGTTATCATTTCCTCACCATCTTGTCATTTTAAAGCTTCTGAAAGACTGCTCTGCAGGATGGGTAGTCGTTTTTGTGTCTGCTCCTATTCTAGCTTTCGGTGGACACCTATCTCCTCTGAAGGTGCGCTCCTCCTTCCTGCGTGACCCCTCTCTCGTCCCAGATTGCCTCATGTCCCTCAAATGTCACCCAGTGCAATTTCTCATCATGCACTAACAAAACCTCAGTGGAATGAAAGTGTCGTTCTCTCGACTTGCCCTCTCGTCTGCCTCTGACTCGCTCTCACAGCGTCCCTGACAGGATTGTCTCTGCAGCAGATGCTGGGACGAGGGCTCCACCAGGGAGCATAATTCACAGTTCGAAACCATCATGACTTGTTTTAGACAACAGGGAGTTTCATCAATAATGAAGATGGTGAAATTTGGTAGCTGGAGTTCTTTCATACAGCACTTCTCCCTCTTTTGTTATTATGAAAAGTGGGTTTTAAGGGGACAGCAAAAATGAATATTCTGTCATCATTTACTCACCCTCATATTGAGTAGATCCATGGGAAGATTCTTCAACCCCTGCACTTGTTTTAAATTAAAACATTGACTCCTCAAGAAGCTTTACGACACGTTTTACGGCAGTGACAAAAAGTGTTCATTGGCTCTCGCCTGCATTCATCACAGATCATGACATGCCGTGCGGTTGATGTGCGTTTGAATGAGAAGTGCGTGCCTTCGCGGAGTGAACATTTTCAGCTATTAATAACTTAAATTCTGCTCTGGACCGCATACAAAACTACCAGAGAGGACTGTGACTGCAACACATCATCATTTGGACTACTCTTTCTACTGCTTTTGACATTTTTGCAATCAATAAATTATTGTGATTACACATGTCTAGTGGGATTAGCAGCTCAAAATATCTTTTTAATGCTATATTGTTACTAAAATGGTAATTTTCCTACACATTTCTGTCCATTATGTTTTATATATTCTTTTTATATCCTCTATAAAATGGATACGTTTGGGTTTGGTGGTAGTGATTAAGGGATCTAAAATGTATCCATAAGGGCAATTATTCAAATATTTGTTAAGATATAAAAGATCTGATTTAGAAGTAAATACAGAATGTTTTGACGTTTAAATGTTGTCAATAATGTTCATATTGAACGTTTCAGCATTTACGTTTTGTACTTGTAAATGTTATGTATTACTGCCTACGTATTAACAATGAGACCAGTCTGGGAAAAGAGAAGTGTGAAGAGTCTTCAAACAAACTAATTTCCTGTTCCACATAAGAAATGTAAGGGTGAGTAAATAAATGGCATGAATTATCAATTGTATGTTTATTCTCCCTTTAATGGAGTCATACAAATAATAACACATAACAAATTCCAACCACGTCCCCTCTGTTATTAATTTCTGTAATCTCCTCACCTTTACTTTTTTTCAAATTTCCTTACAGACTTGACCTTCCATCTGTCTCAGAGCCTGGCATTTACCAGCTCTTTGCTTTTATGCTTTATAAACACCAACAAGAAGCGAGATAAAGAGTGACTACAGTTCTGTGCAGCAAAAGTAAGATGTTGTTTTTACAGCAAGTTATTAAAACGTACAAAATCTGGCTGCGCAATGCATTTGTTCTGCAAAAATCAGGACAACTAAGCCGCAGGCAGACTTACCCTTGCAGGAATATGTGTGCGTGTGAGTGGACATGGGGTAGCGGTGTGGTAGCAGCTTTTGATAAGGACAGAGAACTTCCTGTCAAAAAGGCACCAGTGAGCCATTTATCTCACACTATCCCAGGTTCTGGAAACAAGAAAGTCAGTGCCACCGCCTCTCAAGACACTCTCCTGTTCGCTGTGGTGTCTGCAATTCACAATGACTCATTGTGAGCAATTGAGGTAGCTGGACTTTTGCAGTACAGTATCATGGTTGTTTTTATGTCTCGGTTTATGCTAGTGTTTCTAATGATGATTAGTTATATAAAAGCTAGACCAGAAGGACCGGCTACTGGGCAATGGAGCAGTGAGCCAAATCGAGCATGTACTGTTTCTGCAGCGTGCACCGAAGACATTATCATGCGACTCACATACAGCACACACTTAGACATGCACGGCTGGATCTACATGTGCAATCCACAGATTACATGGTCAAGAACACAGCTTTTCCTGATGGATGAGTGTCGGATAGAAGAAGAAAAAACACGCTGTAAACATTCAGACCTTTGTCTCATTGGAGTTGTACATTTCAGAGGCGTCTTCCGGGTTGCAAACATGCCTCCCCTAACACTATTCAGCTTTTCATCTGTTGAGGGAGTGTTTTCTGAGAGATAATTTCTGCAGGTATTACAAATTGTCATTTGTCATAGAGCACAGAAGTGGCACAGAAGAGAGTCCTGATGATTTGGATTAAAGAAAAACACTGCAGAGTGACACTGACAATGCACTAATTACAAGATAATTAATTGATGTTAACTTCTACTGACTCAAAGGCTAAATGATTAACGTCATTTGGTTGGAGAATAGTTTATTGAAAATAAATAGCTGAATAAATAAAGCCTAGAAATCTAGACGCACCCTAGAGGCAGCAAATTTTATTTTGCAGCCAGTCTCGTCTAGCAACTCTCTGTTGGCTTGCGAGCTGAAAAAAAACTAACTCTAGTCAAGCCAATCACATCGTGTATAGAGTCGGTAGGCGGGCTTAACACGATGACGGCAGAGTTGCGACGGTTCCGTGTGAATTCCCTGCTACTTGAAAGAAGATGGCTGGTGCTGCTGGCGAAAAGCGATCTTTCAAATCAAATCAAATCTTTCAAAATTGGCAGCGACTCTGGAAAACTTGGAGTTAAGCTTTTCTTTGAGAAAAGAACAAAGAACGGCACTGACGTCCGTCGCTCTGACTACCAACTTCTATGTTGCTCTGGTTGGTTGTAGAGCTTTCCTATTGCGTGCAGAGGGAATTTGAAAGACAACCGTTTATCCCGCCCCTCTGATTGAATCCTGCCAATGGTGTGTTCCCAGACCCAACATCTTGATGTGGGTCAGGCTATCATAAATAAGCTTTATAAAGGGATCTGGCAACACTGGGTGCAGGATTAATTTCCTTGCCACAGATACTATTATTATTACTAGAGATATATGATTACTTACACATCAAAATTACAAAGGCAAATGTATAATGCATTTAGCATTAAAAAGCAGCAGTTTCAGAGCAGAGTTTCTAGAAACTATGCAAATTTGTGAACCAAGATACTAGGGGAATCAAGTAGGCAAGTGAGTGAACAGCTAAATAGCATAAAATAAAAGGAAAGCAAGATGTGGACAGACTCTAAATTCTCCTCAGGTCTACAGTGCCAAACTCCCATAGAAGGATGTGATGAGCACCATTACCTGCATGGTTAATGAGGCGTGAGATGTGCCTGTGTCTTTGTTTCTTTGTATAAAGATATTACCGTTGCCAAATACTCCCCCATCTGTAATGCATGGAAAACCCTGTCATTCTCCATTGGTGTTTATGAACCTCTAATGCTTACACACAGCAGAGACTCCATTTTAACTTCTGAGCGGCATCAAAACACAGAGATTAATGACAGGATACATTTACTGGAGCAAAGCCATCATCACATACAGAAGGCTGTGAGTATAAAGCCGGCTAAAAATATGCTTGCAGGCGCTGTTGTGTTTTATCAGCTTGTGCAGGCTGCTGGGGAAAGTGCTAGTTATTGCTAAGCTGAGGCCTATAGATATGTGTGCGTGTGTGTGTTTGCATGTACTCAATGCATATTTTCTCATATATATCTAGGCGCCACTGTCAATTTTCAATCCATTTCATGCATCTGCATCTGCATAGTTCATTAGAAACCAACAAGACAGATACAGTACAACAGATCAGCTTCATGCACGCAGGTACACAAACATAGTCTTCAACCAGACTGAACTCAAGCAGAATCATCCAAGCATCCCCTGCTGTTTCTGTCTAACTCCTTCTCGACCATCTGTCCAGCCAATGTTCTGTATCCATGTATAAACTGTGTGTATCTGTCTATCTACATGTACATGGACCTGCGTGCACATTCAACCATACGTTCATCTATCCATCCATGCATCCATTCTCCTTGTTAAGGGAATGCTTCATGTATCGTTCATTTGCTTCCTTTACTCTTCCGCAATCATCCACTCATCTCTCATGACTGTGTGTGTGTGAGAGAGAGAGATAGAGGGATAGCGGGTTAGTTACAGCAGTTATTGGGACAGGTGTGAGGGATGAAAGAGGCACTCTCGGCTCCATCCCTAAGACTATTCTAATTTTAGCTCACCCTGCAATGCAGGTGATGCACAGTTTAACTACCCAGCTGAACCACACACACAGTGACATCTCTCCTCTCAACACTACCAGAAAGAGAAAGGGCAATTTAGTTTGCAAGGATGCACTGATACCATATTTTACAGACCAGATACAAGTACAGATGCTTGCATTGCTCCACATGCCTGCACATTTGGTGCTGCAATACTGCAGAACTGATGATTTGAGGCATAGCGTGTTTACTATTCAAACAGGACACAAAAAAATATATAATTTCCTATTTCTTAATTTTTTTTAAGGAAAATGCCTTTGAGACAAGACAAATAGCTTTCCGCATTATAAAATAAGGTGGATAAGGCCAGGAAATTATGGCATGTGATTATTTTTAATCATATTTCTGTTTAACCCCCAACTTATGCATGTATTTATGTATTTATTCATTCGTTCTCTTGCTTTGTATTTTGTTTCTCTGTCATAGTAAGGATTTTCACATGTTTGTCTGCAATGCTCTGTTTAAGTTTGGATGAAATGAAAGTTTCCTATTATTATTATTTAAAAAAAATATTTTTTTTATTTGGCAGCCATTTTGACAACATGCCAGTCAGCAAATTACTATGTAATCAACAGCTCCCATCTACAGTTTTGTACAAAACAGATTGCATACATTTTGACGTTCACAAACTATCAGTGCATCAAAGTGTGTGAACAGATGGGGTAAACCATGATTCACAAATGGCATGATCAAATACAGAATCGACAGTGAACACCTCTATATGGAACAGGCTTTGTTGACAGTGCTGCATCACAAGACCTTTGTGGCACGTAGAAGCCTCATGTGAATCATGGCCGCCTCATCTCATTGGCAGAACTCTAAAAACTGGAGACAGCAGCACAGTGCCCATAAGAGGGGCAAAAAATGAAACAAGCTGAAGTTAATTTTCCCTGTGGTGTTTAATACTGCTTTTTCATTAGAAACTGCTCTCTCTAGATCTTAAAAATAATAGGCCGCTGTCAGTCCTTTTGATTACAGTGAGTGAAATTCAGTTTTTTTGTGCTCATAAAGAGATTTGAATTCTGCCCTATTCTTTATATATTCATGACCACTCTCTGACTTCCATTAGAAATGAATGATTTATTCTTGAGGCTGCAAGTCAAATTTGGCCCAATCATCTGATTTTCTCATTTGAAAACCCCTCTGGTTCAGAAGGACTCTGCACAAATGACTTCAAACCATCACACATCTTTGTCTCAATATATATATATATGTTTTTTTTTTCTTTCTGAAAAGTGAGGTGGAGCTCTCATTCTCCATCAATGATATCTGGGAAGATGAGAGGCCTTATCTGCTGCTTTTGAAGCATCACGTGGCAGCAGAGACAGAGGATTACTGCACGACTCTACATCCTCTGCCTGCAGGGCTTGTTTTTAGCTCAATTTTGCTTGGGTTGCTGTGATATTTTGGCACTTGGGATGTGTGGATGACTCTTAATGACCCATGTCTACCCAAGTCACTGATGCTATCAACTAAAATCGAAATACTAAATAATACACGCACAGTCTAGAGAAGGACAAGAAGAGGCAAAACTAGAGATAAAGAGCAGGCTGATAAACCATGGGGAAAAAAAGAAAGCAGGGGTCTGATTCACTAACCTTTGTGCCAACAATTTATGTTTAAACCAGAGTGCAAACATTTTGCCCCAATTATGATTCATCTATAAGTTTGCACTTAAATTATCTCTAAATCTAGAACTAACTAAAATCAATGTATCAAGCTATTTTTATTATTATGTATACATTTAATGTATATTGATATATAATGCAATTCATTTTTAGAAGTATTATTATTATTATTATTATTATTTAAAATGATCAAAGAACCTCTGAGTAAATCATTATGCAAGTATTAGTGAATGAGCTCAAGTATGTTGAGAGAAATGGTAGATTAGAGAAAGGGCGCAGTGACAGGCAGCAAGCAGCAAGGAATAGGTCAGTTTACGGTCAATAACGGAATTACAGCATTGTGTACTGTTGAAACATAATCCTGGCCCTAGGCCGCAAAATTAACAGACATCATCAGCCCTCCAAACACTGAAAAGTGGAGCAGCAGGAAACAGAAACATGAGCGACTCAGTTCAAAGCAAGGACAGTACTCTCCGAATTACCAGCACCTGGGAATAAACAATCGCCAGGACAAGAAACATCAATATTCAGAGAATACATGCTTGCCACTTCATATTACTCATCCTGTAGTCTGTGCAACTCAGGGGAGTCTAACCGGAATGTGCTGAGAAGAGAGAGGGGATAAGCAGCACCCGTGATATCTGTTTACGGTGCGGGCAGATGGCTTTCTAATGCATGGATGGGCTCGGAGCCCTGGAGTTGTGAGTCTTGAGCCCGGTGGTTTGTTTTACCAGCAGAGCTGTGGCACCAGTATTCAGCTTTCATTTAGCTCCAGTGTTGTATCTATCTGCAGCAAAAACCAAATGGACAAGTGGACACAAACCAAACTTGCAATTAGCTTATCATGCGAGCAGCGGAAAGACTTTTGTTTCAGAGCCACTGACTAAAGTTGGGTGTTGACTGTGATGTGTTTGTTGCTTGTCAGATCATCTGATTTTATCCCAATGAAATATTGGGCAAAAGCCATGGCAGACTGTGTACATCAACATTCTTTCATGCCAGACTGTGCATTACACATCCTAACTAAAACTTTGGCCACGGTTGACAGAGTTGGCTGAGCAGACAACAGTCTGTGCTTATACTGTATGCTAAATGCAAATGAAAAAAAAATAAAAAATAAAATGAGGTCTGGAGTCAGTTGAGACAGGGCAAAAGAGGTCATGGAACTCATCATCTATTTTTTGTTTTTGTTTTTTGATAGAACAATAATAAGGTAAAAAACATAACTAAATGTATATTTCATGTCATAGATCAGAACATTGTAATCTGCACTCCAAATTTCTGGCAGATTTATTGGAAAATCAATTACTATGAAGTAGCTGAGCTGGTTACATCAAGCAATCCAAGACAAGCAATTTCGCCCTATGACAAAATTAATCTTACAATCTCCAAAATTAGTCTCAGACGGCAAGATAATGACAAGTGCGCAGTGTTGGTGTTTTGAAGTGTTTAGTCAGCACACAATTGTGGAGTTAAAGAGATTCTCTCTGGAACACTCACACTAGTGCTTCAGATGTCATTTTGGCCTCTTTTCCTAGATTCAATTAGTCTCTGCTAACTACTCAGAACAGGAAGTAATACTTTTAAAATCAATATTACTGTTCTGCAACCTCTTGCAATTTTGAGAGCTCTTGTATTTCCGGCCTAATCCCAGAGCAAACCTTTTCTCCAGAAGGAATAAATGGTGCCTACATAATGACTTCAAAGAGGATGGTGAGTCTGAAGGACAGAGAGAAAAAGTAACAGGGTTTGCAACTGTAACGTGAATGAAAATTTAACATTTGCCAAAACACGCTCTAACACATGCAGATGCCAAAGAGAATCTCAGAGAGGCAGCTCCACTTGTGCTTACATAAATCCAATTTGCTGTATTCCAGCTTGATTTCAAATCACACATTTCTTGGAGCTTATGCGTTCCCTCAAATGCCCTGTCAGATCTCTGTAAGCATTACAATACTCTCTTTATTCATTTATATTACTCACCAAGACATTTTGTATAATTTCAAATTGGTTTGCATTGATGGAAAATCGTCATTAAAGCACATAATCGTGCAATCAGTGTTTCCCCCTTTATCAGACTGTCTAACAATGAGTGCAATCTAGCTTTATTGCTCCCGCCATTAGTACCCTAAAAAAAATGAGGGTTGGAACTTCAATGCACATGTTAAATAAGGACAAGGACGAAAGCAAATCAGCCTCTGATATGGATGTCATTATATAAATGCCTTCAGTGATGACTCGCTTCCTATCAATTGTCTGCTGAGCATGTCTGGGCATGACACAGGGTCAAATGATGTGATGCTTCGTATGAGGGATGATGGGATTAGAAAAAACTAAAATTGAAAAAGGCACTGGTTCTCAGAAAAGGATGCAGAGATGATGTTAGCGCTGGATGCTAAGAAGATTAGGAAGTGACATTATTTGTATATTGTGTCAAAACAGTCGTTGTTGAAATGGCAGGAGATTACTTAGTATGTTTTGGCAGGGTGGTCAAACAAGGATAGCTATCGCACACACATAAATGTAGACCACACTATGCAATTCTATATATGTCTGTCTCAGGGTTCCCACGCCTTGGTTAACTTCAAATTCAAGGACATTTCAAGGACTTTCCAGGTCCAATAACCTCAAATTCAAGGATGTGTAGGATCTTAATGTGGGGACACGTTTCAAGTGAGAGCAAGGTTACATCGTGTTACCTTGTAAGATACTTGTTACAGTTTTGCGCACGTAAACGTCATGGCAACGTACAACACAAACTTACGTAACGCGTATGTGGCAAACAGGACGGCCGAGGGACGTGAGAGAACGGCGCGAGGCCGGTGGTGCGATTGCTAATGAGCAACACCTGTGAAGCACACCGGTCTCGCATCTCTCACGGAGGAGCGGAAGCATAAAGGAGGAGCGACGACGTTGATGATCGAGAGAGGAACAGGCCTGTATTTTAGTTGTGTTTTGTTTTTGTATCTGTATTTTACTTTAGCCAGGAGTCGTCCGCGAGGGGCTGCTGGCAGTTATATTTATTTTCGCTAGCCAGCAGTCGTCCGCGAGGGGCTGCTGGCGGTATTTTCGTTTGTTTGTTTTATTTTAAATAAACTATATTTTGATTGTTCGCCGGTTCCCGCCTCCTTCTTCCTTGAACATTGCTACAGCGTAAATGCCCATAACTAATGTAAATCAAGCAAGCTAGTATGCATAGGCCACAAAGTGTTGGCAAAATAACACATTGGCGAAATAACACATTAGAGGACCAGAGGAAATAATGTGGAATGTTTTACAGAATTTAAAAACTTCTTGCACAAAAAAGTATTCAAGCACTTCCAAGCACCTGTATCTATGTATGTTTATTTTCAAAAACTTTCCAGGGCCTTGAAATCTTTTTTTCAGATTCACAAACTTTCAAGGATTTTAAGGACCCGTGGGAACCCTGCTGTTTCTATGCTGAGGCACAAATCAGAGAAAGTTATTTTTAAAAAAGGATAGTAGTTTAATCCCTCTTATCGTCCTAATGCCATGCTCAATTCTGTATTTGCTTTTGGGACATCAACTTTTCAAGAGCAAATTAATTTAAAGGCTTTCCTGTATAAAAAAAACAAAACATGATTTGTTATGGATGCTGGTCTCCAGCATGGGTTGCTGATATGTTGCTGTCTACAGTATATCGGATTGAGCAATATCAAACAAGTAGCAGTGTGATATGGCTCGTGCTGATATTGAGCCATATCACACGGCTATGAGTATATTGCGTTACAACAGTTTTTAGTGTAAAAAAATAAATAAAAATTTGAGAGTTGAGCCCAAGCCTCCAACTAATTCTAAAACATCACTTTAGAACTAGAAACGAAGGAATGCTGAGTTGCATCATTGACGCTTATTGTATTATATAGAGAAAGAGAAAAAAAAGAGGGATTGACAAAACAAGTGCATTATCTGCATCTACCTGATATTCTTCAGGTCAAACTAGCCAGCCGCTAGTCAATGCATTTCTAAGTCGTGTCTTATTGTTTACAACCTTATTTCATAACCTGTCAATAGGGGCTTTCGCACCGGGGATATCTTTTCATAGTTCCTAGAACTATTGGCAGAAGTACCCGCTTTTTGGAACTAGCATAAAGGTTTTGGACCAAACAAAACATGATTATAAATTTAGCGACATTGGACATCAACCACACAGCAAACACTAGTACTTTTTCATGGAACTGTTATACAAAGAAAATAGACAGCATATCTAATAACGTCTAGCCAAGAGAAAGCTGTTCTCGCGGGTACATGAGCGCTGAACGGCCGCCATGGACATCTCCGAAAACGTCTAAGCAAACTGTCAAATATGCGCTATGTTTATATATATATGTAGCATATATGCAGAGGTCTAAATAACTGAATTCTCAGATAGATAGATCAGCGTGCCCTAGCCTTCATGCTAACAGAGACAGCTAGACTCTGTCATTGTGGAACTCAGTGGGCTCGAAGCCCAGCTTGAGTCCGTCCCTCAACGGCTGCTTTCTGGTACCAGGTGAGAAAAGGGTAGAGGGAATCCGACAGACCACCCCGCAGGTGTCCCCTCCTGCCCTTCTGCCAGCTGGGGCTCCAGGGAAAGGCATTGCCAGAGACCAGAGACTTTCATATGCAAATGAGATGCAGCAAGAGACCTTCTCTCCCCCACAGCTTTTTCTCCCCCCCCCCCCCCCCCCCCGAATCCTTCTCAGGCAGGAGCAGAGCTCATAAAATCCAGCGCAGGCGGCCACATGGGGTGCAAAAATTTATCGCATAACAGGAAAGCGTACAACATCAGTGTCACCATTCTGAATTCATTTGCGTCCTCTTACTGGTTGAATCACACAACATTTCTACAATAAATGTCCTTTATCTCATGGTTGTTCCAGCATGACTGTGTCATCCTGAGTTATTTTGGAGATGTTAAATGTTGCATTTCTAAGCATAAAAGCGGAAAACTAACCTACAGTGAACACACACACACACACACACACACACACAAAAAAACTCAGGTTGCATTCAGTTTCATCTCCGACTCATAGCTGTGCCCTTTTTTTATTTTTATTTGACAATGGGACAAACCTTGAGGGATCAGCTCTTTGTACATGACTTGTATAGTTCGTTCTATCTCCTTTCTTTCTCTCCTCTTCCTCAAACACACACAAATATGTGTAAACACACAAGTGTAAATACACATCTGTGAGGGGATGTGCATCAATCTCTGACCATTGCTAAAACTCACTCCCCAAACACACACGCACACATACAAACTCTCTTGCTCATCAGCACGCCATCACAGGACTCTTCAGGGGACGCGCTATCCTCAGAGCAATATTCTCTCTTTACTGAGATCTCAAACTGTGAAACAGCTCAGCCGTGTTCAATCAAAGGAAGCCCTGATATAAGATGGAAAAGACACAGCTGTCAGTTAGTGTATGGCAGGCTAATGCATTTAGTGCTGGTCTATCAGTTGTTGAATTAAGGGAAAATTGTAATTTTCTTGTTGTCTTCATGTGAAACGGGCTGATATTATGCGTTAAGACTTTGATGCCGACTCATTTGTCTGCTAAGAAGTGCTTCCTCTGTTGTAGTCACTGAGGTATTGCCATTCAATATACTGTAGCTCAACTGTGCCTTTGGCAGAAAGATATGTAACACTCTAAATGCACAACAATCTCATTTTCATTACAGTCCTAATGTGCTTATGTGCACCTGCTGTACAATATAATTCTCCTCCTGTGATAAACATCTCATAGACAGTATTTTCTGATCTCACTGGAAAATGTAACTATATTCTGAGGTGGCGGTTTAATATGAATTTGTACGGTTTAATATGAATTTGTACAATGTGAATGCTACACAAACGTACACAAAAACGGGAAAAAAAACAAGCATGAAGGTCCACCCCAAACCTCACATACCCATAAACATACCCATCACTGGGGAGTGAGAAGACTGTTCGAATTCATTTGAATAAAACGCAAAATAGTTACGAATTGCCATGAGATTGTGTTGGTATTTATTTTGGTATAAAATGTAGTTGTACAAGCTGTATGAATTCATAAATCTTGCCACAACTTGCCGTCTCATAAAAATTATTCCTGCAAGTACTCAGATATTCAGAACGCATTCACAGACATGACAATTTGCTCAGATAAATGACTTTGTGATTCAATAGCTCAACTGATTGTGAATTTCACTGGATGTTTGATGGCTGATTATTATGTTTAAGGCAATTAGAGGTTGCATAAGGTGAGACAATTAAAAACTTAAAAAAATGCATTAGTGTAAAAAGGGCCGGTGGGTGAGAAGTCAAATTTAGAAGAAGCATATATGAAACATGAGCCTTAACTTCTTTATTTTTACATATGGTTTTCTAACCTTCGCAAATGGACATTTCTCACTTAACATGAAAGTGCGAATTTAATTTCTCGTACCATTTATATGCCAAAAAATAGTTTTTGCATGCATATGATATGCACTTTATGGCATGTAATACACATGCACTCCACACCCCTAATCCTACCCTAGGAGTTTACAGTGCGTATCATTTGCACAAAAAAAAAATTGGCGCTTGAATGGCACGAGAAATAAAATTCATGCTATAGATACACCCTTTCATGAGATCATGTTAGTTAACTTATGTACCATGTATTCAGTAAATGCAACAATGGTTTGAAGATCACAAATGAAACTATGTTTTGACCATTCCATGCGATAAAAATCCTTTCCATATCCGTTTTTGTCCTCCATTTTAGAAATGGGTTCTATATCTGTAATGTCACATCTGGAACAAGAACATACAAACTACAGGATAATGCCAGGTACTAATTACTGTATGCGCTTTATTTATTGTTGAAAAGGTTTATTGTGAGTTTGAATACCATTTTGCAAGACCTTTATTGCCATAGTAAAAGCAACAATGGATATTTGACCTCAGACCTTGAAAATACAGGAAACCAGAACATGAGAAGTGTATTCTATTACAAAAATTGGACTCAGTATGTATATTTTTAATGTTTAAATGGTTTTAAACTTTATTTTAAGTTACTCTTCATCGAACATCACCAGGTCTTAATGATACAATAGTGAGTACCTAACACCTAATTTTAGCATTTACTAATGTAGTCCATGCAAAGCATGCTGGGAGCTAAAAATCCTTTATCCAGATAGTTGTCAACAAAGATTAGTCATGCAGTCACAACATAAAATGATGAAATTAACTTCCATATAACAAATTTAAGTGGATAGAATGTAATGACATTTTTTTTTAGAATGTAAGTTTGTACTTTGGCTTGCTGTAATTAAGTAAATAGAAACAGTAACATTTCTCACATACAGTCCCTAGCATTGATTACTGCTAATTATTTTTAAAATTCGTATTCATAAAAAAGCAGCATAAATGCATCCCGATATGTTTGACATGCAGCTTGTAACTAGCTTCAATCTCAGTTAATTTTTCAGTAGAGTTGTTGGCTTGGCTACCTATATTCATCTCAGTTCATTTTCTGTAGAGTTGTTGGCTTGGCTACCTAAATTCAATCTGAGTAGCTTTCCCGACACTGCCTGTTTGTTGATTTTACACCCAGGAATGGAGGATTTGGCAACCCAGGAAAGTTAAATGTCCCAAGAATCAATTAAGCACCGTGATCCACACAATCCTGTTGGTGGGGAGTAACTCTACATCCCCCATATTATGAAGCTTGAACAATCTCACAGTAGTGGAGTCAGTATCTGGCCACTCTGAGGTACAAGGAATTGTCCCAGTTAGCCAGTGAGTTGGCCCATTATAACCAAGGAGGTCATAACTGCAGGGCAGAGACTTCAAGCTCGGGGGCTCGGTCAGGGCCTTCATGCACGCAAGCCACCTCCAAACCACTTTCACGCTCTGGAACCAGCGAGCCGAGCGAAATTGGTTCCGTCAGGAACGGCAGCGAGACGAATGAGAGGTTGGCGGTGTGGCGCTGAAGTCCAACAGCCCAGGATCCCACAACAGCCCAGAGACGTTTAGAAAGCTGCATCCCACCACAGAAGGAATCATAGAGGCGTGCACATACTGTATACGTACTCACTCCATGGCTTCCTTTACCACATTTCCGTTTCCTAGCCTGCAGGCTGACATTGTCGATGCATTGGAGAATAAAAAACTTTTTATAGCCTTTTAAGCTGCTTAATTCTCTGATATCTACAACCTCTGATACAGGAGTGGGAGGATGGCCACGCTCAGACGACGGCTGTTTCGTGACAGAACAAGATCAATAGGACGACAGGATTTCTCTCTCGTCTGACTCTCATCTCCTTTCCTCAAATAGAAAAAAAAAAGCTTCACTAGATTTCTCTGGTTTTGACAGGTGGAGGAGAGCCTTCTGGAAAGTCTCTGTAAACTGACATACTCTTGTCTTGTACACCCTTCTATACCTTTTTCCCCTTCCCAGGAATCTAAGTCACATGGGGTGGAGAAGGAGTGAATGGCAGAGCAAAAGTTTCTTGAAAGCATGTCACTTTATCTTGCCAACGCCGGCTTTTTATAGATCCTCTTCTTTTCTCCATCTGCCACTGATGACAAATCTTAAAAGGCATGTGGCGTGATATGAGGAAAAAAGATGGAAAGATAAAGAGAAATCACTGCAAAGGCAGAAAAGAGGAGAATGGGATGAGAAAACCCTCTATTTATACTACAATCTTGCCATTCAGTCAATCCACAGTGGCAGTTCACTGACGTTATTGCATTTTAACACACCCGAAGATGATCTTCCCCCTTCCTCTGATGCCCTCAAACACAGAACATTCAGTGCTAACAAGTTCACAAGTGGATTCCAGTCACGATGTGGCGCCTCGACAAACACCTCTTTCATCACTTCTTATTTTAAATCCAAACACACTCTCGCACCCCCTTCAACAGATAACTTCATGCATAGAGTCTCGCAGCTCATCAGCACCAATCAGTCACCACACAAAATGCCTCCTTACCCTCCTTTTCACCTCTTACCATAAAACAGCAATCACCCCCTACCATGACAAGTTAAGCCCTGATATCCTCTGAGCAGCCATTTAGCCCTGGCACCTAGGAGAGAGATTACCCAAGCCGCAGATCAACATTTATAATGCAGACAGAATGAGGAGTTTTGACCCAATTGTGGATTACGCCCTTTGTAACACATTTTCATCAAAGCACTCTGCAAACCTTCTTGCAACCTCTGCCCATCGTACACACTCAGGATCGGGCTGCAAGATCATGCTGTTGATTCAGTTCACACTTAAAGGGCTTTATTTTCTCTGTCCTAATGCACTTCTAATGACTGGGATTAACTGCATTAATCTGACTTATACTATGGGGTGATCTATATATTTCACTAAGAATTGTCAGGTTAAACATATGCAGATAAAAAAATATATTGACTGTGATATATCGACAATGACTGATTTGCAAAAACAGGAGTAAATTACATTTTAAAATATATTAAAATAGAAAACAGTTATTTTGAAATTGCAATAATATTTTACAGTATTACTGTTAGTATTTAACTGTAATGTACATACAATACCATGTTTAGGGTCAGTAACTATGCATTAAATAAAATAAAAGTGACAGTAATGTTACAAAAGATTTCAATTTTAAAGCTGCAGTCGGCAAGTTTGGCAGATTGAGTGGACTTACAGCCCGTTCTCATCCCAAGGCGTCATTTAATTGAGACTTTTGACCATGCGTCAACTAACTGACGCTAAAGGGTGCCTTTAGCGTCAGTTAGATGACGCTCATCCTCGGGCATTATGTAACTGACGCTTTTGACCATGCGTCTACATCCGACGCACATGGCACCCTTTAGCGTCAACATGAGACGCGCCTACCCTACCCCATACCTAAACCTACCCATAACGGAAGCGTCATCTAACTGACGCTAAAGGCACCCTTTAGCGTCAGTTAGTTGACGCATGGTCAAAAGTGTAAATTAAATGACGCCTTGGGGTGAGAATGCGTTGGGACTTAGGCAAAATTTTGAATGTTTACAACTCTCATGCCCCCCCCCCCCACCCCCACTATCAACGAATACCCTCCCGCCGAGTTCGTGCTCGTCAGTGCGTGCCACGAACCTTCCCAACAAGTGTTAACATTAGCTATCCATACCAACACATTTGGGCAAACATACTTAGATTACTAACATAACACTAAGAAATAAAGTAACTGGTTGATAAAGCACAATTACCTGTCGAGAAGAAATGTTGCAAGCTCTGCATCCAGCTTGAACCCAATTAAATCACGTAAATCTCTCCACCTTTCAAATGCCGATCCGATGTTGATCCTGGTTTTATTACGGCACGTCGCTTTCTTTCTTTACTTCTTTCGTTTCAGCAGGTGTTCTCTTTTCCTGTGTTGTTTTTACCTCCTAGCTCTTGAGGTTAACTGAGGAATTGGAATCTTTTCCGCCATCACTCTTCGTTACTGCGCGAACTTCAAAGCGTGTGCATGTGATTGTAACGTGCGCGCGGGGTGGCGTGTACACGACCTGTGATTGACAGTCAGATCTCACACCCCCCTGTGCTGATTGGACACAATGAACCGGGAGCGGTGGATTTCTGCAAAACAAATAACATGCTCCAGGTGGAGTTAGAAGCTCGTTTTTTTTTCTAAAACCACTTTATTTATGTTGTTCTGTCAGATTATAGTGTCGATTTCACTGAATATGATCAAAAAAAATGTTGCCGACGGCAGCTTTAAATAAATGCTTAAAAAAATTATATTCAAAGAATCCTGAAAATATCACCAAAAGTAGTAAGGTAAAAAAGAATAAAAACTAGGGCTGTCAGTTAAACGCGTTATTAACGGCCTTAACGCAAACCCATTTTAACGGCGCCAATTTCTTTATCGCGAGATTAACATTCTTTTTGGCCTAGCAAACTTTGTAGTTTTTTACA
The DNA here is from genome assembly GCA_030578275.1 of Meda fulgida. NCBI lineage: Eukaryota > Metazoa > Chordata > Actinopteri > Cypriniformes > Leuciscidae > Meda > Meda fulgida. The sequence goes on along the minus strand of CM060628.1, from coordinate 11,458,698 downwards.
TGCTTTTGCAACAGGATGCGGCATGCGCTGCGCTATGAAACCCATTCATTTCAATCATGATTTCAATGGCTTAAGTTGCGCCGCGCGAGGACGTTTTGTTGCTTTGTCAACCAAACCGCAAGCGCAGTGGCGCTCACGCCACGGTCAAGGTTCGAAATAGTTCAACTTTTGACGCTGCGCATTCTTCGTCCTGTCTGAAAGTTAAACTACAACACCACACCGGATCTAGCTAGACCGAAAACAACAGGCACGCGCACACACTTTTTTGGGCTTGCGATCTGGCCAAGAAGAAGTAGGCTGGGTTAACGTTACGTTTTGAGTGGATGACGAGCGAGACGCTGAAATGGATGGCAATAAGATTCTGAATGGAAAGTTTTCTTTTAAAAAGTTGCCAAATGGTTCCATTGACAAGACCAAAGTGATCTGTGTGTTTTGTCGTTGTGAACTGAGCTTTCATCGCAGCACGTCCAGTCTGAAATATCACTTGATGGCCACACACACACACACACACACACACACACACACACACACACACACACACACACACACACACACACACACAGCTGACGCAAATTCTCCGCCCCCTCGTCAATATCAGGACCTCGTCAGTATTTCTTTAACCCTTTTATTGATGGACAGCGTTACATCGTGTGAGAGATTATTTGCTCCAAGTGAGAATGTTAGTGTGAAATTGAACACAGTATATGCCAAAGTTGTTTTCAATAAAAAAAAAAAAAAAACATTTGCACAAAGCAAGCCGATCCACTTTTCCATGTTGATAAGAGCATTCAAATGAGAAAAAAAATAATGGGACAAAAAAAATCAAGATATATTTCGAATAAATAAAAATGTGCGATTATTTGAGATTAATCGCGAGTTAACTATGACATTAATGCGATTAATCACTAATAAAAACTTTTTTCACGCATCTGTCAATTTTGAGATTTTGTTATTCTCAGTGTTGTTATTCTCATTCTATTGAAGTGTTATTCTCAGACTAGTCGGAGGAACACATCGAAAATACACTTTTAAATGTATCTTTTATAGCACTTTATCTACTTGCGTCTGTAGATTTCAATTACAGTATTAAATCTTTAAAGGCTGTTTTCTCAAAATGATTTAGAAATTAGAGATTAAAGATTAGGATTTTTTCTCCTACACTGAGCCAGAAATCTATACTTCAGCAGCGCTTACATACACCAATCTTTACAGTTTTATTCGTATCTATATTCTGAAGATTTTCTCAGAGGGGTTTGTTAATCATTTGCCAGATTTTGTACAACATTTTATAACAAAAAAAAAAAAGAAGAATCTGGCTGTAAACAGTATTTTCTTATGTTTGGAGTAATAAAAAGAGATATCCAAAATATCCTTAAAACCGTTGACTAATGTATATATATATAAAAAAAAAAAAGAAATAAGAATTTTGAACCTGACATCCAATGTTCAGGTTTTTGCTCTAGGGATCTATGCAAATGAGTTTATATTTAATTGAATAATGCCTCATTTAACCATTTAAACATAACATTTCAGAAAACTTGTAATATATATTTTTTTGCAATTTTTAATGTAATCAATCAACTGGTGAAGTATGGTGAATTGGTGATATCCATTAGTTATTTACTGGGATGAATCGTTTCCAACTGCGATAAGAATAAATGTTTCTTGATCAAATAAATGTATCTTATGTATATCGTAAGCTACCAGCTATTAAAATCTTTTGAGATTTCTTGTTTGAACTAGTTTACAAACCGTGTCTCAGAGCAGTTTTGACTTTGCTGACACAGCCTGAACCTTTGTGGATTCATGATCATTGTCTTGCTGCATGTCCTACATTCTGTTCATCGCAAGCTCTGGATGTCCCCTGTGACTATGTTCTTTCAATGCAAACCCCAAAAGAAAATCACTTTATTAGAACACACAGTTCTGGTTTCTTCAAAATACAAGAGATCCCTGCAGTACCACCAATACTCTTTGTGGCTTATAAATCTTGTTTCTGAAGATGTAGGTTCAGATGACAATATATACAAATACATCCTACGCTTTGGTGTTTAAAAATTTATTTTTAAAGTCCCTGTAAAGGCAAGTCTAAAATAAAATTCTAAACACATTATAAATGTTAGAAACGTATTGCTGAAACATATTACAAAGACTACTGTGAAGTACTGAATTGTGGAGTTAAACTGTTTTTCACCATTGCTGTGTTCCAGCTTTTTTGGGCGGGGCTAAAAAAGGCGGTTCGACACACTGGAGCCCCTGAGCTCTTGAACACGCCCCTACTTGACGCACTGGAGCCACTGAGGCTGGCCCCTCCCCTAACAATATAACTAGAGCACATTCACACCAGTTTGCCGCTCAATCGCGAGTTACTGTCAGTACTATTAGTTACTACAGCCTACAGTTTGCTAGCTAGCTATGCCTTCGTCACGGAAATGTGTACTACCTGGATGCGATCACGAACAAAACAGATTGGTGTCCTTGTTTAAATTTCCGAAAAACAATCACATCAAGAAGATTTTGTGAAGAGCCACCTCAATGGAGAGCTGAGGATCACTGCCAAAACCCGCCTCTGTAGTGATCATTTTACGGGATAGTTTTATAAACTTTCGTCGGAGACAATTGGGATTCACTGATAATCCGCTGTTACTGGTGAATGGGGCCGAACCGACCATCTCCTGCCTCGGCCTTCATCCTCCCATCGTGCCGACAACTGGTGCCATCATCGGCAGTGTGTGCCCACCAATGAGTGTAAGTTGCCTTGTGTGCTTATGTTATAATTATAGTTGGTAGTCCACATTAACTCTACTAAAGCATCCATTGCGGCTGTAGCCGTGACAGTTCAGTGTGGCGACGGTAGCTTTCCCGCAAATGGGTGTGGTTTCAGCGCAGCCAGTGGACATGCCCCCAAAGTTTGAGACCATAAGATTTTGATAGCTTATTTTATGTACTTGCCGGCTATTTTATCATTCAAATTTGGCTGGGTGGCTGCTAATAACACATTTGTCTGTGGTGTGACAAACTCAGAACACATACTTAATTTTGACTTTACAGGGACTTTAAGCCTTTTGTGTGTTCTAGTCTTCAACATCTGATTCAAACTATCACACGGAACTGTCAAAGTCAGTGTAGTACAATGCAGACAAAGAAAAGCTCACATTCAAGGAAAAGTTCAAGGTAAGTCTAAACTCCTTCACAAAGTTTCTGACTGCTGTGCTTCTCTGCTCCTTTGACACTATAGCCAGAGAGAGAGAGAGAGAGAGAGAGAGAGAGAGAAAGAGAAAGAACGACAGAAGTAAAATCCTTTGAATGGAAGCTCTTATACTTATTATCCTTTTGAGAGTGTGTGCACATGTGTTAGGGAGAGAGAGAAAGAGAGTTTCCAGAAATTTGGAATTGTTAAAAAGTTCTCTCACAAGTTATCCATCACCACAGGCATATGTCAAATATTGTGCCATGCTTGTCACATCCTTGTGTGACTGTGTATATGTGTCTGTCCTAATCTGTAGTAATTCTTATGAAAGCGGTCAAATAAAACCGAAAACCCCCAGTATCTGCCACTAGTCCACTATACCGAGATAGATGACACCGCTCTTTATCTCACAGGAAAAGACAGACTCCAGCATTAGACTAGCTGCAAAGACCTTGTTAAACCATCAATTTCTGCTTTAATTTTACTTAATAAACGCAGCAAAAAATTGGCAAAGATATATGATGGTGATATACATATACTTTTCCATTGGGTTTTTCAAGAACTAAGTTGATTAATGTACAGTACAGAGAAATGCTGACTTGATAAATAATAACTGTTTTTAATGGACAATGACAGAAAATTCAACAATGTCTCTCTCTCTCAAAACAAACAGAGAGCAAGTAAGTCGAACAATATTTGTTCTTATTGCAGCACCCATCTCTTGACACAACAGCTCTTACTTGCCACTATTGTAAAATAATGAGAAACTTCACCTCAGAATCATTACATCACAAGTATATTGCCGTTAGTGTAACAGATTATAAATGTGTTGTTTATCATCCTCCTTTTCTGGTGTCTTTGGATAAACACCAACTGGCCTTTGATTATGTCGTGCATCTTGACATTTACACAAGCTGGTAGGTAATAAGCTGTAAATAATAGAAATAACTATTATGGGTTAATGTTCATTCACTACAGTGTTACAAACATAATAATGAAAATAATAATATATGTAATTCTTTACATACAATGTTACAAAAAAAAATATTTTTCTTAAATGTTGTTCATTTGAACTTTTAATTAATCAAAGAGTCCTAAGAATCCTGTTGAGCTCTCATGTTTTATGGGGACATTCCATACACATGATGATTTTATACTGTACAAACTGTATATTCTATCCCCTAACCCTACCCATCAGAGAAAAACTTTCTGCATTTTTAATTAGTCAAAAAACATCACTTACTATTTATAAGTTGTTTTCCTCATGGGGAACAAAAAAGTTCGGATTTCCGGTATATTGGCATCATTGTGGGGATATTTTGTCCCTATAATGTAGGGTATATCTGAACCACACACACACACACACACACTAACTGCTCTTAACTCAAATGTAATCCCCATATGTATATAAGCGTGCACACCTGTCCAAGTGCCTGCTCCACAGCCAAACTGTCAGTTACAGAAAATAAGCACTATGACACTAGGCAGAATAATAAAAGTCATTGAAAATGGCATGCATCAATTCTCTCTCTATATCCGACTCTCTCTGCGGAGCTGGCGTATGGCAGAGCCTCAGGCCAAAGTTAGTGAAGTGATACAGTGCAGAGATGACCAAACTACCATAACAGAGCAGAGAACAGACAATATTCCCAAACAAATGGATGGGGCTATAACTGTGGAGTTTTGGGCACACATGCAAAACACTTGAACTTGACATATATTTACAATTTTAGTTTGAAATGCTTTCTTTCCAAGCTATTATGCCAACAGTATAGGTCCTGTATTTTCTTGCAATAGCTTTGAATTCACGAAGACCCAATTAGCTACCATTTTATTAGGTGATATAAACGATTTTCTGTATAGCTAAAAAAAAAAAAAAAAAAGAAATAGAAAAAAAGTCTGCCAACATCTCAGCTGAACACATTAAGAGGGCAGCTGAGGAAAAATGCAGAAAGGGGAAAGAACATATTTAACATTTCAACGTTCTATGCTGGCAGAAAACAACTGCACTTTCAAACAAGTTACTATGAAAAACACATTTCCCACAAACAACCTGAAGCAACTAATTTCAAAGCAAAGACAGTATCTCTACCAGCAGCTCTGTGCTTAGACTGCAAACAATTCTTAAGTCGAATCTTTTTGCTCAAGATATATATTATTGAATAGGTGGCACTGTACTTTACAGTAAATGAAATCAGGGAGACTTACCTGCATTTATGATGAGCAGCAGAAGTCCAGTGGTGGTCAATGAGGAGAGTGCAAAAAAAGAAGAAAATAAATCATTAGAATTATTACATTTATCACCTTAAAATGTGCAAAACATGCATGTATAGTGTTTAAGAAAGAATTAAAAGTTCAGTTATACAGTATGACATTGTGTTGTTGGACATATTATAACAAGTTTTAAACATTTAGGCCTAAAGAGGGAACATTAAATATAACTGTTATATTAATGTGGTTAAATGGTTCTTGATTAAGCTGTGAATCCCAGCCATTATTATTGATTATAATTAATGTTCATATTATTTAAACTTTAAGCTCCTCTGAAAACCAAATTTGGCATCAAACCCAAACTTTAGGCAGTAAATTAAATCATCCATTGAAGCGGCTTAGCTGTCGCCTCATTTACAGATACACACACTAATCAAAGGTTTACTGAACCACTGAGTTAAACTAATGTTAAAGTGTTGCCCGCTGGTATCAACGGTAGGGTTAACATGGTTTGATCTGAGTACATGTAAAACAAACATTGCTTTTGAACATGGGTTCAGTATGGAAATGTTGCAGGAAAGAGGTTCAGCTTGAAAAGATCTAAGAAAAATCACAAATGAGATCTCTTTATTATCGGAACTGTTCCTCCCAAACAGCAATATGATTAAACGCATAACCCATGGTAACTTTTGCTTGAGTTTTCTGAAAAAAAGCCCCCAGTAATCTCACGTCTCTTCAAGTTTCAGAAAAGACTCAGACTGTTCTCAGATTTATCACTATCCAAACGTCTGCAATGATTAAGTTGTCATTTTCACAATTGTGTCATCATCTTACAACATCTGTCTCATTTGTGTCTATTCAACTAAGGAATTTTAGGAGAAACATCTGAAGCATCTTTTATGTCTTCCGAGGTCTGAAAGCATAATCTCTGAGAACTAAAGGTATTCTCCAGCAAATCTAAAGACACTATGGAATAAGCCCTTAGTGAGGTAATCAAAAAAGACAACGAATGCAAAGTGTGCTCACTGCTCACACATATACACTCACACACACAAGCACTGTGGCTGAAGAGGATTTTGTGAGGACAGCCAGACAAAAGATGAGAATGAGATTGAATATGATGAAGATTTGTGTCAGAAGAGAAAAGGCAGAGAGGAACAGACTGACAGATATGGACAGAGAATGCAAGGGAAAAGAGAGGCAGGGAGAGCGAGAGAAGACTATACCTTTCATAGTTCCCTAGAACTATTGGCGGAAGTACCCGGATTTTGGTGTGTTTGCACCGCAGGAACTGGGAATGATATTAGTTCTAATCCAGCACTATAGGAATTACAAGTGATGTTAGTCTTCACTGTTTGGCCAAACGCACACGAAACACCAGCACCCGCCGCCAAAAAAAAAAAAAAAAGAAGCCATGTACATAGTTTATCGCCTAAATATTTACTCCAGAAATTTAACTCTACGAACATGGAAAACCACAATAGATGGGCCTCTTAATCTTTACACTCAGGGGAAAATCCATAGCAACTTTGAGGGGACCAAACGACACATGATTATATATTTCTGCTCAGATAGCAACACTGGACATTAACCACACGGTGTACGCTAATAACTTTTCATTACTGTCTACTTTCTATGTAAAACAATTCTATCTAATAACGTATTAGACAGGACTGTTAGACAGATCGTAAAATAATGAACACAGAGAATGCAAACGCTGTGTGGTTCCTAGGGAAACCATTATTTCTTAGAAATTATAATTAGTTAATAATTAGTTCCACCACTACCTGGTGCGAAAGCCCCTTATGACTATTCTTGTGATACACTCTTTTTATATGTGTTCAATGCATAGGCCACTAATTAGTGATCCATGGATCTATTGGTCCACAAATCATTCCCATTTAAAGGTACACTGTTTTTTTGTTGTTGTTGATAATTAGCCAAATCTAAATAATGAGTCAATATTTCATCAATCCTTTTTTTTGTATTACCCTGATTCATTATGGTTAGCCTATATAAGCGTTTATATTTTAGATCGGCGGTATGGATATTGAAATTGCGAACATATGCCACTCGTCTCCTCATGTCCATAAATAGAGAAACACTACTGTGATGTGTGTATGCTGTGGGAGTGGAATAGGTTAGTTGTCACAATAAGCGAGAAAGTTTGACATGGAGCCCGATAAATCTCAAAACTCCGGGCAATCACCCGTTAAAAAAAAAAAAAAAAAAACGGCTAACAGAGGAGAGTTTCCTGGCAAAAAGATAATGTGATAGAGCTCGCAATAAAATGAGAATCAACATTTAGGATTTCTTACTTTTAAGGTGGCTGCCAATCTAATCACAATTCACAATGATCCATGGCTGATTCTAGACTCTATTTAGATGCCTTAGACGTACAATTCACTCGTCTGTGGACCATTCTACATTGAAATGAATTAACAAAATAAAATGTCAAATGTGCCCCTGTTGCTCACATACATGCATTGACATTCAGCTGCAAATAACAGACTTAAAAAGCATTCAAGCCAGATTTGAACCTGTGACATCACACCAAACCAAGAACATTTCTTTAGATTCCCTACGGCTGAAATGAACGGGAATCAAGGAATGCTATATGTTCCTGCAGTTAATATTCCTCAAATGCACATGTCTTATTTTATTTCATATCAATACAACATGCTGTATTCTGAAACAGTGCAAGTTATCATTGTACAGACAACATTTAGCGACCAGACCTCTTGGAACTATAAGATGTGTCTTTTCACAAGAGAAGCAATCTACTCTCCACTCTCTCACTAACAAGAGAGAAGAGAAAATAGTACTGGAAGACAAAAAGATGGGCTTCTGAATGTTTCTAAAAGATCAGTAAAATATAAAGTGTATTCAACAGCTGCATGATGCACAAATCACATAAATCGTTCAACCTGGCTGGGCAAAAGAACAATCCACATGTTCTTAAGTTCACACTCATATATTTTAAATCTCATCAGCCTCACATTGAAAACATGATACAGTTTTAAATGCCTATTTTCACAGACACTCATGGGAAAAAGAGATATTTAGAAAAAAATATAAAACGTTTTTTTTTCCCCGGTTGCTCCCATCTTTGGCTCAGCTCAACTGCGCCAGCTGTGACGTGGGCAAAGACAAAGATGATCCCCCCCCCCCCCCCCCCCCCAAAATACCGAAAAATAGATTTAAACAGTTTACTAAGCTAAAAGCACTACAAATATTACTGGTAGTCAAAATCAAAATATCAAATAAACAAAGAGGCAAGAACCAAGGGGATGTGTAGAATTTTTTTTTAATTCTAAAATTTAATTACTTACTAGTATTTACAGTATTTACTAGTATTTACTTATCTAGCATTACTAGTTACTTGGAAAAAAAAGGTAATACGTAACTTGCGGTACTTTTAATGCGTTACCAGAACATTAATGTAATTACAGAAATGAATTACAGCTGTAATTACATGCAGGCTATTTTTTAATATTTAAATACAATGTACAAATCATTATGTACATAATAGAGTGTATTGTATCAAATGATTTAATAAAATGTTAAAGACACTTAAAGTGGGACCTAGTAATCTATAAAATTGCTCCCCTCATTTCCAGTGGTTGCTATACGCCCCAGCAGTCTGGTCATGTAGATGAGACAGGGCACACAGGTTGCTAATGAAAATATGTCTCATTTGTGTGAAACAAGATTCTTACATTACAATTTTAGAGGGAGATGAAGCATCACACTTCGGGGTGTAATGCATTGTCCGCTACTTCTTTATCTCACCCTTATATCTTCTCTCTTGCCCTCTAGATGTGAGTAAGGCGCCGGTGAGCATGGCAGTTAGAGGGTTTAACCCGGTTAGTGCATCGAATGCTAATTACAGCGTTAATCTCAGCGAAGCTATAAACACACATTCATTCACCAGCAGGAGATGGGGTGGGTGAAGCTTCCATGATGAACTGATGGTTACAGCCCTTATCTGCTCTCTGATGACTTTTTAATCTGTCCCTAATCACTGTGACATAAATGTGATGGCATGAGCGAGAAGCGGGCAAGGGGCAGAGGATCAGAAAGGAAGAGAGAACTGATAACTATTGTCTGCAACAGTAATGTTTTAATGATGATTAAGGTATGTCTCATTTTGGTTCACTATGAGAGATCCACTCCACAACCCACAAGTGTATTGAGCAGATGCTGCAATCATGTGAAACTACCCACAGGGTTGAGGAGGAGTGAGAGGTGAGAGAGATGCAAGGAGCAGTCAGGCCGTCGGGAATGGAATATGAATGGGAATTCAGTTTAGTGGTCAATTTAATGATCACTTTAATGGAGTCACAAAAGCTCTGATGTTCATATCGCAGCAATACGTTTTCACTCTCAAATACTCATAAGACCCTGTTTTCACCAACAAGATGCTGACAATCTAGAACCATTCCACATGTTTTCACAGGGGCGACCGAAATAAACCTAACAAAAAAAAAATCAATTCAGGCCGGGATTTGAAGTCACCACCACGACAACAACACCAATAACTGGCATGTCTAAAGCACAACTAAATAAATCTTATTATAATCAATGAAGCTGTCACTGGTAAAACTGGATGCAGGAATGTACAACACAACCAGTTTCATCCATCATAATGTACATTTTTACATGTACATTTTCAACAGATCTAGACTTACTTTCAGTCTAAATATATGTATATATACACTTTTTATTATATATTTTTTTATTAATATTTGAATTAGCTTTTTTTTTATTTCATTTTACTTTAATTTTGTAACTCTGTGCTTGTCATTTATATTAGTTTTTTATATATATTTCAAAATTGTATTTTAGTTGGTAATTTTAGTCAAACTAAACTTATTTCTGTTAATTGCTAAGGCAACATTTCAGATTTTTCAGTTAAAGTTTTTCATCTAATATTTGTGTTTTATTGTATTCCAATTAAAAAAAACAAAAAGGTGTAGTTTTAGTTTGTTAACGATAACAACACTGGCTCCAGCACGACAACCAGCACCATTTTGTTGGGAAAAGGAAAACAAGATGAGTTTGTGACCCCACATCAGACCCCCATCAGCTTGCCTCAGCAGAGCTAATCTACATGTGAGTCACTATCAACTACAAGCAGAAAATAATTTCTACTGTATTAGAAGAGTCCAGGACATTCCAAGCTCCTGGGCAGCTCAGCAGAGAGGACGTGTCCACAGCAGCTGTGCAGCGATCTCTCACTTGCTCTGAAGGGGTACCATATCGCTCTCTTTTCTCACAGGAGCAAATAGAGCATGGGCAGTCCAGTCTCCTTTGATGTGAGGCTGCAATGATGGCAGATACTTGGAGAGATAGTGTCTGCCTAGCCATCCAAATCCATGCCAAAACCTGGCAACTGAGTTAAACATGGCCATGTAGAGGCTGGGAGCTAAGATGACTGCTGATCCTATTCCAATTTCCAGCTTGTGCTCTGGGGGAATGTAAAAAAGTTAAATGAGCCTAACCACATTTTATCATTTTAAATTGATAGAAAATTAGTGACAGCAACAGTTTTGGATGGTGCCCAGGGCACCGGTGTAAGAGTTTCACAAACAATTCAGTTCTGCCTAGGGCCCTAAAGCAATCTTATTGGCTGAAAAAAAGTGTATTGGTACTCTGTTCAGTGCCTGATTAGAAATTATGTAATGTCTGTATGTTAATGTCTTTTAATTTTTTATATGTGTGTATAACTACAGAATGTAAAAATAAATATTTCGTTTTCTGTTTATGTTTCTTATTCTATGTATGTGTTAGTTAGCATATTTTAAAATAAGGTCTCATTTGTTAACATTAATGCATTAACTAACAAAAACAAAATGAGCAATATATTTTCAAATGTGAAAAAATGTTCAATGTGTTAATTCAGAGTGCATTAATGTTACAACTTTTTTCTTCTTCTTTTTTAGTAAATGTTGAAATTATCATTAACGTCTCGGTTACATATGGTAACCCTCGTTCCCTGAGGGAGGGAACGGAGACGTAGGTCATGACTGACCAATAGGAATCTCGCTAGAGAGGCCAATCTACTTCGAGTGAAACTAAAACAGGCCAATGCACATTGGCGTGCAATCATTTGCATCAGCTGCGCGACCTCGTTAGCGCGGGTATTTAACAAGCAGCTGAGCGATTGCACAGTTAGTTTTTTGCTGAGGAGCCAAGCCTGAGAAGCTGGCCGCCCCGGCGGGCGGCAGCAGATGTGGCGACGGGACCTACGTCTCCGTTCCCTCCCTCAGGGAACGAGGGTTACCATATGTAACCGAGACGTTCCCTATCGGTCAGTCACTACGACGTAGGTCATGACTGACCAATAGGAATCCCTACCAAAGCGCCACAGCTGCTGCACCCCATCCAGCGCCCCCGTGCAAGCCTCTACACCTTCTTGCCTGGAAGGACGATAGGAGGAGGCCTACACAGAGAGTTTGACACTGTTGTTCCGTGATAACGCACACAGTGACATATTGGATAACACTGGGAAAGCGTGCCTTTCCTGTTTAGGAAGGAACGCTGCGGAAGCCACTTCTTCAAAGAGTTACGTGGAAATACATATGGACTAACCCGAAGGCTGTACTGCATATGAAATAATGGGTGACTTAGCCCAAGGGAAAGACACGGGCTTCCGATAGGAGCATCCGTGGAATATATACACATATGGGATCCCCGTAGGGTCACACATATGGAACCCAGCCCAGATCCGGTTCTCAAGGATTCAACGGATAAGGGCCTGGCGCCGGACGCTCCGCCAAGTCCGGGCCGAGGGGTTTTGGAGGACTCGACAGGTTTTTCACTCTGGAGCAATAAGGGTGCACAGTAGGGTGCAGCAAGCCGACAGAGCCAGACCTCTCAGTGCTTCTACCCATTTAGGGTGAGAACACGGGAGGAGACCGGCTCTACACGTAGGCTATAGTATCTAGCGAACGTGTTAGGTGTCGCCCAGCCCGCAGCTCTACAGATATCTGTTAGCGAGGAGCCACTTGCCAGCGCCCAGGAGGATGCAACGCCTCTCGTAGAGTGTGCATGCAACCTAAGCGGGCAGGGCACGCCCTGTGCTTGGTAAGCCAAGGCGATGGCATCCACTATCCAGTGGGCCAACCTCTGCTTGGAGACAGCCTTTCCCTTCTGCTGGCCTCCGTAACAGACAAAGAGCTGATCTGAGGTCCTGATGCTTTGAGTTCTGTCCACGTACATACGCAGAGCGCGAACGGGACAGAGCAAAGCCAGGGCTGGGTCTGCCTCCTCCAAGGGCAGCGCTTGCAGGTTCACTACCTGGTCTTTGAAGGGAGTGGTAGGAACCTTGGGCACATAGCCAGGCCGGGGTCTTAGTACCACGTGGCCGTCACCCGGCCTGAACTCTAGGCACGATTCGTCGACCGAAAATGCATGCAGGTCTCCTACCCTCTTGACAGAGGCCAATGCAACCAGTAGCAAAGTCTTCATGGAAAGAAGCTTTAAGTCTACTGACTGCAGAGGCTCAAAGGGAACATCCTGAAGTGCTCGAAGCACCAGGAAAAGATCCCAAGAGGGTATGGAGGGGGTTCGAGGAGGATTTAATCGTCTCGCCCCCCTAAGAAACCTGACGACCAGGTCGTGCTTTCCAACTGTTTTGCCATCTATGTGGTCATGATAAGCAGAAATAGCGGCAGCATGTACTTTGAGGGTGGAAGGGGACAGTCTACGCTCCAACCCCTGCTGCAAGAAGGAAAGAACAGACCCTATCGTACATCTTCGGGGGTCTTCTCGGCGAGAAGAACACCACTCGACGAACAGGTTCCACTTCAGGGCGTAAACACGTCTCGTGGACGGCGCCCGTGCTGAAGTGATGGTGTTAAGTACCTCTGGGGGTAAGTCACCTAGAACCTCCGCGTCCCGAGGGACCAGACATGGAGTTTCCAGAGGTCTGGGCGCGGGTGCCGTAGGGTGCCCCGTCTCTGAGTCAGGAGGTCCTTCCTCAGAGGAATGGGCCAGGGAGGGACTGTCGCGAGGAGCATGAGTTCCGGAAACCAAGTCCGGGTGGGCCAATAGGGAGCCACCATAAGGACCTGCTCCTCGTCCTCCCTGACTTTGCACAGTGTCTGTGAAAGTAGGCTCACTGGGGGAAACGCATATTTGCGGAGGCCCCGGGGCCAGCTGTGTGCCAGTGCGTCCGTGCCGAGTGTTCCCTCGGTCAGGGAGTAAAACAGCTGGCAGTGGGAGGTCTCTGAGGAGGCAAACAGGTCTACCTGAGCCTCTCCGAACTCTCTCCAGATCAGCTGAACCACCTGGGGGTGGAGTCGCCACTCTCCCGGAAGCACAGCTCGTGATAGCTCGTTGGCCACACGGTTGAGCACGCCGGGGACATACATGGCTCGAAGCGACCTCAGATGCTTCTGACTCCAGAGGAGCAGATGGCGGGCGAGTTGCGACATGCGACGGGAGCGTAGACCACCTTGTCGGTTGATGTACGCAACGGTCGCAGTGTTGTCCGTGCGGACCAGTACGTCCCTGCCCCGTAGCGGCCTTTTCAAGCGGCTCAGAGCGAGATGTACTGCTAGCAACTCGAGGCAATTGATGTGCCAATGCAGTTGGGGAGCCGTCCACACCCCTGACACTGCATGCCCGTTGTACGTGGCACCCCAGCCGGTGGCAGAGGCATCTGTGAATACCACAGCATGCCTGGAGACCTGTTCCAAGGGGACTCCTGCCCGAAGAAACGAAAGGTCTGACCACGGGCTGAAGGTCTGACGGCAGGCCGGTGTGATTGCCACCCGGTGAGTGCCGTGATGCCACGCCCATCTCGGGACTCGGCCGTGAAGCCAGTGCTGAAGCGGTCTCATATGAAGCAAGCCGAGCGGGGTTACCGCTGCTGCCGCTGCCATATGCCCCAGGAGCCTCTGAAAAAATTTCAGTGGGACCGCCGTCCTGCCTTTGAACGTGTTCAAGCAGTTCAGCACCGACTGAGCACGCTGCTCTGTGAGGCGCGCTGTCTGAGCGACCGAATCCAACTCCATACCGAGAAAAGAGATCCTCTGCACAGGGGAGAGTTTGCTCTTTTCCCAGTTGACCTGAAGACCCAACTGGCTGAGGTGCCTGAGCACGAGGTCCCTGTGTTCGCATAGCTGATCTCGAGAGTGTGCTAGTATGAGCCAGTCGTCGAGATAGTTGAGGATGCGAACGCCCTGTTCTCTCATGGGAACAAGGGCCCCCTCCGTGACTTTCGTGAAGACACGGGGGGACAGGGACAGCCCGAAGGGTAGGACTTTGTACTGATATGCTCGACCCTCGAACGCAAAGCGCAGGAACGGCCTGTGTCGAGGAAGAATCGAGACATGAAAGTACGCGTCTTTCAGGTCGATCGCTGCAAACCAATCTTGGGGACGGATGCATTCGAAAATGCGTTTCTGCGTGAGCATTTTGAACGGTAGCTTGTGGAGGCTCCGATTCAAAACTCGCAGATCCAAGATCGGTCGTAACCCACCACCTTTCTTGGGTACAATGAAGTAGGGCTGTAGTGCCCTGACCTCATATCGGCTGGAGGGACCGGCTCTATCGCGTCCTTCGCCAGTAGGACTGCGATCTCCGCACGCAAGACATGGGCATCGGCTGCTCTCACTGTAGTGGAGTGGATGGCCCGAAACTTGGGGGGACGCCGGGCGAACTGAATCGCATAGCCGAGCCTGATGGTCCGAATTACCAAAGGGACCGCAGGCGTACCCGGAGTGGGGCAGCGAGGTGGAACACAGGGACGTGGCTCGGGGGGCTCTCTCTGGGAGGCGGCCCGTAGCGGGGTCTGTGTGCGCTGTGCAGCACTTACCTGGTTCCACAGGGCAGGAGGTGCAGGAGGCGGCTCGGTGGCGTTCTCGACTGCACACTGCTGCTCACTGGCGATAGAGGAGGCAGATGAGAGTGGTGAGGATTCTGTCCCCCCACTGCTCTCCGGGTCCCCTTCGGACCCAGAGATGGTAGAAACTGCTCTTTTATTGAAAATTTGGGTACCGCTGGTTTTAAGGCCAGCGGCGGAACAAAAGGAAACAAAATATTCCCCATCCGGCCCTCCTCCGGGGGAAGGAGCGATGCGGTCATCGTCTCCTGAAGAGCAGTTCCCTCCATCTCCGGGTCGCCCGTCCTAGGGCCGCTTACTCTTGGCTTTGCCGCCCTTCTTGGCGGGGGCCTGGACGGGCGGGGCGCCCTGCCTGCGACTGGCTCCACGGCGCCGCTTAGGTGGAGGCTGCTGCTGCGGCGCGGGAGCAGGGGCAGACGCAGGAGGACGCCCTCGGCGACGAGCAGACTGAGGAGCCGCAGGCGGTGGAGTGGAGGCAGCAGCTGACCGCCGCGGCAGGATGTGACTGATCGCCTCAGTCTGCTTCTGTACAGCCGAGAACTGCTGGGCAAAGTTCTCGACCGCGTCGCCGAAGAGGCCGGTCTGGGACACAAGGGAGTTAAGAAACCTGAGCTTGTCGGTTTCCCTCATGTCGGCCAGACACAGCCAGAGATGGCGTTCCTGGACCACCAAAGTGGACATCGCACGACCCACAGACCGCGCGGTAACCTTCGTCGCACGAAGCGCGAGGTCCGTCGACATCTGGTCGTCGCGGGAAGCGCCGAACGAAACGACCGGTACACATCTCGAGGACGGTCCGGCGCGTTCCGATGGCAACTGAACTGGCTGCGGAGCATGAGAGGAGTGGGGGTTCCTAGGGGGTTGGTTCCCCGAAGGAAGCGCGCTCACTGTAATCCTCAGGTCACCCATGTCACTGCCGGAAGCAACCCGCGAAGGGGGGTTGAACCGAGGTGCAGGCACGGGGACTCCGCCCCTTTGCAGGAACGAGAGTCTCGACCTCAGCTCCGAGATGGTCATCTTCCCACAATGGGTACATGGCTCATCCACGAACGCTGCCTGTGCGTGTTCGAGGCCCAGACACACAAGGCAGCGATCGTGACCATCCCGCGATCCCAGGTAACGACCGCATCCAGAAACACACAGATAGAACGTCATCTTGAAAAAGACGCGAACTATCTGTGTTTGCTCTTTTAGGGACTACTCTCACTGGTGCTGAAGCACGCAGGGGAGCAGCCTCAGCGATCACAGGGGAATGTGCACCCGACTGTGCGCTGGGAGATCTTACCAACCGTTAAAACAGCTTTTTTGTTTGCTCTTTAAAGAGGAGGCTGCTCACGCTGCCGTGTTGTCGCGCCCAGCACCAGAAAAAAAAGAGAGAAGTTCAAAAAAGAAAAGCCTGTAGAAGTTTTCCACTGCAGTAGAGGCATCGAAGTGTTTGGCTCCGAAGCAAAAAGCTAACTGTGCAATCGCTCAGCTGCTTGTTAAATACCCGCGCTAACGAGGTCGCGCAGCTGATGCAAATGATTGCACGCCAATGTGCATTGGCCTGTTTTAGTTTCACTCGAAGTAGATTGGCCTCTCTAGCGAGATTCCTATTGGTCAGTCATGACCTACGTCGTAGTGACTGACCGATAGGGAACTAAAATTAATAGATGAAGTAGATTTTTTTTTTACTTTGTGGTACAACGTGTTTAGCTCATGTTAAGTAACTACTGTAAACAAATGAAACCTTTTTGTTACTTTATGGTACATTCTTGTTTATCAGGAATTACAAAAGGGATCCTAAAATTGTCCATCCACCAATGTCTCCAGCAGGCTTTTTAAACTTTCAAAAGAGCAATATGCAACTACCTCAAAAAATACCTTGAACAGTGTTTACTTTTAAATAAAGACGTGAGAAAAGATAAAGTATTTTTTCTTCGAAATCAGGTCCACTGACAATCATTGAAGGGTTGACTAGCTCAATCAACTTCACCAGAAAAATGAAGCTTGTCTAACAAATCTTGAAGCTTTGTAAGTCAAAAGCATGTATATACTGGTCCATTAGCTAAAAAGCCATAGACCCATAGAAGTTCACGCTTGTCTTTTACAGGAAGAGAACCGCAAAAACAACAGTCAGATTAGGAAAACTACACTTGACCACAACTTTAAATAGCATGCAATTGCAGTTGGAAATCATTCCTGCGGGTGCAGAGTCTTAGTAATCTGTGAAAGTGCTTGTTTCTAGGTCCAGGCCTGGGTTGTGTATCTTGGGAGTAAGAGGGTGAATGTGAATCTGTTTGGTGAACAGGATCAGAGCGGTTGCAGCTGCCTGTGAGGCCTCGTCTCTGGATCCTGCGGTAATTGGGAAAGGAGTTTGTTTGAGAATTAGCACTGCTCACCAGGGAGCAAACAGAAACAACCTCCAGTGATAAACAAACCACAAAACCAGTACACTGAAAACAAGCAGAGAATACAAAGCAGAAACTCTAGCCTATATAGTTAACGCAAACTAAAGTCTTAGTGTGTGTTTGTGAGCAGTAGAGCGAAGAAGGGCATTAGTAAATAAGTGTAGAGCTTTACTTAGATGGTGTGTGTTACGTATGTGTGTGAACAGGCACAGGGTGAGTGTGTTTCAGTTGATCCGAGCCTGTTTATGCTGAGCAGTGACTGTGCTCAGGTGTCCCAAGGTACTTAATCTTTTCATGGATCAGCAGCTGTGTAAGAACCCTACCAGCATACACTAGTGTCCCCAATGTACGGCTGACACACTGAGTCACACTCTGATGCACTTCACACAGGTAAATAAACCTATAAACTCTACATCATGAGTGTTTTGTGTGCAGCTTCTCAACTAACAGCTGAATTGTTTGCTTTTTACATAAAATACATCCAATTACTTTACAATGGGAAAAAAGTCCCTTCAAAGCAAGTTATTCCACTCAGCGGACATCTTGGTAACAAGCAGGAAGCCCTTTTCTGTGAACTCAACATTAATGTATTTGATATGATGAACTAACAATGAACAACAAATGTTTTACAGCATTTATTAGTTTAGATGTATGTTAATCTATAAATCCATACCATTTGGGCACATTAAGATTTTTTTAGGGTTTTGAAAGAAATCTCTTATGCTAACCAAGGCTGCATTTATTTTTATAAAAAAATACAGTAAAAACTGTACTATTGTGAAATATTATAATTTAAAATAACTGTTCTATGTTGTAATATATTTAAAATGTTTTTTATTTCTGTGATGGTAAAGCTGAATTGTCAGCCTTATTACTCCAGTCTTCAGTGTCACATGATCCTTCAGAAATCAATCTGATATCATGATTTGGTG
This sequence comes from Meda fulgida, assembly GCA_030578275.1. Taxonomy (NCBI): domain Eukaryota; kingdom Metazoa; phylum Chordata; class Actinopteri; order Cypriniformes; family Leuciscidae; genus Meda; species Meda fulgida. The sequence continues at coordinate 11,440,122 of CM060628.1, read as the reverse complement.
CTCAGGAAACATTTATTAACAATGAGAAAAAAAATTCAGGATTCATTGATGAAAAGAAAGTTCAAAATTAAAGCATTTATCTGAAATAGGAATCTTTTGAAACATTATAATTGTCTTTTCTGTTACTTTTAATGAACTGAACTCATTTAATTAACTTGACCACAAAAGAGAGTGTACTAATTTTTAGAGGTCGACCGATTCATCGGTTTTGCCGATATATATCGGTGCCGATAGTTGATTGGTGGAACTATCGTTATATAGATATTAAATCAGAAATACAATTTACTGACAATTTTATCCGATTTTGATGTCCAGATCCATTCTTACAGACACCATTTTAAGAATTAAAATTTCTCCGGTTCATTTTTAAACAAGTTGTCAATTTGCTCCCCCTTTAATATTTTTGCCTCAAGGAAAGATCAGCTTTACCAGAAAGATCATTCTATAGTATAGTATCATTCTATGGGTTATCACATATGTTTTGAACAGCATGGCCATTTTCGTTAACCTTCTAGACTAACCATCTGGCCTAGAAATTCTTGCTGGTCTAAGCATTCAGCGGGAAAAGGCCTGCTCATTTATTGTGATATTGTGCGGCACACAGACAGGATAATGGCTATCAGTGTGTGTGGTAAATGTCATTTCAGACAGTGCAGTACTGATAATTTGATTTTATGGGTTGAGTGAAATGAGGGTGAGTGTGGGATTGACATCGGCGCCACTGTAGACTCAACAGTCTAATTACACTAACCGTTACAGAAGCGGTGTCTATATCCTCCCTCCCAACTTGTTCATTTATTTTTTACTGTGACTACGCAAATGTGTGCTTTTTTTGTTTTGTTTTAAGTTTTGGTCATTGTTTTCCTTGATCCATCACTCCTTCTCTCTCTGTTCTAGTCTGTTAGGCAGGTGGGCCTTGGACTCCTGGGGCTCCTATTCAGTCAGAGGAGAAAAGGCTTTGATCAGACATCAGAGGCTGAGACTAGCCAGAGAAAAAGCCTGTAGAATCACATGCCCAGGCGGACACATGCACGGCTGGGTGCCTCCTATGACCTGCACACCAATGAATAGAAAATTAAGAAGTTTGGCAAACACAAAGATTTTTTTGTCAGAGCACTAAAACTATCAGCACCGAATACAGAAGATTGATAACTGTTGAGGAACTTTTCATTAAAGTTAATTAGAAGACAGAAATCAGCCCTTTATTTACCAGCTTTAGGGAAATCCTTGTTTTTTGTAAACTAAAGCCACATGAATATTGCTCCAGAGGTTTCTCTGTGCACATTGCGCAATTGAGCACAACTTGACAGATGGAGAAGATAGGGATGTGAATAGCACAGGAGATTCAAACTAGACTAGACAAACCAGACTCTCTGATCTTTCTCCCTCCTTCCTTCATCCTTCAGATCTCCTAATGTTTGAAAGGAGACTCACATTTGAGTTTGAGGAAAGCAGGGCGTCTCAACCCCTCAGTCTGTTAATCTTCATTAAACTTACAAACCCCCTCCAAAAAAAGCTAAATGAATGAAGCCAAATCTCTTTCCTCTGTATTAAAATATTTAAATCACAATCAAAAAACAAAAAAAATATAGAAAAACTGTCTGAGGATGAAAATAGTCTCAGACGGCACGTCCACTGTCTGTTCTATGACCTTCTGATGCATGTTGCTCACAAAACTGCCAAGAAAAATTGGAAGTCGGGATGCAGCAGTAAGAAGTAAAGTCGTGTTTACAAGGACACAGTTCAAGCTTTTGTAAGATTTTTCACTGGATTTGCCAATGTTTGCCACATAAGTGGAATAACATGTTTGAACAAATAAACTCTTTTTTCCATGGCGGTCTATAATTGTGTTATCAATAAACCACATGTGAGAACAAGAACTGTGGTTGAGGTAGCTTTAGGTGTCAATAAAATTGCTCCTTCCTGTCTAGCAAGGTTTGAGTTTGACATGTAGAAATGTCAGTGACAATTTGTACACAATAAAAATGTATGTATGTTTGCTTTATATGTTAAATAATAGTATGTGTAGTATGTGCACCGTATTTTCTAAAGGGCAAATGTTCTTTGTCAACAGTGGAAAATGATCATGAAGTACATGTAATTGATACCTAAGGTTTGTGTGCAAAGTATGCATTGCAAAAACCTGAAGTAAACAGTAGAAAATGTTGTCATAGTACATGAACAGACTGCGCAACAAGAAAGGAGTAAAATCTGCATTAAAGTGTGTTAATAGTTCTGATGGCCTGCAGGCAGAAGCTGTTCTTCAATCTGCTTCTTCTGGATTGAATGCTCTTGTACCGCCTGCCTAATGGCAGTTTGTTAAACAGGCTGTGATTAAAGGATTTAGTTTGCCTAAAAACTTGAATTCTGACATAATTTTCTCACCTATAGGTCGTTTTTTCCATTCAATGCAAGTCAATGGTAACCAAAATGGTTTGTTTGCACACATTATTCAAAATATCTTCTTTTGTGTTTCACATAAGGAAGAATATTATACAGGTTTGGAATGACATGAGGGTGAGTAAATTATGACAGAATTACAAAATTTGGGAGACTATGCACTATGCAATATGGACCAGACCTTATACCGAAAGTACAGGCTATGCATGAACATGATGTAAAATATGTGAATCATTAACTGATGATAAATCAACCTGAAGGAAAGGAAATATGTAAGTGAAAACATTCTTATCAAGAAGGGCAACTGGCATTCAGCATGTGCATACTAACATCCCTGTGCATAATTTACAGTTTATGTGAGAGACGGAGAGAGAGCGTGTCTGAATGTGTGCCTTTAAATATGCACACCAGCTTGCTCACCATTTCCAATTATGCTTTCTTGGCAGAACTGTGCATATATATGTAGTCTTAGTCTTGAAGTCTTATGAAGATCTTATATGAAGTCTTATCAGCATGTGAGGAGATAGCTGGGATGGTTCAGACTCAGCTACTTAAGACAACTCCTACACCCCACCAAAGCACAATACATGTGATTTACGATCTTGACATCCCAATATACCTCAAGCCACCCTCAGCACCAAACATGCCAGACAGGGGCAACAAAATGGCGCCCTGCCTCTTTTACAACATGACATATCACCCAAAGTCCTTTCTTAAACTCGACAGTCTTACAGTCAGCAATACCATTAATCAAAACCACATCGCTTTAATAAGGAAGCAGAGACATGACAGAGAAAAGCACCCACTAAAAACCGAGAACACCATCTGCTTCCTCTAGTTTGGACAGTTTGAGAGGATTTGTGTGAGAAAAAAGGGAGATGGAGCAAGCTGTTTGCTGAGGGAGGTGAGAGTACAAACTGAAGTATGGTTTGATCTTAGCAGAGGGTTTGAGCAGGTTGACTCACTGCAGGATTCTGGGATGGCATGTTCAAGTATTGTCTACATGCTCAATATTACAATGCAGTACATGTTCATGTCCTCGTCATTTAGAGGATAATACAGTAAGCCAATCAGTATAAAAAAAAAACAGTCTTCATTTCTTGAATAAAATATTAAACACAATCACACAAGGTGAACATATTTTAAGTAATTCATTATTAAGTAACTGCATTACTTTGTTTGAACAGATGTTGTTTTGCCATGTCCCCTGGTGCTACGCTAACTTTGAACTTAAAAACTTGCGGTATTTAGAAATGTATTATGTAACATTCCAGATGTTTTTTGATTAAGTTGTATTTTCTCTAATGAAAAAAAAAAACATATTTTCTTATTAATATTTTAAAATGATAACCATATATATATGTTTGTTTTTTTTAAGTCTGCCCTCAAAATCTTTTCCGATCTTGTCTTTATAAATTTTGGAAAACAATCAGTAAATACAAAATACTAGTATAAGACAATGCTAGATCTAACTCTCATTTAACATTCACCTAACATGCTCTATTTAAAATTTCCTGTTAATAAAGTTAGAATAAATAAATTTGAGTTGTCTTAAATCACAGCGTATTCACAAAAACCTGACATTTACTTCTGGGAGTATCTGAATACATACACTGCAGCTTGCAGTTTTCCTCTCATAGTATTTATCCTGGTTTCCAAGGCAAAGTTGTAAAGTTTGAATTACTAAAAAGGGAATATGGGAAGAGTCCCTTATAGGGAAATTAGGCTTCATGTTTATGCAAGCAAATGCTTAGCTAAAGTAATTTCATTTTCAGCTCCTCATATCTAAATAATGCAAACGTTTTCATCAAAAACCAATGGAATAATCACACAAAGTAGCTATTTTGATGCAAACACAGTCTCTAAATAGCAAATGAAACTGCAGTCACCAACAAGCCTTTTCCCCAATATACAAGAATGACTATTTTTGAATCCAGCATCCATTAGCTTTTGAATAGAGATGCTACTGTATAATGTTTGAACAAGCTGATGTCCATGTTCAGGGATATTTCTTTATTTATCAAGTTCCTCAAGCAAAGAAAGCTGAAAATGCCCTTATCTCTTTGACAGACACAATAATGGTAGCAGGATTTGTTGGAGCTGGCAAGCACAGCATCTACGCAAGAGCATTGCTATCTCTCTCGCTCTTTCGTTTATTTTCCTTTAAATTCCTCTTCTGTGGGCAATTTCATTTTATTGCACTATCTTTGAGGTTGAAATCAAGGTCTTCCGCATACGCCTGTGCCTGAGCTGGACGAATTGATTTCATGTTGATGAAAAATTGTTCCTTTTAAATGTTTATGCGTGTATCTGCGTATATCTCTAAGTGCATTTATCCTTTTGTTTATTCATGTGCGTCATTGTGGAGGTTTAATCCGAAAAGCCGTGCGCGTTCTCTCGTGTTCAAAGAATATTGAGAGATATGCGAATGAGCATTTCTCTTTACATCATTTACCTTCCGTACCGCTGAGGATTGTCACTTACACTTTTAATCAGTTATTTGTGAGTTGGGTGCAGGCCTTCAGGAGATTACTGAAAATCTGCACTTAATTATTAATTACTTAAATAATACTGAAGATTAAAAGGAGATGAAAACGTTGAAGTAATCAGAATCCGCTACCGTTTATCTTAGACAGTGAATAGTTTTTTTTAAATAAAAGCTACAATGAAAAGCGGCATTTAACACACGCTCACACACAAACTCCACTGTTATAACCCCTACCTTCAATAGAGACTGCAGATTGGCCCATGTGAATGCTTGATTTCCATACTAACTACTTTAAGAAGCAAAATAAGAAACAGCTAATGGTGATGGAGATAAATTTCAAGATTATCTGCCACTCTGCAAGCTTCTCATCCATATTTGTGGTTTTAGAATCAAATTCCAGAACACTAAATGTAGAAATATTTACTTAAACGGAAAAAGGATTTTTATTCTCTTAACCATAATGTTTATATCAGAAGCTTTGTGTATATGAATATGTTAGTCTTTGGCCAGGCAAATCTCCAGGGAATGGAGAGGACTGCAATGTCAGAAGAGCAGAGCGTTTACATTCCTCTAAAAAGAGCCACTATGTGTGGTATAACCTGTTCATTAAAACGTTATCATTAACCCCTTGAATTTAAATAATTGATATAAACCAGCATATTCTGCAAGTGGGCATTTATCTATATTGCCAGTAAAAAATGACTTTTTGGGGACACTAGAAGAGATCCCTATTTCTGATCACCATATTTTTGATAACATTAGTAAAACTGCATCTTTCTTATGCTAACAATAGTCACTTAAATGTACTTAACATGTGAATAGTTTGAAAAATTAAGTGTCGTCTAGTTAATGTGTTAATGGGTCATTCGGGCACACATTTCCCCCCCCACTCCAGCTGGTTCCTAGAAACGGTTCTGAAAACACGTATAATGACTATCAATAATGGCATTTAAAGGTACAGTTCACCAAAAATCCTTTCAAATCTTTGCTTCAGTGCAAGACAAAACCTTTTAAAACAATGTTGTGGATCCCACTGACTGAATTCATATACATTTTTGTGTTATACAAAAATAAGTAATACGAGTTTGAACATGAAGGTTAGTAATCATTTTTGGGTAAACTATTACTAAGTTAGTGCAAGAACACACATGCAAGTAAAACATACTTTCAAGTATGACCTGCAGTGAGATCATTTAATAGCATCTACTGTCCCTCTGTGAACCTAGAAATAGTGTTATACATCAGTCGTTGCACTGGTGAGATGATGCAAAACTATGACACTACAACAAACATCAATATGTTTTTAAAATGTATAAAACATGTAGACATTTTGTTTTCACCGCATAAACTGGAATAAAATCAAGTGTGTTGTGCTAGCACTGACTATATCAATCCTGAATATGAGCCACACTGGCACAAATGCAGTTTCATTTCAACGCTAATAGTGATAAGCCACTGATGAAATCGGGCCTTTGCCCTTTGAAGGCAAAATACTAGTGTATCGCCACTGGCCAAGGCGGATTTTGGACTTCTCAAAGCTGCCAAATCTGCATACATGCAAACCTCTTGAACTTGTAACAGAGGCTTGTTACAGTTGTTAATCAGATATTGACAGAGCTTGATAACCGGCAGGACTGGCAATTACCCAGATGGCCTTATCAGGGAACAAATGCACAATTAGGGCTTGTGATTTCAGTTAAACCGATAAACCAAATGTGTTTTTTACCTTTTGTTCTGCTTTCTAACACGCAAACTGTGACTGATGTAAACCGGCCCACTAACGTTGTTGTTGAAACATTTAAAAAGTCATTGCACAGCCACTCTTTCTTGCAGTCTATAAGGGCTTTTTTTTCATTGTACACTCCCTCTTTCATTCCAGCTTTTCATTACTCCTGCACTCTCTTATAACGGTGGCCTTATTGCAGCTGCACTGTGGAGGAGCACAATGGCAGGTTTTTGCTGAGTCAGTTAACTTGGGTGTTTGTGTGCAGCCTATGCGTGCAAGTTTATGCGTGTGAAGTCAGGCAGGCCCAGGCAACACACAATGACTCACTATAGATGAGGAAACTATTACTGTGCTATTTTTAGCCTCTACATAGATGCTTTATCATCCCCTCCCCCACTCCTATTCATTTGGCCAAATATTGGTGCAAGCTTCCAGTGTTTTGCAAGCACTGCAGTGTGGCTGCCGGGATGTTAATCAATCGCAAAAGGCAGTGCGGCGCGGAGTGAGATTCAATCTGGAACATGTCAAATGGGGTGTCAAGCAGACCAGGTAGACTTGTCACAGTCACATCTGAGCAATCTCTTTTCTGAACAACAAGCAACGAATACTGAGGAAATTATTACAAATTTCTCCATCCATCTTAATGCTAAGCAGCCCAATACATTAGGGGTGAGCAGCAAAGCCATTATCTGTAAATGTATCTGTTGTAATGAAAAATTTATCAGTTTCTGTAACTATTTTTGGATAGAAACAAGTGGGTGGGTCTTGAACCAGAAGCATGCCATAACAAAGGAAAACCCTTTTTTTTAGATGTAACTATTCAATTTATAATTTCTATTGTAAAAATGCCTTGTATAATTCATAAAACTATTTTCTATTCTCAAGTAGAATAAATAAAAAAAGCCTCGTAATCCATGAAAATATTTTTATTATAACCTAATATAATATATAACAAAAAACTGTGAATATAAAAGTAAAATAAAAATTACCCTTGTGTTGTTCAGGTTTTTTTTTTTTTTACAACCTTGATGTAAATAAAATGTTTATTTTAGCCATACTGGCGTCACAGACTCATATAGCACTGTAATTTTAGATTTGTTCATTAAAAGTAATAACATATTATTATTGGTAGCACTTTATGTTACAGTCCTGTTGCCCATGTACATGTTACCCATGTAATTACAATAACTGGGTAATAACTAGGTACTAACCCTGAACCTATCACTAAACCTGACCAAGTTTCTTAGGTATGTACACTATAGTAAGTACATACACGTACTATAAAACACAAAGTGCAACCTTTTATCCTATATATATTAGGAATTGAAATTGAGTGGTGATCAGGCATTTGCTGTGGCAGCTCTAAAGTGCTAGAATAATCTACCTTTACATCTTAGACTGGCTCCCTCTTTAGGTTATTTTAAACAAAATCTGAAATTACATTTGCTAGAATTAGCGTTTGGTTCTGTAGGTTAATTGGCAAGAGGCTCTTCACAGATGTTTGTTAAGTCATTGTTTTGGCTGAAAGTACATTTCATTATGAAATGGCCTTTTAGACATTAATAGTGATGCTATCACTAGATAAAGAAGATCTTCTGTCACTACGTGAGGCAAAAGCTGAAAAGCTAAACCCTTATGCAAAATGAGCCACCAAGGAATGTATTGCAAGAAAAGCAAGGCAGTCTAAGCTGCCTAAGCTGCCCAAGGAGGGGGGGCCCTTGCATGCACATTAAATAAGAAGATTACATGAAAGAAGAAGAAAAAACTCCTTGGTGGCGCAAAACGGCTTGGATTGACCTGGGATTTAAAATATAAATTAAAAAACAACCAATCATGAAAGGTTACAAAATACCTCCAAGATATGACCATCAAAAGCTAACTTGAAAGAGATTATATGCAATATCCATTACTAGGAATCCTTCCGTTCAATAAGTGCTGAATATTTCTTGGAAGACACCTGCACCTCAGGATAGAAAGAGAATACGATATATCCAAAGTGCTCTTGTTGCTTTTAACTGAGGCTGATAAAGCTGGGTTAGCTCAGTCAAGGTCACACAACAGTAATGTACACCGAGGGTTTGATTCAACAGGGCCCACCAACATGAAAAAAGTGTGCAAGACAAAAAAATGTAAGAGGAGTCAAAAGGGTTACTCTAATGTATAAATATAGAGATAAATACAAATAATCTTAAATGCATTCAGATAGAGGTCATCTCATATGCAGGTGCTCTGTGGCTTGCCAAATTGCATATTCAGGAGTTTGAAGTTTCCTTAGAGTCAAGGACAAAAATAATGCCACAGTAACCATGGTCAAAATTAATACTTTCAAAGCAGCAAGTGCATAATACAATATTATACTGTAGAATTTATTACACTATATTTTAATATACATACATACATATATATATATATATATATATATATATATATATATATATATATATATATATAAACATGGTTTATATTTTATATTTTCAGTTGAATGTACAAGTATGTCCAACTTTATCCACATACATGAAGTATACATGTATACGACGACACTATTCATTCATCATATCATCATATATGGAAAAATGTTACTGTAGTTTAATTCAGGATCCCATCTCTTTGAACAAGTCCCACAAAGGTACGACTTGACGTATTCAGGCCACCATTAAGATGATGCCTCCGTGCCTGTGGACCTAGCACCCTTCTGAACAGCTCATTTTCAGCTTCCGCTCATCACTTGGCATGATAAGGACATCACACCCCTATTGTTTCATGCTCCACATGAAAACATTATCCATTTTGTATTAGTATTCTACATAAAATAAAACTCTGTCCAAGACGTGTTTTGACTCTCCACCCCCATATGTATAGACTGACAGGTTGACAGATTGAATTCTACAATTGCAAATGACTGAAATCATCCATCTGCAACATGTAATTGGTGAACAACGAGTCAACAATGACATCATCCACAGTGTTAAATACTGAGCTCACCGCAATAAGAGCCATAATTCCAGCTGAGTGGGCATCTGTTCACTGGTTCCACTCTGAGAGGCAATGCAATGGCGTGTGTGAGTTCATGTGTTTAGAAAGATTGACTGTGATGGTGGGGTCATGTTGCATTGTGCAGATCATGAACCATCTGTGGCCTTTAACCGTCTCATTCACACTCATTTGGAGTGGGGAGTTACATGATTTTGCCTATATGCACAATAAATGGGATAAGTGAGAGCAAGAAAGTCACATATTGCAGATGAATTAACAAAAGAAACAGTAAATGGATCATATAAATGCCAACATTGGCCTTGACACATGTGACATGCCTATATCAGTAGGGCCAACTCCATCTCAACTTCAAAATGCCAGTCGCTATGCAGCATATAATGATACCGGCAGCAACTGCTCCCATTGTTGTAGTTGCTATGGAGACCAGGTTCAAAGGTTTCAGAAGTCAAGAGTGAGCTCCATGGTTCAAAGCACCTTTCTGAACTTCTAGCCACAATTCAGCACATTTTTTGGTTTCAATTCCACACCAACCACTGCATTATATGCAGTCCTATGACAAACATGCATGATTGCTTGGCTAATGGAAAAGTAGTATATAAAAAAAAGAAGTTTGAAACAGGGGTCTCAAACTCAAATTACCTGACAAATACAAGCGTTTCTACAACCGTGAATTTGAACTAGATGCTGTTATAGGTGCAGTTAAAGAGTTATTGAGGGATAGTTTGTTAAGTATAATGGAGAGATCACTTAACACTGAAAGGTCTGCTTTTCATGACTTGTAAGAAGTCATTTAAATATATAAGGACGAAAAAACAAAGTATAAAGTGGGTAGAGTAGTAGGGGTGATGCATACCAAGTTTTGTGAGAATCAGACAAATGTCCTTGGAGCAGTAGATTTCGCAGAAAATGTAAGAAAAAAGGTATGACTCAAGAAATCAGGGGCAAATGTTAAGGCTTGTTAACCTTACACTTCAAGAGATATAACCCAAAATACAAAAGTGCTTTTTATAGTGCCTAGTGCCTGATGGATGTGTATCTATCACCTTGAGTAGTGGGTGGGATCTACAAAATGTCTCTTGCTGTATGGTCTCTAATGTGCAGACAGAAAAAGAATAATCATTATATTAGTTTACATTTTGTTTTAGGCCTGTAATAAGTCATGGGGAAAAATGCATTCCTGATACAGTTTATCAATTTTATAAGATTTATCTAAGAATACGAGATTACATTAAGGGTCAAACCAGACATGGAGAAAAAAAATCTAAATTAATTTGAGGACTGCATTTAACAACATTAACACTTGAAAGGGCAGTAATTTTAAACCCCTTATTTAATGTCGGAATATGGCATGAAAACTGTCCTCTCAGTAATTTGATTTTTTTTTTTTTACATGAAATGTAACATGATTTTGTAATATCAGACTTTCTATTAATTGCGGCTATCAGATGTATCACAAATGTGTTTATTTCACGCCATAAGCCCATTTGACATCTTAACAGCTGTCCTTTAGTGTCCAGGAATTACTTATCAGCAAGCCAGAGAGTCATTATAAATATCTCTTAATAACTCACTTGAACATCATAACCACTTTAGGAGGAAATGGAAGGCCATTCATTTTTGTTTACTGACAGTGACAGAGGTTCCTTACTGCAGGTGAGCACAAATCAATCTAAACTACAGCACATCATATAATGTGTGCTACAACTATACACAGAAAAATCCATCTAACAAGTATTTGAAAAATGATTGCAACTTTTTGAAAGTTCCATTACTGCATATGCACAGTAACATGGACATGCTTGTCAAGTGTTACCAATCTTTGCTAATCACACTGATGATCCACTGTCTTCAAGCATATCTGTACGAATATGTGAGATTCACATTTTTACACTGAAAGCATAACAGATAACTAAAGTACTCAGTTACTCATTGAATATGAAGAGATCAATATGTTCAAAACACAAATATTTTAAAAGGTATTAAGAGATGCCAAAGATGGAGAATAGCATAAAAAAACATGAAAGATCAAACTCACGAATTTCAAAAGAAATTACATTTGATTTTGTATCTCATTTTGCTTCCCCAGAGAGTAAACCACATGCATTTATGGCAAATTTCTCTCATTAGTTTACATAAAGGTTACCCACAGCCTAAATGAAAAATGATTTTAGGCAGTGCAAGAAGCAAACAACCCAACAAAATGACCAGCACATTTGCCTGTTCTAAGGAGATCTTAAATTGTTCATAAAGTAGTAAAACACAGATTTTTGTAGCCAGCTCAAGAACTGTAACACAAGATGTCAGACATCATCAATTTAAAAATGGAGAAAATCAATGGTTTCCTTTAAGCAGGCTATATGACCAGCCTGTGGCATTATGTATGATGTAATGGAAAAACCTAAATTCTAGGCCAGTGCCACAGGACATAATCAGATCCACTGGCAAAAACTAGCATTGGAGTTTTGTCCTCTAAACCAAACATTAAGAAAGGAATCTCCTGCAATCTTCCTGTCGACAGCGCTCAGAGGACAGCTAATATAAAATGACTTTGCAACCACTGATGTCCAATCCGGAAATGAACTAGCTTTGTCCAGCTGGGCGGAAACCCTGATGATTCCATTAACTGAGAGGGATTGTACTGTAATAGAAACCAATACTGACCCGCTGCAGAATACGTACTCGGCAGTTGTGACAACGTATGTTGCTTGTATTCCATCATGTTTTGATGGCTGCTGGGACAAAAAGAATGACTCTCCTCAACAGTGCAGAATAGAGTTGTGTATTAGTCACACAGCAACTTATGTGTACCTGTCTCACACAATAACACATTCTAAACTGTCGTGTAAGAAATTTAATTTGCCATTACTTATGGAAACACTGAAAACACACTCCCAGAGGTCAATGAGGTAAGTGAAGGCCACAAATTTTCACACATATATTAAGGTCACAAGCAAAACACAGAGCTGAATGTCATTGGACTGTTTCTTTCACAGTATAACGATTTAGAGGGCATCATTATGGCTCAAATGCATTCATGAACGTTTGCAGAGGTCAAAGGTCAAACAGAAGACATGTTTTACTGCTTTGTCTTTATCTCTCATGATGCCTAGCAAAAAGGTTCAGGAACTTCACTGTAAAGCTTTTGAATACTGATGCAACAAAATCCCCATTAATAAATGTAACTACAATGCATATTGTGTTCCAAAACCGTAGTTATTTAAAACTCAAGCAATTTAAATGCATGTGGTGTGAACTTTTTTTAAACACCAAGTCACCCTGCTGCCAATTATAAATATCCCATTGGTAATTTGAATCACAGTGCTGCCAGCCTATTCAACACTGCAACAAATACGAACCCCTGACCCTATCATTTGCCACAACCTTAACCTTAGTGACTGAGTGATTGAGCTGACTTGAACTAACTGTATATTAAATCAATCAATTAAATAAATAAATAAATATAAACAATAAGAAAAACTAAAGATAGAAAAAAAAGGAAGAAAGAAAATTGTAATTAAAAAACACTAACCCTATCATCAAACAAACAAACAATAAAACAAATGGAGTTTTGGAATAATACTTACATGCAAAAATTACCCAGAACTAACTGCTCTGGAAAAAAACATCAAGCTTAAGATCATTTCTGAATAATCTGAGTAAAAACAAGAGAGAAGTAAGAAGCGAGTCAAAAGTATCTAAATTGATATAGTAAAACAGTAGCCTAAGGGTAAACCTTAAATTAATACCGCTTCGCTTAACTGATAATAAGCATTCATTATTTTCACTGCATACAGAGAACAGCTGAGAGTACTAATATGTTATTAGGGCTAAATAATTAATTTCAAATATTAATCACTAGACATGACTAATCAAAATGGTTAACAACCCAATGATCTTAATTAAGAGTTACACAATAGAAGACGCCTCATCAAAACCAGACCAAATAAAAGATTATTTTCCCCACCCCTCCAAAGAAACAATATGTCTGGAAGACCACTAATGCTTTCAAAGCTAGTCACCTTCCATGATCAGCACTTGAGATTCAATTAAAATTGAAGCAGCAAGGAGGCTAGCGGCAGTGCGGAGGCTGGAGCCGAATCCTTTGCTGGGTAATTACACAAGTTTGTGTCAGGAGAGGAGAATCTTCGGAGAAGCAGGGACAAGAGCAGAGAGAGCCAGCACAGCGTGCTGACAGTAATTGCTCCTCCGAAGGAGAAGAAACATAGGAGAACAAGTGTAAGCATAAGAGGAACACGAGCAGTCCAGATGTAAAAAAGATTGATAAGTCTTGCTTAAACATATATCTGGAACCAGACAGATTGAGCATAAGTAGGTTTTGTTGTGTTTGCATATTGTGAGAGATGAGCTTTTTGTGTGGTAGGATCTCATTCACCAGGTGCTTAAAAAGCATTTTACCCATCCTTTTGGTGAGTGGGTATATATTTTGTTGATGGGATAGAATGAGATCTTCACACCAGAGATACAGCGTGTGTGTTTGGATCTTATCCACCATTCAACATTTTCCCTAACAGCTCTTTGTAAAAGAATGCCCTCCTCAGAATAGTGTGCCGTCAGCTGAATGCGAGAGAGCATGGGAGACGCATTATCCAGTGTTATATTAGAATGGCAGAGCCGTACTCAAACAATGAACAAAAAATGCACAACAAGCAAAGAGCTTTTCGTAATCTCATTTTAATGACACATGCTCTGCTGTAACGGTACGCCACAGGAGTCACAAACACTCCCTGTGAGTTTTGAGAAGACAATAAAAAGTCATAGATATAAGTCATGAGCACATGGGACGCCCACACAGTCACAGCGGTGTTGGGAGGAAATTAAATTCAGCTAAGAATTGCTTTTCTAACGCCATCTTTACAGTGCAAAAAAGCAACATCTTCAGAGGCATATATAAATCACAATCACAAGAAATTATTTATCACAAGCTTGCAAGCTGAAATGTTTATTCAAAAGTTTTGGCTTAAAAGATTTTTAGGAGATGAGTCCAAGGTCATAATTTTGGCTCATCTGATACTGGCTCATGCACGTAAAAACTCATTTTCACGTATAAATTGCACGATAAACACAATGCGTGCTATAGAGACGCATTTACGTGAGAACAGGCTGGATGACCAAACACACGACTGCGGTCTGGATCACTTACGCTTTGCATCAAGTCATTGTACTTTAAGGCGTGTTCACACTTAAAAGGTTCTTATGCTTACAAACACAAGATGCTGCAGCATGCAAAAAGCATGCAGCATATGCATCAAAATAATACAATATTGCACGTTTGCACACAAAAATATCATTAAAAAGCAGTGTAGTGGTACCCAAAACAGTTTTTTCTGTAAACAGGCCAAAAGTCCTTCAAATGTCCTTGCCATGTGTGTATTCTGTAGAAGAATGTAGAAGAAGTGTCATTCTAATTACCGCATACCAATTAACTTACGAGCTGTTTCAGCGCCTTACAAAGTCATGTATTTTTTTCTCATGTGGAAAAATTCTATAAAACCTCCAACACAAGCACCGCAAAATAATCATACAGTAAGTGCATGTAGCTCATTAGTATTAGTCTCATTAGTCCCAGTACATATGTAAAAATGCTGTGTATTCTGTAGTATGAAATATTACTGAAATGTTAAATGATGCACATTTTTAAAACCGTAATGGAAAGACAATTTACAAAAAGCAAAGTGTAAAAACCCTTGATATGCTTTAAAATACTGTAAAATACTGTTAGACTTATAGAGAGATAGACATATAGACAAACAGAGAGTAAGATATGAAGTACTGTGCCAAGTTGGTGTAATCAAGTGTTTTGGTGCACATGACCTTTGCCCTTTTCTATGTAGCCAATGAGATAATATGTGGGAGGAGGAAGTGGTTATGGGAAGAGCAAGATAACCTTTGGAGGGGAAAGCGGGAATATCATAATGAGTGAAATATGATGTGCTCGGTTGCCAGTAGCTCAGGGTGAGACAGACAGTAATATAAACAAGTGAATGAGAAGTGAAGAGATGAAAAGGAAAAGTGCGACTGCTGAGGGGGAGAACATCACAACAGACAGAGGGATGGCGGGAGTCGTCTAAAAACCTGCCAGAAAACCTGCGATTTTTCTCCCCATTTAATCTGTGTCAAATAAAAGCAAGGATATAAAAAGTGACCCGAGCAAAAGTGTTCCTTCTATAATTGTGATCTACAGTACATACAGTGCCATTGTGTTTCTAGGGGACAAATGTTGTAGGTTTAGAAAGTTTGAACATTTGACTCAGTGCTTTGAAAAGCCAGGCTTTCCAAAGCCGTGAGGCACAAACAAGGTTTTAAGATTTCGGATGATGGCAATGTGTTTGTACACACAGCTGTGTGCTCAAAGGGCTCTGGGAGTGTGTATATTCAGCAAACACTGGGAAATGGGACCATCCTTCCACAACCGAGCTTATTTTCCTCCTCTACAGACAGTGATGCCTCTTAGTACGAACAGATCCTGGGCTCACCCTTCAAGAGACGTAACAGCAAACACTTAGTAGAACACTTCTCACTAAAGGACAGGTTTTATATGAGCAAATCGATATGTCAGTGTTGGGCTGGTGAAGCATAGGGTTTGGTTTTGCTTCTCTCCAAACAGCGTTTAGTATTGACCTTGCATACTGTGGTCAATGGTCTGAGGTACTGACTACGTTCAGTGTTGTCTTTCAATTACACATCTGTTCAAAGATGCAAACGCATGCACATACAAAGGCTTTCCATAGTTTTCAGCCTAAAACATCAACTCTAAGCCTTTCTGAAACATCTTCCCTAAGCTGCTGGCTTCCACTCCTGTTTTGTGTAAGCAAAAACAGCTTCTCCTAGCAATGAAAGAGTTAAACCAGTGTCATTAACTATTCCCTCTTAGAGCTCTGAATGAGAGATCTGACACCCCAAGCTGTATCATGGAACATTATTTAACTCAAATGTTGCATCATAAAAGATGCTGAAGGTTAGATTGTTAATTTGTGTTGTTTGCTCTGAACAATTTGGGCGAGTTAATGTTTTGCCTTTTAGTGATGAAGAGATAAGTAACTCTGTCTGGTCTCTCTTATATTTGAAGTAATAGTTCAGCCAAACATTCTTCAGTTACTTCACGTGTTGTTCCAAACTTGTAAGATGCTCGGTCTTCTGTAGACCACAAAGAGAGAAATCCTCTTTTTTATACAATGAAACTGAACAGATGGCCAGGCACTGTTAAACTACAAAAAACACCCTAACTGTACCATTAACAGTAATTCATGCAAAGTATACTTCCAGGAAGATAAAAAAAAAGATTTTATTTATTACATTTTATTTCATAAACAAAGTTGCTATCATATATTTATGACACTGATATCTAACATAAAGTATCAAATAATAGCAATAATGATGTACCATTCGTTAATGAGCCTAATGAAAAGTGCTCATGCGCCCTATTGTTGCTATGGCTACGTCCTAAGACATGCAAACACTATTTCTGTTTGTGAGCATCTATTTACTGCAAGGTGAAAATATGTGCCCAAACTAACTTGTAATTGAAACTTTTGTGATCACTGCAAATTTAGAAAGTCTAGTTCAAACACAGAAAGCTTATTTGTAAAATGATATGATTATAGTGCATAATTCAATTCACATTTATTTGTGTATCACTTTTTTACAATAGATATCGTTTCAAAACAGCTTTCCAGAAAATGCATGTGGCTACATTAACTTTTATTAATTTATTACCTTTATTGCCTATGTAACTAGTTACAAATCATACAAGAATAAATTATATTTGACATAAAAAACAAAGGTTCCAGAAATGCAATAGAATAACCATTTTTAATTTCGCAAAGAACAGTGAACAGTTCTTAATAAAACCATAGAACAAAAAAGATATAACCTAAAATAACCTTTTGTGAAATGGAAAAGTTATATTAGCGTTAAAGGTTCTTCATGGAAGCATAGATACCAATAAAATAAGTTTTATTTTATTTGTTTGTACATTTCATGTTTAAATATTGCATGGTTTCAGAGTCCTTGGAATACAGCACATGTATCGTATAGACAACATTTATGGTGTTGTTCTTTTGTTTTTCATTTTTGGAGCTTAACAGTCCATTGAAAACATCAACATTCTACTACATTTCTAAATATTTTTTTTTTCTGTTGCAGGGGAAAAAAAGTCACACAGATTTTAAACAAAATAGTGAGTAAATAATGACCGATTTTTTTTTTAATTGCCTGTTAAAATGTCTATTAAAGGAACATTTGTTCTGTTCTTTCCTCACCTATTACCTGCTGCAGAGACAAGGGCACAAGGAGAGAGTGAACATACTCTGGTTGCAACTTGGTAACTATAGTTAGTTAGATGACAGATGGACCCAAGCGACCTTGTCATGCTGGGTTCCGGTTCAGGACGGCACGTATACAGTTGCAACACATGCACTGACAGGTATGTTCTGGAAGTCTCTGATACCCTTGCTTAGAGTTCAGATACCCTGGTTGAATGTCGATGAAGAATAAAAACCCTAGAAAGTACAAAAAGAAGAATATATATATATATATATATATAGAGAGAGAGAGAGAGAGAGAGAGAGAGAGAGAGAGAGAGAGAGAGAGAGAGAGAGAGAGAGAGAGAGAGAGAGAGAGAGAGAGAGAGAGAGATCTCTCTCTTCCACTCTCTCTTTGCATGAGTGTGTGTGATGGCCAACAAGTAACAGCAGACAGCTGGATCCTTATTGATCTGGTTTGTGGCAGCGAAATAGCCCCTGTCAGCACTAAATCCCTCTCCCTGTCACTCTTACCATGGACAAGCAGTCCCTCCAGTCACTCCCTCAGGAATATTCATGAGTGTGCGAGAGACTACCTGAATGCCAACACATCCAACATCAGCTTTTACCATCAGGTAGTCAAAGGAAACCAAAAGATGGGTTATAGTGGCTCCAAAAAGTATTTAGACACTAATGCCACACTTAAAACTATCAAGTCAAGACACCTTTAGTGCTTTATACAATAGAGATCATCAAAGCAGCTTCACAAAGATAAACAGGAAAAGAATGATTCAATGATGCAAATGGTGTTCAATTCTGCTTTAAAGTAGTTTAAAAAAATAGTCATTGTTCAACTGAGGTTAATTCAGTGTTGATTCAGTTCCGTTCAATAACTGTGTAAAGATCATAAAATATTAAATGAGTTCAATGCAGTTATAAAGCAGTTCTGTAGAAAAGTGATGTCATCGTCCAGCTTAGTTCTCATTCCAATAGAATCAGTGCAGTCAAGTGTCTCCAAGCCAACTTAATTTACACAGACAGGCCGCTGCACGTACAGGCTCCCAATGCTCGCTATGTCACATACTCCCGCTATAATGGACTATACATATATACGAATGAATAATCTAAAACTCTTTGAATGATCATACTACTAAATGTGATATGGTGGTCTAAACGATGTTTACGCTTTCACTTTTAGGATTGCCGTTCCAGTGCATATATGCGCTTCAAATAATCAATACAATCAATCTCAGTTCTAATCGCAAGAAAGGTTGTCAAAATTACTATTCCCAATCTGTAAATGGTTAGTTCCTTCAAAAGTTTAAATTGCCATTTACTCGCTCATGTTGTTTCCACGTGTCACGCAAGCATCTGAATATCCGTGTTTACTACAGTATGTATGTCGTTGTAAGTCTGTTCATCATATGAAGCCATAGTGTCTCATCAGAAGACTTTGATTTGGATTAGACCACTCGACTGATTATTGTTACGGTGTCTTTATGACATTTTCTAGATCTTTTAAGTTTTAGAGGAATTCATTTTAAATGGAGGGACAGAAATCTCTCAGGTTGCATAAAAAATATCTTCATTTGTATTTGAAAGTTGAATGAAAATTTTATAGGTTTGAAGTGACATGAGGGTGAGTACATGATGACAGAATTTACATTTTTGGGTTAATTATGTCTTAATAATACAGTAAGCTGAATTTTGTATATTGCGATATCTCGATATAACAATGTATTGTTACACCCCTATAGTGACTGAAATTTATGCCCATGGCAAATTGTTTACAATAATATTAATCCTGCTAAGAATAACCACCATTATGTAAATATTACATTCATGTACAAAGTATTTTATCTCCTGCCTTTCTGTGCTCATCATAGTTCCAAATGTAAAACAAGCCATTGATGAAAGTCAATGTCTCCGGGCTCTTTCTTTCCCTCTCAACCCCTTTCCATCTCATTAAGTGGTGTAAAAGCTTAACCAGCGGTAGCTAAGCGGTAGTGGTACAGACTTGCAGATCTCAGGGGATGAGTGTGTGGGGCGAAAGTCTCTTCAGTTGGTACGAACAATCATCAAAGTTTATAGGCAGGAAGTAACAGCAGCAAAGGATACAGGGAGCAGAGCTTCATGGTATACTGAATTATGCTGCATCATCACCATTAACCAATTTAATTGTTAAATAGTCCTTTTCATCATTCATACATTGAATGACTGGGTACGATGATTAAAAAAAACCAAAAAAAAACATGATCGATCATCTGTGACCATTACCCAATATTCTATTTGACCATACTCTTTATATATTTGTGTAGTTTTTATGAGAACATAAATTCAACATGTCTGACAAAAATAATGAAGCACCAAGTAGCTCTATATCTACTTCTATTTTTCAGTAATATAATATGCAAGGAATACATTTATTCAGTTTTTTTTTTAAGTTTACGTCCCTTAATTGGAAAAAAAGGTAACACTTTATTTTGATTGTCCACTTTTGACCTTCTACTGCCTAAGTTCTACTATTCTACTAATGCTAACCTAACAGTCTATTACTACTCTAATGAGAGTTAGTTGACCTGTAGTTGAAAATTAATGAGTGTTACAAAGTTGCAGTTGCAAAGTTACTTATAGTAACTAGAATGCATAGAGTCAGTGGACTATGAAATTTGTGTAAAAAAAAAGTGTAAAAACAAAAAAAAAAACTGTAGTGAACATCATGCATTAAAATGTGTGTTTGTTCACTGGGCACTCCAATAAAAATGTCCACTTCTCATTCAGCTATTTTGACCATTTCTAAAATGATAAAATAAAATAAATTAAAATACTAATCAACCACCTCAAGTATATTTGAATGAAACAATAATATACATAATTATTGAAACATATTCACATGTTCATATTCCAATTCCATCTGGTACCACCAGTGGCGCTGAAAACACTTCTCACAAGACTATTTAGGCCTATATTAAAAAAATAAATAATCACAAGATTATTCAAGCTGAAGGTTTTGTGAAGGAATAAATTGGGGAGTTGGAACTTGTCAAAAGAAGTGAGGAGGTGTTGAGTTCACTAGCAGGGTTTAACTGATAGCAAGTCTTGCAGGTTTGTGACAGGTGTTGCGTGATACAGACTCTGAGCTGTCATTAGAAATAAGTGCACTGTCACGGTGTTACGAATAGCGTGGTTGAGGCAGAAATGAGGCTGGATCCAACTGCAGCACACTTTAATTAGAAACTCAGGAAACAGGATACACGGTACAAGGACAGGAACTAGAACTCGAACAAGAACAACCGACACTTGCTTGTAACAAAGACAAGAACTCACAAACACAGGCCGGAAACACAGGGCTTAAATAATAAAGACAAACGAGCTCACAAGATAACGAGGGGGCGGAACCAACAAGAAACACCTGGGACAACCAAATGAGAAGACAGGGAACCACCAGACACGACAGGACACAAAAGCACATCATAACATAGCCCCCCCCCCCTATGGGCGGCTCCCGACCCCCACCAAAACAAGCAAAACAGTTCAGGAAGAAGGTCCTGGAGGAGGGACGGGGTACCAGGGCGGAACAGGACGAGGCGAAGGCCAGGGCGGAGCAGGACGCGCGGGCGGCCAGGGCGGGGCAGGACGCGCGGGCGGCCAGGGCGGGGCAGGACGCGCGGGCGGCCAGGGCGGAGCAGGACGCTCGGGCGGCCAGGGCGGAGCAGGACGCGCGGGCGGCCAGGGCGGAGCAGGACGCGCGGGCGGCCAGGGCGGAGCAGGACGCTCGGGCGGCCAGGGCGGAGCAGGACGCTCGGGCGGCCAGGGCGGAGCAGGACGCTCGGGCGGCCAGGGCGGAGAAGACACCGGCTCAGGAACAGCGGACACCGGCTCAGGAACAGCGGACACCGGCTCAGGAACAGCGGACACCGGCTCAGGCTCGGAAACAGATAACACGCACACGGGCTCGGAGACAGACGACACGCACACTGGCTCGGGAACAGGAGACACACTCACTGGCTCGAGAACAGATGACACAGGCGCGGAGACAGACGACACACACACAGGCTCGGAGACAAACGACACACACACTGGCTCGGGAACAGGAGACACACTCGCTGGCTCGGGAACAGATGACACAGGCACGGGGACAGACGACA
The DNA here is from genome assembly GCA_030578275.1 of Meda fulgida. Lineage (NCBI taxonomy): Eukaryota > Metazoa > Chordata > Actinopteri > Cypriniformes > Leuciscidae > Meda > Meda fulgida. The sequence goes on along the minus strand of CM060628.1, from coordinate 11,418,105 downwards.
CACTCGCTGACTCGGGAATAGAAGACACATTCACAGGCTCGGGAATAGAAGGCACACTTCACTGGCTCAGAGACAGACGACACACTCACAGGCTCGGGAATAGAAGGCACACACACTGGCTCTGAGACAGACGACACACTCACAGGCTCGGGGACAAACAACACACTCTCTGGCTCAGGAACGGATAATACACTCATTGGCTCGAGGACAGGCGACACACACACCGGTTCGGGGACAGACGACACACACACTGGCTCGAAGACAGACGACACACTCACAGGCTCGAGGACAAACGACACACACTGGCTCGGGGACAAACGACACACACGCTGGCTCGGGAATAGAAGACACATTCACAGGCTCGGGAATAGAAGGCACACACACTGGCTCGGAGACAGACGACACACTCACCGGCTCGAGGACAGACGACACACTCACCGGCTCGGGAACGGATGACACACTGGCTCGGGAACAGACGGAGCAGGCTCGGGAACAGACGGAGCAGGCTCAGGCTCGGGAACAGACGGAGCAGGCTCAGGCTCGGGAACAGACGGAGCAGGCTCAGGCTCGGGAACAGACGGAGCAGGCTCAGGCTCGGGAACAGACGGAGCAGGCTCAGGCTCGGGAACAGACGGAGCAGGCTCAGGCTCGGGAACAGACGGAGCAGGCTCAGGCTCGGGAACAGACGGAGCAGGCTCAGGCTCGGGAACAGACGGAGCAGGCTCAGGCTCGGGAACAGACGGAGCAGGCTCAGGCGCGGGAACAGACGGAGCAGGCTCAGGCGCGGGAACAGACGGAGCAGGCTCAGGCTCGGGAACAGACGGAGCAGGCTCAGGCTCGGGAACAGACGGAGCAGGCTCAGGCTCGGGAACAGACGGAGCAGGCTCAGGCTCGGGAACAGACGGAGCAGGCTCAGGCTCGGGAACAGACGGAGCAGGCTCAGGCTCGGGAACAGACGGAGCAGGCTCTGGCTGGACGTGGCTGACGTGAAGCTCTGGCTGGACGTGGCTGACGTGAAGCTCTGGCTGGACGTGGCTGACGTGAAGCTCTGGCTGGACGTGGCTGACGTGAAGCTCTGGCTGGTCGTGGCTGACGTGAAGCTCTGGCTGGACGGTCTCTGGCTGGACGGTCTCTGGCTGGACGGTCTCTGGCTGGACGGTCTCTGGCTGGACGGTCTCTGGCGGGACGGTCTCTGGCGGGACGGTCTCTGGCGGGACGGTCTCTGGCGGGACGGTCTCTGGCGGGACGGTCTCTGGCTGGACGGTCTCTGGCGGCACGGTCTCTTGCGGGACGGTCTCTGGCGGGACGGTCTCTGGCTGGACGATCTCTGGCTGGACGGTCTCTGGCTGGACGGTCTCTGGCTGGACGGGAAGTACAGGGAGGACTTCCAGGCACTGCGGGACGCGGGAAGTCCTCTTCCTCCTTCTCCGTCTCTGAGAGGGTGCTGGACTGGACGGGAACAGCGGCAAAGGAAACTCTGGGCTGGACGGGACCAGTGGCGAGTGGTGCCCTGGGCTGGACATCACCAACCCAGGGTCGAAGAATGGCCAGCGTGGAGAGTGGTGTCGGGGCTCCTCTCGACCACCTCCTCTACTGAGGCCTCCACGTGTCCCACTAAACTTGACCAGCCGGGTCCCCACAAACGAGTGGCCTCTCCTCCACTCGGTGGCTGAAGAAGAGATACTGGAGAACATGCTGCTGGATCTGGGTACGGTGAGTTCTTCTGTTACGAATAGCGTGGTTGAGGCAGAAATGAGGCTGGATCCAACTGCAGCACACTTTAATTAGAAACTCAGGAAACAGGATACACGGTACAAGGACAGGAACTAGAACTCGAACAAGAACAACCGACACTTGCTTGTAACAAAGACAAGAACTCACAAACACAGGCCGGAAACACAGGGCTTAAATAATAAAGACAAACGAGCTCACAAGATAACGAGGGGGGGGGGGAACCAACAAGAAACACCTGGGACAACCAAATGAGAAGACAGGGAACCACCAGACACGACAGGACACAAAAGCACATCATAACACACGGGCTGAAATGTTGACGAATGGTAACCAGGCTTTATGCATATTGTAATAATGCACTAGATATTATATTATAATTTGCTGTATAATTACAGCACTATAATTTGCAAAATAATTAAAGAACCTAATGAAAAAAAGTATTCCAATTAAAAGTGTTGTGCGCTATTTTTTTACTGAATGACACTAAAATATCTCCCTACCCTTAACTATTGGAGTAGATGTTCTGAAATATCACACCTGTCTCTGTGACACAAAGAACAAAAAATGAAAATAAAATAAACTACTATTTGGTCCTCAGAAGGGTTAAATAATAATATAAAAGCCTTGAGGTTCTTTCAGATGGATTTATTTTGTTGTTTTACTACAGGCTATTTTTTTAATAAACTGTATCCATGTTGCCAAAGGAAAAATAAGCTACATAAATACAGTCTCCAGACATTTGGGACCAGCCTTATCTTTGACTAAAATCTTTTTCCCTAACAAAACCATCTCACGCACAGCTGCTTCCATTCACCATTCTGATATCCGATTATTTTGTATTCTGTGTATTTGACAACATTAAGATCATATCTGACAGCTGCTCCTATTAGAATGCTCCATTCATTTATTACCCAAAGCAAACATTTCACTGTCCGAAGCCAAACAAACTCAGGATTTTCTAAATCATCTCTCGATGTAAACATGTCAAGCTCTGACAGATATCGACCAAATGGACACTGCTATCCCTCACATTTTCTGCTTCAAAAGAAATTGTCCCGTTTCAGAGAAATTAGGGCCATGGGTTGAAGGGTTCAGGTCTACTCATCCATGTGAACACTTTACAAAAAAACAAATATGCCTCAGCCTTTATAGACTGAAGTACATATAAATGAAAAGCTTAGATCCATTATTGCATTCAAGGACTAAAATATTGAAAGAACTTTTTTTTTCTTAAACTTTCTTAAACTCAATCACACAGTTAAAATTGAAATGGCCAGCGACAACACAGTCCCCAATACCATCTAACTGTGGAATGCCAGCATATATTAAGATCGCAGACAGTCTATGTGCTGCTGACATTTCAGACACTCTTTAAAAGGTCAACAAAGTCTGAAAGGTACAAATAAAAAAATAAGAGGCATGGTGTAATGTCAGTGGGGTTACGGGCACAGAGCACAAAATGCTGAACATCACAACACATGACAACAAATGTCTCTGCATATTATTGATCATTTTAGACTATGTAGATGCACTGACTTTGAAGACGTTGTTTGAGGAAGTCAGTACAATTTACATTGTGATTTACAAATGTGTAATCACCTACAGATCATGAAAGTGAATTCAAAGACACATTGTTAGTGTTTTTGACCCTTTGGACTCGCAGAAAATATACTCTATTTTCAGATGGATATATTACAGTATACTGTATACCTACGTTCCCCCCACAGAAAGTAATGACAATAGGAGTAATTACTACCACATCTCAAATTTCTATGCACTTTTAACTTTTATACATAAAATGCCTATTTTAATCTAACTCTTTTCACTGAAACGGTTGTATCATTTGTAAACAAGTACGGAAAACTTTTTTTACATCACTTTTGGTGTGAAGCGAATGGCAGCAAGTGTGAGTCAGTCATGATTTTACAAAAAGATTATATAAATAATTTTCTCACCCAAAAAAAGTTTCTCACTTAAAGTTCAATTATCATAGTTTTAAAACTCACATTTATATGATGGAAGTTTCCATTTTTAAGTCTGGCTTTGGGACAAGGGTAAAACAAAGCAAACAAAACAAAATTAAAAAGTAGCAAAAAAATTGCCGTTGTAAAATGTTTCCAAGTCAATTTTAATGTGACCTTCAACAACAACAAAAAAAACAACAACAAACAAAAAAAAAACAATCTAAAAGTTTAAATAAAAATTAACTCCTTGAAACATAAAAATTTAAAAGTTGAAGAAACAATGTTTGCGAATGACAGCTGTATTTACTAACAGGTGTGATGTTTAATTGTTGATGTATAACGTCAGCTTTACAGTATAGACTCAAGTACAAAATGCGGGTGTAAGTCCTTAATCTTTACTGGAGTTAAAGAACATCATATTAGTTGGTCACAGAACAATGTTACTCCTGTTTAAAACCAAACTGTATGTGAAAGCAACTATTAAAGACTGACAACTGCATTCTGCTCCTGTGTAACTGCCAGTAACTGCTCTCTTATGCAGAACGGCTGGTCACTGCTCAAACACACCTGCAGTTAGTCCTGTATGCCTTGGATGCATTTAATCACATTAGATTTAAAATTAACATAACCCTACACAGCCCATAATATGTAGGTCACTGAGAGGGCTGTGTGTGGCAGATCTAGGCTGAGCATCCGGCTCTAATTGGATTGGAGGCTTTAGGTTAAACCACAGGCACCGTCAAGCTCAAGGTAAATGACTCCCATAATCTCCCACTGGTGAACAGCCCCCGTGTCAGTCAGTGACCTCAACCCAGTCTATAAATGACAACATTACGGATTTTGTGACTCAGAGCTTCTCGCATGTGATTACAGTTTATTAGATTGTTGGCCTAATCATGACCTACAGCTCACATAATCTGTCACATCGGTGTAATTCACGCACAAAATAACCAGTTCTGCATGAAAGTTTTTGTCACAACATATTTTTTCTACAGAGCCTTCCCACTTGGAAGACTGTTCAGATCTACACATCCCTCTAAAAAAAAAACGAATACAATAATACACAAACACGTACAAACACACTCAAATGCATGCTAGTTTTCCGCACGCCGTATTAAAGCTGATGGCTGGCAGTTTCAAGGGCATTATCAGATGCAGTGAATGGGCTATAATGCGCATCATGCTGATCCAGAGGAGACAAGTCATTTGTCTGAGTGACAGGTACAAGCATCCCCTACAAACCAATCAGCACTTCAATATAAAGGCCATGTTTCATTGTACAACAAAACCCCCAGGATGTACTCAAGACTACTCCATTAATGAGAGGAAGTCACAAAACTTGCGTGAAATGAGATTCTCTCAAATGAGGCGCAGGGAACATTACTGTTAACACTTTTTGAGGTAATGAGGTGCCAAAGATTATATGAAATAAAAATGGGTCTTTATGAGAGAGACTCAAAGTAGGCATTATATACACTAAACCTGACTATTTAGTTGAGTTATAGAAACTGGTCCAAGACCATCCTCAAGGTGAAGAGGATGTGGTCATCCTATTGTTAATCCTCACTAACTAAGAGTATCAATTAACATAACACAGATGGAACACTCCTGATGTGTGTCCCTGCTAGTAGCTTTTATTTATTTGAGTTTAGTTTGGCAGACAATATGTGACTGGTGAGAGTTACTGTTGTCAAGGCAATGGATTTGGGGGCGAGCCAGAGACCCTACCAGGGAGCCATCTTAAACTGAATAGCCCTGAATAAAGCAAACCTTTCCAAGTACTGATTAGAAAATTATATTTAATCGGGGTCTGAAGATGGATTACTGTACAGAATAAATGTGCCATTAAGTGTATGAATGGCACTGGAACGGTTTAACTCTTAACTCTACCCTACTGATCTACAATACTAAATGGAGGCTGAGAACAAAGACTATTTACACAGGACACAATCGAAATCTAAAAATCACCATAGTTAATACTAAATAAGCTTGTCCAAATGTAAATATACTAATCCTGCTAATGCCTCCAGATTAATCTGAGTTGAACTATTTTTTTCTCTGTCTAAAAAGTTAGCACTCATGTGCACTCAAAGTGCAAAAAGTTCCAAAACAGAGAATTCATTATGCTACCCTATATCTCATATCTCATTGTAGCCACATTTTAACATTGTTTGCATGTATCCTTTATTGAAAGGCTTGAATGCACTGCAATGAGCTCAATGGAAGGGGAAAAATCCAAGATGACAGATGAGGCAAAGTCCAATAAAAAAAGTAGTATTTTCCCTAAAATGTGTGTGCTATATGATTGTTTTTCTTAAGTCGCATTGACATCAAGGATAGTAATTAACAATAACTGTAAAGATTAAGATAATCGAGATAAATCGAGATAATAGTGAATTCCACATCCCAAGTAGCATTGCAATAATACAAAGCAACGATATAACTGGAACCACTTTCAGAATGATTTCTCCAGCTGCTCAATGATAAAAGAAAAAAAATGACAATGAAAATCCACTGACTTTAAAGAGCTTGAGTATTTAAGGCGGCAGCTGACTGCAGTATGCAATTATAATGGTTTGGATGCAAATATAGTTGTCGTTTTTAGTCTTTGTTTATTAGTCACATCCTTAGCTTAGCAACATGCTAACAAAGAACTTTACTGGAATCACACGTCTCTTTTGCATTGCACTATTTTGTATGTAGTATGTTTGTTTTTCTTGCTGGAGTATCACATCTTTGGCTTAGCAACATGCAAACTCTATTTGAATCAATTATCTTCCATGTGGTGCACTGTTTGTGTGCTATGCAGAGTGCTACCTTCGTAGACCTAACCAACCAAAACATTAAAAAAACAGCACAGATGAAATGCAAGAACACATCCTCTAGAAACGGCCACATATGGACAAAGACTTTGAAGAGGATGTAAAATGACTTCAAACTTTGCTGGGTATTTCTGTTTATTTCTATGTGTTTTATCTCAAATTGAAAGCATGCAGTTGGGGTTTATGGATTGTCAGACTCACTTTCTCAATCCACTTACTGTATCTATAGACGTTAACATCTGGCTCTAAATCTGGAACAGCAGATCTGGTGTGTGGGCTACACTGTGAATGGACCCTGATGAAAGGCTGCCAAATCACTGGACTTTATAGAAAGATAGAGCTATTCTGCTGGGGTCACAGCTTTGGACACAAAGAGAAATCCATCCATTCGTCTTCTATTCACTATAACGAAAAAGAAACAGTACAACAGTCGTCTTGGGCTGTACACCTTTTGTACTTTTGTACATTTACTCATGAACCATGCATATTAGCACCTAAATTGTACATATTAGTACTTTGGAAGAGTTCTGCCCCAGTAACCGCTGTTGTACCTTTTTTTTTTTTTTTTTTTTTGATAGTGTTTGGACTTCATCCTGTCTAATAGTATGAAATGTTAACAATAGTAGCAGACTGGGGCACAACAATTACAGCAGACATAGACAATTCTTTGTTTACCCAATATCATTTTCAGGAATGTATACTTATGTATTGAAACCGCAATGTAATTTAACACATCTAATAGTGGAGAACAAATATCTGTAGAAAAACAATTATATGCTAATTACTGCATTTAGTTATGTAAGCAAACCATCCACTGGAGAAAATAAAATAGCTCGGAGCTATAATTTGCATTAAGGTTTTAGATATGTTGGACTAAAGCAAGACTAAATATACCCGAGTCATGAAATAAGCATTTCAAATATTTCATATGTTTGTTGAGGGAGATATTGGAGGAGAGATGACATCATTTTGCCTTGCAATAATTCAATAATACCAAGAAAATGGATAGACCCCAGGTAACCCAGCAAATTGTGGGGAAAAAAAGGAAAAACTGAAATTAATTTGAAATTATATTACCATCCTCTGCTCATCTGAGATAGATAGATAAGATTTAGATAGACAGATAGACAGATAGACAGACAGACAGATAGATAGACAGATAGACAGACAGATAGATAGATTAGATTAGATAGATAGATTAGATAAGATAGAGAGATGGCTGTAAATGCAGTTCTCCAAAAATGTTCCTTCCACAACAAAAGCATTAGGAAAATTGTGTCTACTATTCAATGCACATGTTCTCTACTTTCCTCTCAGTAAGTGTTTTCCTGCTGAAAACTCAACCTTTCAAAGTTGAAATACATTGACCCCAATACAAATGCCCATTTATTTCACTAGTAGTCCCTGTGATGTTGATTTTATTTTTAAGAAAGACACCATATAGAGCCTTAAAATAGTCTAAAAAGACTATTTCTTGAAAAGGTAGCACTGCTTTTAGTGTGTGACCAATTCAATAACATTAAATACACACGCTCCTACTGTAGCTTACTAGTCATTTTTCTATTAATTCCTGTTTCTCTTTATCTTCTCACTGCGCATTTGTGTTGTCTCACTGTTTACCTTAATATTTCCTTGAAATTGAGAATGATTTTTTTTTAATGATAGGTCAACGCATGTATCAGTTTTATCCTATTATAGCTGTTGTTATATGTTAATCTATTTCCAATTTAGATGATAAATTCAATTCAATTAAATTTTTATTCTGTTATCCGCCTATTGTATTTCGGCCAATGTGGCCCCCTACCCGAAATGAGTTCCACACTCATGGTCTTATGACTGGCTTAGATTGTGTTGGCTTATTTGAGTTGCCCAAGACTGAATCAATTCTAGTTTTTAAAATTATACTACTGCAATAGCATTATTATTTAATGGAAGGAAGGATTTTGAAAGAAGAGGGATGAAGGAATGTTGTGATCATTCTAGCATACTTCCCACTCCTACTCGGCAGTGGTGCACAGGAAGTTTATTTCTATGCAGCGCTACCCGGGGGACTATACTGAGATTGAGTGAGAGTGAGAGTGAGTGTGCGAGAGTGTGTGCGCATGCATACACATGTGTGACAGGTCTCTCTCCCTTACTGACACTTCTGTAGAAGGCATGGTGGGCCATACTAAAGCACACTCTACAATATCTGAATGTTACTGGATACTGCCTGTCAAGGTGAAACCAGAATTTTCTGGAACACAAGGGATTTGTATAAAGTCTCTGCTGTATCTCAGAGACTTCAAAAATCACCCGACAGAAACTTGTTACATCTAATCTCAGGTGGGTTTTGAAGATATCTACTCAATCTGCCTGAATCACCCAACAACACGATCTACTGCTGATAAGGGAACACAATAAGCTTGGCCAGTTATATGAGGGCTTTGGGTTGTCAAATACCATGATTGTTGGAATGAAAAACAGTGTTCTTAAAGTTATCAATTGCAGACATCTAATGGAACTCGCTACTGCCAGACGGATTTGATACATATCATGAGCCTGAAATTTCATAGGCAATAATGGTGTGTTGGTCAACATGACCAAGTCTTAAATGTGAAATATGTGTGGTGTAAACTTTCGCACTCTCACAAAATTTCAGACTGCGTAGATTCCTATTGAAATGACTGGATTTCGGCTGAGAAAACGTAAATGTGAGCATACATTCAGGCCAGGGTAGCATCTGTAAAACATTGCTCCACTAAAACTAGAACTGTGTTCTGCTGTGGCATTGTTTGGTACTATTTTCCTTGGCGAAATACAGCAAAAAGAGTCAATATTGTGTCTAAAATGTAAGTCACTTAATATGAACTTCTTATTTATTTAGCACTGTTCTAGTTAAGCTCTTTATGGGGCTGAAAACCACATGCAACAATAATAAAATATGGCTTCACAGCAGCTACCCTATAATTTTAACTATTTGCATCAATGTTAACAGCCACAAGACACCACCATTTTTTAAGTTATCCCTTTGAACCATCACAGGTTCAGAATTCTGAATTCCATACAGGGCATTGTTATATTCAATTCAAAGTTATCTGAAATAAGCGCCCTTTGTGCCAAATGTCCAAATAAACTCCAAAACTGTCAAACAGCAGCCAAGCGGGACTAAGCAGCTTTCAAAACAGATTTATAAATTATAAAATCATCCATTTCTCATATAATCTAATAAATGACTATTTTAACAGGCATTCAATTACCAGACGCTTGTCATAAAATAGTAGGCAATTTTCTTCAGGGTGATGAGAGAAACATACAGACATTTTCTTTTTGGGCAGCAATAAAGTCACTGACTAGCATCTGTAAATACTGAAATTGCATGATGTCGCCATGTAAAACAATTACCATCTAAATTAAGCTTTGCTGTTTAATATAAAATTCAAGGGCACAAAGAGAAAAATATGTATCAATCAATAGCATATTTTTCATGTCCTCAATAGCACTTGTTGACTGTGAAATCAGTGTAGTTATGGTAGGAAATGTGTGAATGGGATGAAGGTGGACATGTTCTCTGGTTTGTTTGCAAACATGCTGATAAATTACGTTGTAACATGAAAGCACCAACTGAAACTCCTTGATCACAACATTCAAATATGCCATCTTCCGAAATTTTAGTTAAGAAATACAGAAGGTAAATAACTATATTGCTCTAGTCTAGTACTAACTGTGGTGTTATTAATTAATTGCCAAAGCAATTGTTTAAACTAAATATAATTCGTAAAACTAAAATTTACTTGTCCAAAATATGTTCAACACACTTTCTTGATCACAATTTTTTCCAAGTTGGTTAACCATGTTACTGAAATAATGTTAATTGTCTACAACACAAAGTGAGGCCCAAATCCCCAAACTCATCCCATTTCTATAAATGATGGATGGCCACTGGGCTAAGTTTATGCATTTCATGTTTGACAAGTGGCCATTAGTGGCTCACCTACAATATTAATTGTTGTCTATACAACCATTAGCAGCATTAGCAGCCAAAAGCTACTTTTGATTGAGAATGTGAATTAGCAGTCACTCCTACTTTTGAGCTGTCATTTCTATAATGACTGACACATGACCAATCAAAGCTCATCTGCACCACGGCTACCTATGGCTGTAATGTTGCACAAATTACTCCTAATGGTGAATCCACAGCCTCACATTTCACCTCTGCCACTCATGTCATCTAGTTGTGTGTATTAATCTCATTTGAGCCCAGACTACCTGGGCATTTGAGGGTGAGACTCGGCAAGATGAGGTCAAAATATGTCTATCTGCCTGAGAAAATTGTCTCCACCAAAAAACACACAAACATAGGAAACATGTTCTATAACAGTGTCAAATGCAAAAAAAAATTAAGGTTAACTCCGTTTGCATTGCCATACAGCAAAACAAGGTACTGTTTTAAAACAATTTATTTTATTTTTCATCAGTTTAATGAATCTTACAATTTTGCCCTTTTTTACATTCTCCTACTCTGTGATGATTCACAAAATGTGGCATCAATAAACATTAGATGCTCAAACTTGTTTAAAAATTGAACGCGAATTAATAAGTAAAGGTGAGAGAATTGAATTAGTGCTGCTGCTTCCCAGAAGGAAGATGATTTGAATTGCAGAGTAAGTTATCTCCTAATCAAACTGCTCTGCACTGCTGGCGCATCTTGCTTTGTCAGAAAGACACATGTCCACCTGGAGGGGAATGGATTCGATCTGGATGATGCTAATGCTAATTCACTATGACCCAAAAACATCCTTTTGCAAGGCCATTAAGTTTTTTTTTTAAGGTAATAGTGAGGTATGTATCATAATCTATAATTGTAACTAAGTTAGGAAAACAATTTATAGGGTATGAGGTAAACAATTGATTGTGACGCCTTTGACTTTTTTGACCATTTATTTTATAACAATAAATTAATTACTTTCAGTACAATGATTTTCATTCTGCCTCAATGTGATTAAGAAAAATACCAGACAAACAGTAAATCAATGGTTAGTGCAACATTAAATATTAGCTATAGACTTCAGTCAGGTTCATATCAAATTTTATGTGGTTAAAAAAAAAAGGCTGCGAGAGATTGACCTAGAATTTCCAATGGTTTTCACAACACACCCTTTTTCAAAACTGTTTTGTGAGGGGTTTGCCTTCTGAAAGCTCCACCCCTCTAACAATTGCTATGTTGTTAAAAAAAAAAGTACACTCCATTGAACACATTCTACTTCTATCCCTCACAGCCTCATTTTAATTCCTGTCAGAAATTAAACATGCGCTACCCTGACTTAAGTTATACGCATTACTTGCTCTGCTAGACCTGGGCTATACTGTGCTTGTTGAGAACTGCCATACTGCCAGTTAAATACTCATGGTGCCACTTTAGTTATTTCTGCAGCGTATGACAGATTTGCTCAATTGTGAAACATACAAATGGAAAGCAATTGAAATGTAAATCGGAAGCTGGGGTGCAATTCTGCAGCTAAAAAGAAAGGAAAATAAAACCCAGACAGCACTTATTGCACACAAGGGCTGTTTAGAGCTAACATGTAGCATCTTGGGTATTTATCATCATAAAGAAGGTACATAATGCCAAATTTGCTGTAATTGCATTCCAGAGTCCAAGACAAACCGAAGCTGGTGACACCATTGAGAGAAGTGGGGAGAGATTGCTTATAGAACAGCTTGCTAATCTATTTCTTGGCCTTTGGACCCTCCCCTGAGGACTGTTGCAAAAGATAAGGATGTAGACACCAGCACTCTGCTGATTTACGGGCAGCCAGCAGATGAATCCCTACGGTAACGTCTGAGCTGGGGTCACCGGTGATAAACTCTGAGGTAAAATTACGGCATGGGAAGACATAACAGTCCTTATGGACAGAGGGCTGTTCAGAGGTTAGTTTAGGCCACCATGACAGACAAAACGTTACGATGAGAAGGCGGGATAAGAAAACTCAATAAAGGTCAACGTTTTAGAGTCGAGGCATAAAGACATGGAATGGAGACAAATGCTTGGCAAGAATGATTGTGAAATAAAAAAATAGTTCACCCAAAAAAATGAAAATCTGTCATATTTTACTTACCCTCAAGCCCTTTCAAAACCTGTATGACTTTCTTTCTTCTGTGGAACATAAAAGAAAATCATTTGAAATTTGTTTCAACTGTTTTTGGCAATACAATGAAAGTCAAGGGGGCTCCAAAAAGACAACACTGGACCTCACTGACTTTCATTCAATGGACAAAAACCACTGAGACTGATCTTTTTACTTGCACACATTCGTTTGTGTTCTGCAGAAAAAAAGTCAGGGTTGGAATGACATGAGAGTAAATGATGAGTGGTGAATTAAAATTTTTGGGTGAACTATCCTTTCATGTAATTTATAATCCTGCAGAAAAAAAAAAAAAAAACCTAAGCCACCAAAGATAGTTTGATGGTCTTAAATGATTTAACCAGGGCTGGGCTGGGCCAAAAAAAAATTATCACAATAATTGTTTTATATCAGTCGATATCGATAATTATCACAATAAATGTCAAATCTTTATTTCTTTCAAGTTTAAAGGCAGATTTATGCTCCTAAGTGAAAGTTGTAGAAACAACTTTCTCCAATAACATGGTTTTAAACTACTCTTTATTGTCAGAACATATGACAAACACTTTCCACACAGGTGAACATTCAAACATTTGTCATTTTTCCTTAACAAAATAAATATTTTTATTGGAAAATTAATTTCTTAGTTTCTGCATGTGCTAATGGGGGATATTGTTTCAAGTCTTGAAACAGGTATGTGTTGCCTACCTTTGATGGCATGTATCTTCAGCACAGTTTGCAGCGCAGGATGCAATATTAATATTACATGTTTTGTTTCGAAACGCATATCTGACAGTGAGTTTGTAGTATTATCTTGAGTTAGATGCAGATTTACTATGTTAAATTTGTTCATTAACAAAAACAGTAACATCTGTTTAAAAAAAATCAAGTAACAACCTTATTTTTATTTGGTAAAATGTAATATTCTAACTGTTTGAGTTATATTAAAATTAACCATTGGTTATCCAGTATCAACCATTTAGATCATGATAACCATAGATAAAACCAGCCATAGCCTACAGCACCTCGTTACCAAAATGTAACTTTATGGTTTCTATGGTATTTGGATGAAAAACAGTAGCCTAAATACATTAAATACTGAAATTATATTCCATTAGTCCTTTAATACATTGTCTACATTAATAATATAATACAATTCAATATGTATATCCCACATTTCATGGTGCAGTTAATATACTGGAGTTCAAAAGGTGCAGCACGCACATCCAAAACAATAAAACTGAGTGCTGGGCAGACGGGTAATTGCAAAAGTAAACAGTCCGCACACCAGAAAATGCTCTTAAGCAGTTTTAATAGTTGCTCACCCAAGCCCTTCATCAGTCATTGTCTGAGTACATCCAGTAAATTACAGTAAAGAGTCAAGAAGAGTCAAACAGATTGTTGTTTATTGACCACCAAACTTTAGGCAAGATGTCCAAGTTCATGCCAGCACAGATAAAACTTTCAGCTGGTCTCTGTTCATTGGTTTATCACAGCTGATGTTCTGCTCTGGTTGGTGGTGGTGACCTGGTGTAAAACATAGTGAAGCTACAAAGCTGGTGTGCATTATTTACAACACACAACCTCAGCAAACAATGAGGGAGTAATGGTCTGTCTCTGGAAGACAAGTGTGGCTCTGCTTTTCCTCCCACAAGGGTGAATGCACCAACATTTATCGAACATAAAAACGGCCTTTCAGCCAGACATGCGAGAAATGTCCGTCACCTCAAGTCAGAGGCAATAAGCGGCATTCGATAAAACGTTAGTGCAGACCCACTAAACTGCTTCCCACTGAGATATTTTCTCTTGATGTTTGTCCTGAGGTCTAATTTCTTCTAACTGCCCTAATCCTAAGGAATGAATGTCTGCTTGCGGGTACTCCAGCATTGATTACAATTTTCTCATTTCCTCTCTAGAGAAGTTTGTTTACGAAAAGCAACGTATCTTCAGTGTAGAAATGAAAGCAATTCACTTTAAATCAATCTACAGTAGCTCAGCTGTGCACCCAGATCTCAACTCACAGTCATTTGTTTCATGTCAGCTGAGCAATCCGAACGCTAAAGATCAAGGGAATGAAAAAGGGGAAGAGAGAGAGAGAGAGAGAGAGAGAGAGAGAGAGAGAGAGAGAGAGAGAGAGAGAGAGAGAGAGAGAGAGAGAGAGAGAGAGAGAGAGAGAGAGAGAGAGAAACACACCAAGTGATTTCTGGCTCAATACATCCGCTCAATGTGCGCCTACACCGCAATTAACTCATGTAAAGAGATTTTCAACCAATATATTTGTGTTAACTGAAAAGGGAGGCAGGCTTCGCTTTGTGAGATGTTGACAGAAAACACTGACTTTCAATTCCAGACAGTCTTTCAGAATGTGTTTGGAAAATCAATGTCTTTCTTTTGCAAATTTGATGGAACTTCAGCTGGAGGTGTCAGAGGGCCCTTCAGAGCTGTGTCAAAATGAAACCAAAGGTCGGACCATGAATAATGATGTACGCTGAAATTTGATTTCTTCTGGAGATGGGTCAGATGGTGAAAGCATGCATGTAAAGCTACAAAAGAGAATTAACTGGTTCCATGGATGCCGTGCACCATGGCAAGGTAAACAAAGCTGCAAAATACATACAAGCAAGCAAAGAAATAAAATAAAATAAAATCTTTAGATAAATATGTAATGAACAATTCAAGGCAATCTTTTTGATACAGAGGATTCTCAGGGATTTCCACTTCGCCCCACTAACAGAGCAGGTATACATTCTCATTCTTGAGGTATTTTATTGTATCCATGGCAAAGAAATGCTATAAATAACACTCCTACCTTGTCGATTACATCTCACTTTCAAGCGCTTGACATATTATTAGGCCTCTGTAATCTACATCTCACCTATCCATTACACACGTCCTGCCATTTCTATGCTAGTGGCATTCATTTCTCAGCCTCGGAGCCACTAGACAAGATGTAGCTGACACAAGCAGACCACGATAAGTCAGAAAAGTACATAATGCATTTTGAAGTCACACGCTACCTGAGAGAGAGTGAGAAAAAAAAAGCATGCTTTCATTTGTTCTGATTAACCAACTCTGAAAATAGCGACACTGTTACAGCTGTGAGATCCCAGCAGTTACCATAGATACCATCTTTAAGGAGAGGGACGGAGGCGTCTTTGTCTCTAAAATCACCGTAGCGACCACAGATATTCATCGGTGAAGAGAGCCATGAAATACCTGGCAGAGCCAGAGACAAGATGTCGTTACACGGATAAGCTTGTGCCTCTCTTCACCACCCACTTGATTGGCTAAATCTGAGCCCTGCACTTCAACGCCTCTCTAATCACTTAGACCCGACAACATGTCTGATTTATCTGCAGTGGTGGGACTCAATGTAAGTCTAAAAGACACCTACATGCTCAACATTTTAAACCAGTAGTTCTTAACCTTTTTGACTCGCTGTCCAGCAACATATTTGAAGGCCCCTATCCAAAATAATATTAACAGAATTATAACTATAAAATGTATTAATGATAATATATTATTAACAGAAATTAAGAGTGTTGATATAGGTAAGATAATTAATTGTGTGATTTGTTTAATTAAATTAGATATATTTAATATATTAACAATAATAATGTATTATTTTAAATAATTGTAGGTCTTCCTACGGAAGTTTGCCGAGTACCCCTAGTGGGTTTCGGCCCCCTGATTGAGAACTACTGTTTTAAAGGATATCCTAAGACTTCAAAACTTCAAAAAATCATTGCATAGTTAACCACTATGTGCATCACATGTGCATATAAAAATATCAACAATTATCTAGTAAATATAGAATGATTTTCACTGTACCTTAATATGCCAAAGTTGTTTTACATTGTAAAAACAGTATTATTGTGGGCAAAAAAGTAAAAGTAGTGAGTGGTCTGTCCACAATAATGCAGTACATATTCAACTCCTAAGTCTAAAACAGAATCATAAAAAAGAAGTTAAATAACAAACATTAAAATGTAATAAATAATAATAATGGAATACTTATGTCACACTTAAAAAGTGTAGGCCTACATCTAATTGGATTGTAACCACAAGCAAATACTGATAGATATTAATGATTGTAAAATGTTCCGCTTAAATTGTGTTTGTGTAATATTTCTTTCACTTCAGTTTATGTAAAAGTAACTAAATCTAAAAAAAAAAAATGTATAAAATAGATATAAAAATAACAAAGACATTGACATGTTGTTAAGATGTGAACTTTAAACAGAACATCTTTCTATACAGTATGATGGTCCCAAAAACCAAAGGTATTTGTTTTCTGCCATGCTTGTTTTCTGCCAGACATCTCTTCCACCTTCATCCTCCCATCTCTCCATTGGTGAAAAGCAGCTGTTATTGGAGAGTAGGTATAGCGGAAAGGTCGACTTGCTGATGTAGCTGTTGACTGATGGGCCAGTGTCCAGCTGCCATTCTCCCACAGCTCACCCAAGCAGGCAGTGTACATGTGGTCTATGTGAACCATACACACAAGCAGGAGATCGGTATTTATACATGTTATTGATTTCATCTCTAATGGATGCCCATTCTGGCCACTGCCAAGGGGAAAAGAGCTGGGTCATCTCTCTTTCAGAAGAAATGGCCTCTAATCACAGATATCTCTTGAAAATAAGATGGCCTTCACTAGGAATGGTATGACTCAGAAGAAGCAGCTTTTGTTTTCCTCATTTTTCTCACTGTACTTTTCTTTTACCTATTATTTTTCTCCCTTTTTACAACTGCCAAACTCCTCTTTCATCCCTCCAAGTATTCAAATGTCGGCTGATGTGAGGCCTGGGCATCAGTTTGCTTTGTCTCTCAAGGCCCACAGGACCAAATGTAAGAGGACAGCAAGTGAGGCGGAGTGTGCTAGGAAGCCAAGACCAAAAAGACTGGCAGCCATTGAGAGGCATGGATGTTGGGTCTCAAACAACATGGTTCCCTCACTTCTCGGTCAAAACCAGATGGACATTGCACAGAACAGCATCAAGCGTCAGGGGCCACTATTAGCCAAATGGATTTTGCATGGAAACACACACACCCACACACACACACACACACACGGGACTGAAAGATTTCCCCACAAAGTCAAAGGTTTCAGGTATTGTTATCCTGGCATTGCAATGCAGGGTTTACCAGGACCACACACACACTGTATACACTACAGTTCGAATTTTGGGGTCAGCAATATTTATTTAGAAATTAAGTATTTTATTCAGCAAGGATGCATTAAATTGCTAAAAAGTAACACAGTAATACATTTACAGAAGATTTCTATTTATGAAAAAAAAGCTTTTCTTTTCAACTTTCTATTCATAAAATAATCCTGAAAAGAATCAGAGTTTCCAAAAAATACTAAACAGCATAGCCATTTTCAACATTGATAATAGTTAAAAATGTTTCCAAATCAGCAAATTAGAATGATTTCTGAGCGATCATGTGACAGTGAAAGCTGGATTAATGGCTGCTGAAATATCAGCTTTGCCGTCACAGGGATAAATCACATTTTAAAATATATTTAAATAGAAAACAGTTATTTTAAATTGTATTAATACTTCACACAACATAAGTCAGACATCTCTGTCTGCCATATCATCTTCTCTTTGTCTCCTCTGAGCCAGGAAGCACTAAAAAAAATGACTGATAGACTGTCTTGTTAAAATTAGAGTTCCGTTAGGAGGCTGATGAGCTTTGCTTTCCTTGATGCTGCCTTGATTATGCAGCGTCATGAACAAACACTCAGCACACCAAACACACACATCAATCAGTAAATGCAAAAAATAAATCGGCATATTGCAGAGACAAGGGGAATCATAAAGCAGGGTCCACAAAAAAAAAGTCCTTGTACAGGCCTACACCTCTCCCAGAACATGTTTCACTTTTCCATACTACTCTAAACTGGAGCTCAGCCAAAATTCCTCTGATTCGCTCATGCTCCCGACTCACCATCTGCTCTTCTCTACAACGAAATACCTTGAGGATGTCGGATTTTTTTTTAATTATTTTGTGAGTATCAAGCACGTAAAGGAAACTATGAATAATTATTTGGTGGTAGAAGAGTATTATTCTCAAGTTTGTTTTAAATAATTCTTATTTTTAAATACGGTCCATTGCATTTATTTTATTATTGTATTATAAATAAATAAATGTTTCCTTTGCTTTAAAATCCGTTCTGAATGCACTCTTTTACTCCCTCTTCCTTCCTTTATCTATTACTCACAGGAAAAGTTCATGCATTATTCAAGCTCTACATATTGGTGGTAGCTAAATATGTCCAAAGTTACTGTCTGGAACATAAAATGTGATGCACTCATACTCGTTGAACCCCTCAAACATATTACAAATACATTTATAGATAACTATAAATAATTAAATTGACTGGATGTATTTTATTAGTTATTGATTTTAGATTGTTTTAATGTGGTTTCTGTAGCACTTTGAGATTTTTTTTATGTAAAGTGCTTTATAAATAAAATGTATTATTATTATTATTGGATGAAAGAATGGCAATATGCAAATACGTTCAGGTAGATAAGATAAATTATAATTTTGAGGTGTCTGACTGTCAAAGCTGTGCCAGCAAGCGTATATGCAAACACCTAATCAAACAAAGCACCACACTAGCAACAGATGTTTATATAATAATGCTGCCTTCACATTCTAGCGGAAATGTCCTACTCCCCACTTCTGTAGTCTTGATTACGAGCTTGTTGCATTCAAGTCCTTTGTTGTCAGAAAGAACAAGAATCATGGAGGCACTAGGTTTATTCTTGCCTATTTATTGGATAAATCTTCTTAAAGTCAAAATGAAGTTTAGGTTCCCATTAATTCATCTATTCTGGAATTTCCGTCAAATACAGGCGATGTAATTGTTATGGAAAAAAATAATAAAGAATACCAGTCACAGCAGCAATCGTTCTCGCCTCTATCATGTTTAAAGTTTATGGCATGCCCAACTCAGGAACTTGGGTATCAAAATGATCCCCAAGCTTTTCAGTCATTTATATGACTTGAGAGGGCTTTCATGTCCAATTTTTAACTAGAAATCTTGCATTTACAATAATTCCAATAGTACGTGAAATTAACATAAAACATTGGCAGCAGAAAGAAAATTAAGAATAGATTGTTGTAGTAAGTATTTTTCAAAAAAGGACAGTGACAAGCAGACAAAAACTCATATCTGTGCATATATAAAGCTACAGTACATCCATTATAATACACTTAAGCCGGGGACACACTTAACGAAAAATTAACTAAAACTATTGCTTTAGACCACTTCTGTCTCTCTTGCAATAGTGTTAAATACTACTGTGTCCATCTCCTCCAGAACAAATCTGCCAAGTATTGCACTTGTTTCCACCGTCACCTGGTGTATTAGTCAGATTTGGAAAACTTTGGAGGTAGAACAGGTTGTGAGTTATGCAAGAGAAGGTGGTGAGGTGGAAGAGCTTCCCGGTCGAATTGGTCAGAGGATGCAGTGGTGATTGGGCGGTTGTTAAGAATTGCCTCAACTTCACAAAACAATGTCTGGAGACCTTCATTTTCTACAACTTGTTGGTGAAAAAGGGAATTTAAGATCCATCTTGCAGACCTGATTAGTCTCTCCCACACGCCACGATGGTGAGACGCCCCTGGTGGGTTGAAACTCCAGTCGATTCCCCTTTGGAGCATACCACTTTGAATCTTACTGCTGTTCAGATTGGTGAAAGCTTTTTTGAGCTCTCTGCATGCACCTATGAGATTGGTACCATTGTCAGACCAGATACGTTTCACCTGGCCCCTCCTACATATGAATCTTCTTAAAGCATAGATACAGGATTCCTAATCAGTGTTACAGTCGTTAAGTGTGTCCCCGGCTTAAAGCACTTCAGCAAAGCATCTCCAGCAAAACGACACAGAGAAGTTTATAGTTGAGAATCGAAAATCAATTCCAATTCAGAAATAGGATACTTGAGGTCAGGATTCGGGTACTTGTTATTATATAAAAATTTCGATACCTCTTACCGATTGCTTTGTGTGCATTTAAATATGACTTTAAACCATTAAAGCGCAAGTAGAACCGCACTGTTTTCTGTGTTGCACACACATCTAAAGCACGCACAAAAAAAGATTTTAAACCATTCAAGCACAAGGCGACTCACGCGTCGTTTTATGTGCTGCGCACACATCCAAAACGTGCGCACACAAAATCACCTGTCTTACTGAATAGTGTACGACACTTTGTTTTTTTTTTACCTGATTGGAATTTAAATTAGGAATTGATAAGAATCAAAATCGATAAGCAGGATCTGAATCACAAGCGTTAAATTTCAAACGATACTCAACCTCAAAGCTTGTATATGTGCCAAACTCTATGAATTATAATGAGGTTATAAAAAGCTGCTCTTTCAAGCACATGCTTCATACACTATAAATGCTTTAAAACAGGATGTTTATGCTGATATAACATGCACACACACACACACACACACACCAATGCATGCACAAACTTTGATAGGGGAAAAATTAATTAGCAATATCATCCTGACACTGAGTCTAGGCGACCACTGCACAAAGAATTCACAAAAATTGCAGATCTAATTTCGAAATAGGCTAGATGTTTAAAAACCAACTTACAAAACCACCTCTAGAGAACACACTTTCATGTAATAGGACTTTTGACTCAAAATACTGAGATAAAACCTTGTGACAACTAGCCCCGGTCTCCCCTATATTACAAAACTCATCCAGATTTCACACCAAAGACATGGCGTCTTTATCTGTCCCTCTCCCTGTTGTTTGGCACCCACTTCTATGACATCCATGTTAAAGGCACTGTGTCCCTCTAAGCTTTGCCAGAAAGCAGCTTAAAATGCTCACTGCCAGCTTAGTGGTGCATTAATGCATGAAACAGCAGGTCATTCTGTGCAAAAAAAAGAAGACAAAGTGAGAGAGAGAGAGAGAGAGAGAGAGAGAGAAAAAAAGGAAAATGATGGCTTATGCATGCATGTGCGCTTGTATGTGTCAGATGTTGACCAGACATTCAAAGAGAACAATAAAACCTGTGTTTGTATTCCACGCAGGTAAATGGATGGTTTCCTCAATTTGCACTTGGCAAAGTGCTTTTGCTGCCTTTACTCTTAGGCCTACGAACATCGCCACTTAAACAAGCCAGTGAAATGTTCTCTTCAAGGATGTATAAACAGGTAGGTATGCAGCAACTCCCTGGTTTGTCATTAAGCCTAGATAGACGTAGAGGATCTTTGTAGAGAGCGGAGGAACATTGAAAGTATGCCATGTTCACATCCCTAATGAGTTTACAAAGTGAATCACGACCAGCTCTTCCCCTCTAATGGAGCTCATAGTCTCGGTCTGATGATTTGCGGATACGATTTCCTACCACAGACCTTCACATTTCACAAGAGCACTCTGGATAGATATATCCATGCAGGGAGTGCATGGAGGAAGCAGAGTAGCACAAAGAGACAGAGTAAAGCCATGAAGCCAGAGATAAGTGGCTGCTATCTGTTTCTTTGATTTCTGGACATCTGATTGTCACGACAGAATGTTTGTCTCATTGCTAAGATCAACAGGTCAAATCCATAAAATACCAGACTTATACTGGGTGTTTTGGGAGGATGTATGAACCAATCAGGGTCAGCCTCATTTTGGTCGTTCCAGTAGTTCCCATGGCAATGAAAAACCGGTGGGTGGCAGATGAATCTGAAGGAAATAGCGAAGGCCTTAACAGAACGCAAAAAGGTGAAAAGCCCTAAAGGCTTTGGAAAAAGGATATGCTTTCTAAGCCATCGGACTGATGGTATTGTGGGCACTCTGATAACTATATAAATGGCTACTTATATTTTGAGAAAGATATACCAATCGTCAAACAAAAAACAAAAAACAAAACAAAAAAAAATGAATGCATTAAAAAATTCGAATTCATGCAATCACATATTAAGCTGCACATATTTCGGACAAAATAGATGCTTAGTATAACAACAATCTTGATTAAAATAAACAGGTTCCCAGTACATTCTGCTTGCACCCCTAAAAAATAGTAGGGGTGGCGCATGCGTTTTTTCTCACACACATGCATAGACACGCCTTGGCATACATTCCTGTAGCCCTGGCTGGCCCGACAGTACTCCAGCAGTGAATAATGTCCTCAGGATCAGATAGCATTAATCAAACATTCACAAAAACAGACCCACAAGTACTGTACATACGTTCACATACACACTTGCAAACCATTTGACTAAGAGTTTGTGGAATAAAAGTTTATGAATCTCATTGCTTAAGCGTATACTAAAAATAAAACTGAAAGTGTGGACAAATAATCTTTAACTTTGAAGTCTATATTAAAGACTGAAGGCTAAATCACAATTACACATGCAGCAGCAAAGATGAATTACATTAGGCTGATTGCTAATTAGCAGTATGTGTTTGTCTTTATAAGAGGTCTGACTATCCGTAATTTTATATGTGAATGAGCAGAGCATTTATACTCATGGCAAATGGAAGCAGAAACAAGTATAAAGAACAGTCGGAGATTCTATACATCGACTGCGCATGCAAACAGACACAGACCTGAGGAGGTGCCACAGCATTTTAGAGCTCATTATGGTTGACTTTAGAGTGGCGATTTGGAGGGCTGCCATGCAAAAGAGATGTGAACATGCTCCCCAGGCAAATGAACACACACTTATGTTATTTGTAAGGTACTCAAAAACCTTCAAATGAATTTTAACATCCACTGTCCAATTAGATCAATGTGAGGTGGGCTCCATTCTCCAAGTTCAGCGATGGGGAGATCAATCCACAAAGTGCACTCACGTTCAACCCACATCCAACATGAATTGTAATCAAAATGCTACACTGTCTAAATTATTTTAAACATAATTTTGATTCTTTAAAACTGATTAAGTATGTTGTTTATGACCTCATATTAAACGTTACATGAAATATTTGTACTCCATTTGTGTGATCATATTTTAACAGTGAACTCCAAAAAGCAAAAAGGTAATTTAAATATTGAAAAAATGGCTAAAAGAAATTTAACACCATCTAAACATATGCACATGCCCTTAAGAATTCATAAGAATTAAGCTAAACACTAGGCCTAAATGTTAATTTCTAACTACATCTTCATACCCACTAACACAGTGCTGCGCTGCTAAATCATTGCCTGCTCACATGCATTAAAACCTAGGAATCTAAATATGAACACCATCATATGAACTAATAAATTGCTTCACACCACATGCCAAAGCTGTACTTCATATTCAAAGAAAACAGAATTCACACTCCATGCGTAAACATCAAAGTGTTGCACAGCAGGTTCAGCACTGAGGCTACAGTCATTTATGCAACTAAAATGCATTATAAACATTTATCAACAGAACATTTTGCTACATAGACTGAGGCATCGAAAAATGGAGTAAACCTCAAAAATGGTGCAAATTTTTTTTTTCTTTTTTTTTTTTTACCACAATGCAAGCTTGAATATTGGGATATATATAAGAGATGGACCAATAGTTTGCATAGATAGATGATAGATTTTGATAGTTTGGTTTTTCTTATGGGGAAAAACACCTCTGCCAAATAATGCTACAAACTATACAGATAACCCTCTTATTTGGTACACTATAATATTGGTTGCAATTAACAACAGAGGTATTATATTAAACTGATATTTATTTTCAAAAATAATAATTACACCCAAATAAAAAAAAAACTGAAATGTTTGTATATAACTCAGTCGCACATATAAGGTAGTTTTCATAAGCACTTGTCTTCATGGCAAATTTATTCAAACATATATATATATAATTAACAGTAAAAAAGCTCCTCTCTCTCTCTCTCTCTCTCTCTCTCTCTCTCTTTGTAGCTTACTAACAAATGGATGACTTTCCTGAGGTAACTGTAACGTTAAGTGACGTTCTTCACAAGATGTTTATTGACATCTTTTCAAGGTTGAAACACTGATTCAGAGATTACGAGACTACGAGACATGATACAGATTTCGGTAAGTTGTACTGTATCTTTCAACACACCTTCTGATATATAATATATTTTCGAGATATAATTTGTATTAAAGTGGAAGAAAAGACTCGTGCTCTGCACTGGGGCAGGAACTGAGGCACAACAGCGATCGGTTAGGTCACATTTAAGAGCATCAAACACCATTTATTGTTTGAATTTCGTTTGTAAAATTGCCAGAATTTGAAAGATGACACTTTGATTCTTTTTAGAAGTAACAAAGCACAGAGCTATTCGTGATTATTGGATGAGAGGCGTGCTACAAATAATGTTTAGTACAGGGAAAAACTACGGGTGATTCATAGGGTCATATAGAGTCTGCTTTTATGTAGCTGTTTTTAGCTGTTAATACGTTGTTCAAGAGGCTTGGATACTTTGGACACGTGGTCCGAATGAAAACAGAACGACTTCCAAATGTCGCTCTATTCGGCCACGTCCACGGGACAAGAAGGGGAGGGCGATCAAAGAAAAGATGGTTCAACAACTTGGAAGAGGATCTGGAAAAAATGAGTCTGAACATCAGAGGCCTGCAGACTTGCAGCTTCTGAACGAAATGGATGGAGGGACTCCGTGTTGGGGCTGTCGGAGCGTGGTCTACCATCGCCATGACACACACACACACGTTGCTCTCACCATAAATTCAACAAGAGAGATTTTCTTTACACACAGTGCGAGTTGCAGTCTGACATGTTTTTCCGCACCCTTTTGATTGACAGAGTATGATCGGCTCTGATCATCGGCTGTTTTCAAACAATTGGCCAATAGTGAAAATAATAGCTATAATTTAATATAATATAATATATATATATATATATATATATATATATCAATTCATAATAGTATAGATATACTTGCCTTGTATATTGAGAGAATATTTAGTAAAATTGATTGAATCCATATGAAGTTTGGCTTCAATCTATGCAGATTAATCTAGATGCAAGCATTTGATGCTTGTGTGTCTGTAAAACAGCTTAATACTGAATACCTGCATCAATGCAAGTGTCTTTCCATATCTGGTTCCTGAGACTCTGACCTTCATTGACTATACGCATCCCATGTCTCTGTACTAGTAACCTTTTCTGTTAATGTAAGTACTGTCTACCTACTCTCGTACCTACCATGATTGTGTGTGTGTGTGTGTGTGTGTGTGTGTGTGTGTGTGTGTGTGTGTGTGTGTGTGTGTGTGTGTGTGTGTGTGTGTGTGTGTGTGTCTTGCACTTCTTATTTACAGTGCTTCATTCGCCAGCCAGTACCAGCATTATTTATTACCACTCACCCTGTCAATCAAATTGCAGGCCTTGGTTCCCTCAGCCAGCGACAGACTCTCAAAGTCTGCAGTGCTGAATGTTTAGCATACCAATCAGCAGCAATACTCAACACAAGAAAGCAAGGTCCAAATAAAGGGAGGAATGGAAGATGTGGTTTTGGAGATATTGTGAAAGGGGTAACAAGGAAATCATAGATGAGCCCGAGAGAACAGGATTGAATAAAGGTAAAAAGTGAGAAAAGAACAAGAAAAAAAAAAGCAAGAGGCACAGATTTTTTATTTTAATACAACTGTTAAAAGAGAGAGAGAAGGAGAAAGAGAGCTCATGCAGGGTAGAAAAGTATAGCAGAGCTCCAGGCGTGAACGGTACCAGACAAAATCAATGCCGAACAACCTGAGTCTCCTTCCAGCCTGATTCCATCAATGCTGATGCTTTCTGAAGTAGCACACCGCAGAAAAGACTGTTATTTTCACATACAGGTCAGACAGGACGCAACATCTGATTCCTCAGCTGTCTATGAAAGAGACATCAGCTCCAGGAACACCTGTAGGTTTTTCATGATTTAAAATAGGCTTAAACTGAAACAATCAGAGACAGATGCGTTTGTGTAAAATAGTTTGTTTGAAATAACATCACTTAGTATTTGAAGCAGAGAAATAAATAGACTAAGTCTCTATGTGCTGGGATAGATATTTTCTATTCTTAAATTCTATGGATTTTGTTTTCCACGATAAAATGGTCACAGTGTAGATTAGGTTTCAATTCTCACTATTAACTACAAACTAAGACTTTTGCCTGAATAAACTCCTAATTACTGCTTCTAAATAATGCGTAAGGTAGTTGTTAAGTTTAGATTTAGGGATGTTTAATATGGTAATGCAGAATAAGGCATTAATATGTGATTTATAAGTAGTAATACACTTAAAATATTCATGTTAATAAGCAACAAGTTAATAGTGAGAATTGGACCCTAAGTGTTACAAAAAATTAGGCCTATTCCAGGATAACTATTTTAAACATTAATATTAAGAAATGTTTCTTGAGTACCAAATCAGCATATTAGAATGATTTCTGAAGGATCATGTGACACTGGAGACTTGAGTAATGATTTGATATCATTACATGGAAACATCCCTGGAGGAAAATACTTAAACGTAATCTTTTTAAAGAGAGTTAGGATGAGGATTCAGAATGAAACAATCTAAGATACCGCAGCCATTGTTTTCATCATGGAGTCTAGAAGTTGAATACTTTTATCTAGGATCCTGCTGGAGAGACAAGAACAGGTAGTTCAGGCTCACACATCTTTAATTAAGAGTAGTAGCTGCAGCCCATTCATCCCAGTGGAAAAAATGGAGGGACTGGACCACTGCCATCTGCAGAATAAGAATGTTGAGAGAAGAGAGCCTACAGTGCATCCACACATTCGTTCACAGAGCAAAGCATTGTAACTCAATGAATGTGAAGTACATTTGCACTTGAGAAATAAGATAAAATGTCAGTGTGCATCAGAAAATGTAAAAGCAGTAATTTGCTATCATGAATCTAGATTGTTATCCCCCTGCTATGCGTATACATGCGTCCAATGAATGAACAAATGGAAGAAAAAGTAGAACAAATGTGTTTGTATGCCAAATATCCTTGAATCCAATGGGAACTAGGGTTGCACAATTAATCGAATTTGTAATCGCAATTACAATTATACATGTCACAATTATGAAATCGTTCAAAGGCACAATTACATTATTCTGTTTGCTGAAGACTGTGTTTTTTTTCTTTCTACAGCTTATTTTAAGTCCCCCCCCCCCCCCATTGTTTTAATTTGAGTTAATGTAACATTATAATATTATATTTTTACTTTGCTTTTCTATAGCATTAAGCCTCAAATGTCCAATTATTTAAAGAAACCAAACCAATTAGCGTTTTTCAGGAGGAGTTTACAGCTGGTTTATTTTGATATAACTATATGGCATAAAGCTGTCCAAAAATCATTCAATGTAAATGTGATAATCGTAATTAATAATCGCAATTGCAATTTCAAGGCTGTAATCGACAATTATGATTTTGTCATAATCGTGCAGCCCTAATGGGAACTGCTGTGAACCTTATGAAAGTTGAAACGAGTATAGTAAAACAGACAGTTATTGATGGTGAGGCTGAAAGCTGCTGCCTAAAAGCAAGGAGCATGTGAACCAAAAGCTATTCTTTCAAATTTTCACTTCATTCAATCATTTATTCATGCATTAGTAAGACATTAAAACCATGGAAAGTGTTCTCAGTAGCTCTGACCTGCTATAACCAAAACTAGCATGTTTAAAACAACATTTACTCTCTTTAATATGTTCGCTTTCCTACATCAGCACTAACTGCTTAAGAACTGTGCCGGCAAAGAGACCAGAGCCTCTCCAAATGGCCACTTTTTCTCTCCACCTCTGGAATGAGAAAACAAATGGGCCGTGCGTAGGAGGAATCTTCCAAGAGATCATTATTAAATTATTGAATCAGTCAAGGGTTTTAAAAGTTTCATGGCCACCCATTAGCATCTTCGAGAGCAGCTGATAAAGCATACCATCAGACTAATGCACAATGGCGCAACACACACATCATATAACCGATTCTACGCAACCACTGTGTGTTCCAGATTGAACGGCAACGCAGGGTGTCCTGCACAGGAAACAAGAGATTTGGGTCAGCAAAGGGGAATGGGATGTACTCGAACAATGAAAAATAAGAGTTTCCAGGATAAAGGAAAAAAGTTAATTTAATGTCTCTAAAATTGTCATGTAGTGTAAAAACAGCAACAACACAAGTTTCTTGTCTCTTGTGAATGAATGAGGCATTTATATAGCGCTTTCATATGTGCTACTTTACACCCAAAGCACTTTACAATCATGTCGGGATCTCTGCTCAACTACCACCAGTGTGCAGCATCCACTTGGTCACTTAAATGACCCCTTAATCATTGTTTATCATTCCCCCAAGACATTTTTAAATATATTAAAATAGAAAACAGTTATTTTAAATTGTAATAATATCTCACTATACTACTGTTATACAGTATGTCTTACCAAGCCCAAATATTTGAATGGCAGTGTATATTCTTTTAAGAAATAAATTAAATATTAAAAATATGTTTATCATGTCATCATGAGATGTATTTTAACCACTCTATGGACATGAACATTAAAAAGATGATCATTGAGTCAGGTAAAAAGCAGAAAGATAAATATCCCAAATTAATTACATTCATGATCACAGAAATGCTAAATTAACTAGGACTGGGACTGCAGCAGCACGACTGGGAGACATGACTAGCAGAGGCACCAGTGAATTTCACATTAGGGTACACAACAGAAACCTGTCCAGACCTTGTACTAGACAAGCATAGTCTCTACACGAGTGCTGAGCACCTCTCCGCGTTCACTTTTAGGCCATGTGGTTAACCCTCAGAGGGCTGTGCTGTGTTTCAGCCTCTTTCTGTTGCTCTCGGTTTCGTTCTTTTTTTTCCTTCTCTTTTCCCCTCCCTCTCTCCTCTATCCAGCTCTAACTAATGGGCTGTATTAAAGAGAAATCTTCTGCCCAACATGTTTTTTTTTGTTTTTTTTCATTTTAGAGGAGAAACTTCTCAGAACTCTGAGTTATGGACCATTACACCAGGCCTCTGTGGGGCAAGGGAGGTGCCCTTCTCCTTTTAACCACTGTTCCGAAATCCCCTGCTGTGTCTCACGTCATATCTGTTTCCTGGAAGAACTGTGGAGTGCGTCTGTCTCATCCAGTTGTACATTAGCATCAAGTGACAGACACACCAGAGTGTGAGGTCAGACTCGAGCTGAAACTCACAACTCTTGCACTTAAATCTCTCATTCAGGGTTTGCACAAAGCGGATTTAGAATGTGCTATCAGACAGATTTTCATTACCTTTCCTCTAAGTGTGCTTTAAGGTGCAAAAAAAGTATAATCCTATAAAAACTTACATTTAAAGGGGTCATCTCAGAAACAACAACATTTCTTTGATATTTTAAGAGATTAGGATAAGTTTTATGAAAACATACACTACTATTCATAAGTTTGGGGTCTGTAAGATGTATTTTAAAGAAGTCTCTTATGCTCACCAATGCTGCATTTATTTCATATATCAAAAATAGAGTAAAATTGATATGTTATAATTTAAAAAAAAACTTTCCTACTTTAATACATTTAAAAAAAAAAATGATTTATTCCTGTGATGGTTAAGGTGAATTTTCAGCCTCATTACTCCAGTCTTCAGTGTCATATGATCCTTCAGAAATCATTCTAATATGCTGATTTGGTACTAAAGAAACAATTCTCTTTATTGTCAATTTAAAAAACTTTTTGTAGCTTAATATTTTTTTGTGAATAAAGTATGTGAGTAAATGTTTTTCAGGATTCCTGATGAATAGAAAGTTCAAAAGAACAGAATTTATATATATATATATTATATATATATATTATATATATATTGGTAACTTATAAATGTCTTTACTGTGACTTTGACAGTAATGTAACGTGTCCTTGCTGAAAAAATATATGAAATATAAAACAATCAAATAAAAAAAAATCTTATCAAACTGTTGAACAGTAGTGTACAGTAACTTTCAAAACTTAAGAGAGAAGTAGGCTACTTGTGTGTGTGTGTGTGTATATATATATATATATACACACACACTTGTATATACATTATACAGCAGAAACTCACTCCGCAATTTTCTTTCTCTCTTAACTTTACTAACATAAGGTCTACTGGGGAGAACATCAAATGACAAATGTATGGTATGACCTCTTTAAAGCTCTAGATACAATAAAAGCAAAAGTCATTGATGGGGAAGAAATGGAAGGAAGTGTGGTACAAGCAGTGCATTATTACAATTCTATAGGGGTTGACGGATGGGCAATAGTAATGGGAAGTGACTGCATGAGGCTATGTTTGAATTGAGATGTCACCTGGGAGAATTAATCCATAGTTACTGTCAGAACTAAATAAAAATAGAGAGGAGAGAAAAGTTACAATGATCTCCAGAAATTGTAAGGTATAGATATATAACACAAACATGGAATGGGTGGACTCATCTTGAGTCTGCATTGCATCCCCTCTTTCTACACATTCCCTCAGCTGGGCCACAACTGAAATATTCTGGGTCTTATTTTATTCTTATTCTCAATCAATATGCCTGCAGCTATTTTCCAAACAGTGCAGCTCAGAATATAGAGAAAAAACTACATGTGACAGTGGGTAAATTAAACTGTAATTGGCTTTTAGAGTACAGTTCAGCCCACTGAGCAGGCAAATCCTTTTTTTAATCATGCCATGGGTATACAAACATACAAGCATATAGCTGCACCTGTACGTTTGCTAAACATACATGTACGCATATATGCACAGTATGCACAAAATACATTTTGCTCATCATAGTGTAAAGCAAACAACAAAAATATATGACCTAACTTAAGTCTCATTAACAACGCAAAACTCTGAAATGTCACGTAAACAAATCCAATCCTTGTCAAAAATTTAGAAAAGTTGATAGAAAACAGCTCCATAATCAAAATGTTACCTGAAAACTAATCCTGTGACTAAATTAAATTAATAAAAATATATTTAGTTTACATATAGATAACTATATAGTCAATAAAGAAATACATATATTATAAATGTATTTATTGGGAAAATATTTGTATTTATAATAATAGTAAATGCTAATAATATAATGTAATTATATTATTATTAATAATAATAATAACAATAATATAACATAAAAAAACATCTCTTTCAGAGTAAGTCACAATGGTTCAGCACCCCAGGGTGTGGACAGCACCATACCATTCTTTCAGAACCACAGAAAAAGACAGCTCCCTATTGCAGCGCTCTTTTCAGCACTGGAGGGCTGTGACAGCTCCAGGCCTCCAACTGTTTCAGCACTACAGCCTGCAAACAGATCTTGACACAGAGCTCTAACAGCACAGGGCAGCTCCTAGTGGATGTCCTCCCAGCTGAGTTATTATTCTCCCCAAGATGGGGACACATCTCAGTTTAACCCTATGAGACTTCTTTCATATGCATTTAAGTTGTCAAGAAGTTGATCACTATTTGCTAATATGTATAAATCCAGGGTTTGAGAGTGATTGATATACTTTGAAGTGGTCTCGTCTGCTTAAGTCTACTAAGGGGTGCTCTTTAAATGGATCGAATGACACAGAGGCAGCAAGGATTTAAAGACAAGGCCAAACTCTTCCACAAATGCAGCTCTGGAACCAGAGATTAGCATGCAGAGCAAACATATAACAGATTTCGCTCAGTGGGTGAGCAAAGCATGTCTCTCTGAGGCTTGTGGATGAACACAGATACAGAGCAAATTACAAACAGCAGCCAGGACTCTCAGGATTATAGTGCATGTGGAAAAACAGGATGAAGAGAGACAGATTTACATTTTGTGTGCATAGGCAATAAAACAGAGGGTAAAGCAAAGGGGACGGGAAAGGGAAAAGCAAAAGGGAGAGGAGAGGAGAGGAGAGAGTTTCACTATTCTTCCTTTATGCAAACATGAAATGTGAATAAACAACCGTACAGTCAGCATTCACTATTGTTT
Organism: Meda fulgida; assembly: GCA_030578275.1. Taxonomy (NCBI): domain Eukaryota; kingdom Metazoa; phylum Chordata; class Actinopteri; order Cypriniformes; family Leuciscidae; genus Meda; species Meda fulgida. The sequence continues at coordinate 11,385,575 of CM060628.1, read as the reverse complement.
ATGATCAATACCAATTTGTCATGTCGAGGCTCACAGAAAATCCGAAGAATCCCCACTGGTGTTTACAACACGTGCTGGTATTGGGTGCGTACTCATCTCATAAACAACACAATTCTGACATGACTTAAAGGCAACAAGAGACACACACTCAATCCTCCAGCAGCCTCCAAAATATTAGAGGGCTGGAGATCAGGATTTCCAGCAGTGAAAATCACTCATGGAGTGGGAAAAAATGGACTATACAGGAAAAAGGGGGATATGGAGGGCAAAAAGAAACGGATAAAGGAGGGAAATGGGCCAAATACCTCTAGGAACAGCAGTAGAAAAGTAAAGGGTGTTTCAGAGGACATGGGAAACTGTTTATCCCTGCAACACTTGTGTCTGGTACAATCTTGGCACTTTAATGCAACAGAAGGCCTCTCTCTTTGTCATCTGACCCCTCCTACCTCTACCTCCCACTCTACGTCCAGAACTTTTAAGAACATCTGTGCATGCTAAGCTTTCCCATCTGAAATTCCCTGCATCAATCCTAGACCATGGACAGGCCTCTTCCGACTGGTGCAGAGGCCTCCCCATTCTTGTTCAGTTCAATCTGTCATTTTCAATTCATTCCTCAATCCTTCTAGTGTCTACACCTCTCAATGCGCTCCCTGTAGTTCTCATGCATCCCAAATATCCTATTCTGCACCCAGAACCCACACCAATTGTGAAGACAAAAAATGAGTCCCCAGTGTCACGCTTAAAGGTGGCGTTGCTATAATCAAATAAGCCAATCATGGCCTTTTTTACTTCTCAGATGAGCAGGTGGCCTTAGACTGTATACTCAAGCCATATCAGTCTTAATTTCGTTGACGAAAATAATGACGAAAATTATTCGTCAAAAACATTTTTTCACAAACGAAAACGAGACGATAACTAAATAAAACCTAGTTTTGAATGACAAAAACTATGACGAAAATCTATTGACATTTTCGTCATCGAATAAAAACTAGACGAAAATGTTAGATAGTGACGACCTGGGAAGCGGTCCAGTCAGAACTGATGTCCTGCGTGTGTGATAGATACGCACATTTGTACTGTAACGTGCTGATCTACGCAGCGGTCTCAAAACTTTAAAACATTTAAACATCTGGGAGAATGAGTAGAGCAGACATATAGCTCTGAATAAGAGCTACAAAATTTTTTAAAAAGAGCTCTATTCCGTACGGCACACACCCGACCTGAAGCGAGCAGCCATGCACAATAGACACCTATACAGCGCGCGAGGACTGAATTGAGCTCTATTTCGAGTCTGAATGGACAAATACACACAGCATTATGTCTAAATGTCCGTTTTGGAGAGTATTCATGTAATCTATGTTGGTTATGTCTTAAACAGTTGTGAGTGTATCGGATGTGTATCAGTGCAATTGTATCCGCATGTCATTGGACATGATCTGATGTCTTAAAGTGACAGTGACAATAAACCTAATGTAGTCTGTGTCCTTAATATTCAAGCAACAAAAGAAAAGCATTCACTGTTTGTTAATAGCTTTAATAAGGATTAATTATATATAATTCATACAAATAAATATGTCTGCTTGAAAGAATAAATAATGATGTATGCAAGTAATTATAAAGAATGCATATATCATTCATTGAAAATAAGACTGTTTTACTTTAGGAAAAGTGGTTTTATTTAATTTTAAGATATTTTTAAGTCACAGTAGTTAAATCTGTATCTGTATTGCATGTTCAAACCTAAAAATCATTCATATTAATAGGTCAATAAATGTTTTCTGCGGGAGTATATGGGTTTGGACATTTTAGAGGAATTCTAAATTAATGCATTACAATTTAACTAAACCCATAATATTTTAGTCGACTAAATCTACAGTAGATTAAACAGATTAGACTAAAATTTTATAGTATTTCGTCGACTAAAACTAGACTAAAACTAAAATAATTTAGATGACTAAAATATGACTAAAACTAAATGGCATTTTAGTCAAAAGACTAAGACTAAAACTAAATCAAAATTTGCTGTCAAAATTAACACTGAGCCATATTCACTTTCAACAAAAGACTTGGCAGGAACATCGACTTCATAGAACAGTTCATAAAACATAAAACAATGTTATGGATGATCGTATTCTCACACTAGACATTAATTAGGCACAGATATAAATGGGGATATAAATTTCACTCAATGTCATTAAGTTTTCTTCAAGCGGGACCATATCACTCATGTTCCTGCCTACATGTTCTACAGACGGCACATGGCAATAATCATGATCAACCAGACTAAAAGCAGGATTCGTAATGTTTTCGCTTAACAATCGCCAAGTCATTCTCATCTGAATTTATGACTCATTCAGGAAGACGTGAGGGTGGTGTGTGGTACAAAGAGATAGACATTGATTGCGATACTTTGCCCAATGAGAGCAATCTTGCAAGGACAATGCCATTTCATACTGACCATCTTCTGATTGCACATTCAATGCATTGTGTTCGCTTCTGGGGAGTGGACCCTTTTTTATTATTTCCTCTGCTCGCCTCTCTCATTCATCTAGACTTCAGAGCAAACACTGAGTAGAATGTCAAAACTTCCTTCAATGAACATTTCCATTATACTAAGATTGCACTCTCTCTTCATGAAGGTTAGCCTGCTCCACCAATGAGAGAAAAAAAAAGTTGAAAAAAAATCGCCCTAGATTTAATCAAAATAATTTTAATCCTAAAAATAAGGTGGAGGAGGACTATAAAGTACATTTAAACTAAAACCGCAATAGATTAGATGCAACATAATATAAAAAAGTAAAAAATTACAACTTCATCGTCTTAACCTTTTGACTGTTTTTAAACTGGCATAAGACTGATAAAATTAATAATAATAATAATAATAATAATAATTTGTTACATTTATATAGCGCTTTTTCTGGGACCTCAAAGCGCTTTACATGGAAGGGGATCTCCTCAACCACAACTAATGTGCAGCATCACCTGGATGATGCGACGGCAGCCATATTGCACCAAAATGCTCACCACAGACCAGCTTATTGGTGGAGAGGAGACAGTGATGAAGCCAATCAGTATATGGGGATGATTAGGAGGCCAGGATGCCGGGGTTACACCCTACTCTGTTTTTAATCACTGGCTGTTTTTATATATCCATAAACCTCTCACTTCTTTATTTTTTATTTTTTTCATCTTAAAGCCCCACTGAAGTGCCTTATAATGTGATGCATTATTCAATGTGTTGACGTAATTTCCACTGAAACAGGAAGACAGAGTGGAACATATCAAACAACTCCTTCCCTTTTTTTAAAATAGCCAATATTGTTTAGCTTATATCACAGCTCAGCCAGAGCCGTTGAGGTTGGTAAATCCACAGTTTCCTCCAAATCTCTAATCCTCCTAATCATCTCCATATCGCTTTACGATAGCCTATAGCATTCTGTGCAGAATTCAAATGGGTCCCATATGTTTTCTGGCATGCGCCGACTCACGCATATGATCCGCTCTGTGCTATTGTGTCTCTGGACCCAAGCTGACTGTGTGTGCTGTGGCGGTTCACGTGACACTAACCTGAAACGGACTTCATTTGCCCCAATGGAAAGAATATTTACACTTTCTGAATCGTTCCCTATCCCCTATGTAGAGCACTACGTGCTATTCACCATGTAGAAAATAGCAAATGTATGAACAAGTGACAGATTTTAGCCACAGCTTCAATGTCTATTTATAATGTACTGGGTGGGACGCTTTAGATTCCATAGAGCATTTGATTGGACAGAAAATCTGATGAGCAGCTGAAGTGCAGAGTGATATCATCAAAATCATTTCTCCATATTTGCGGAAGTGAAAGACTAAGTTTTGAATGCTTATATCTTCTAAATGTGAATGTAGTGATGTTTACAGCACACTAGCTTATAGATAACAGTACGGCTAACATATTCATACTAAAAGCAAAAAAAAATTAATCAATTTTGAATTCATCGGGACTTTAACATGATTTATTTTCCTTGATTTAGTTCCTTAACATTTCAGCACATTTTAGTTAATCCTCTAGCCATTGTCTGACATATAATTTGCCACATCACAACTGAGTGTTACAATGTACAACATATACACTGCTTAAAATATTGAGAAAAAAGGCAAAAAAGGCATTTTAGTTCATTTTACTGAACTAAAATGTTGGGCACAACAATCAGAGAATCTATTTATGCAAGCGAAATAGCATTAACAATCTAATAAAGAATTAAATAAAGAAGACCCCACCTGCATCAGGGGATTGTTAAGAATTTTAAAGAATTCTTAAGGCTGATAAAGGCTGAAGCTGCCATAATTAGCCAGATATTAAAAGATGAAAGGGTATGTATGGCTTAAAACTAATTCCATGAACATCAACAGTATTTATTCATTGATTCAAAGAGCTCGCAAATGCAGGGATTCTCAACTAGATTTTCCCTAACAGTTCTTGATGGAAGATTAACAAAAATAGCAAAGCCAAATTAAATCTGTAAAATAAAATTAACAATATTAACAATTTATTAAAACAAGATTCATCAAAGTCAGAAAAATCTTAACTAACATTAAACATTCAATTAAACGATTCCATTAATATTAAAATTGTTTAAATGTATAATGATATAGAGATGTTGACCTCCAGTAACCACATGGAAAAACAAGGACAATGATGGAAAAAATCTGATTGACACTAATGATTTAGATGAGTCATCCTAGAAAATGAGGCACACAAGCTGTTAGATTATAGGGTTATAAAGGAAAGTAGATATGGAAGACAACTAACCATAATTTTCAACTTGAAGGAAATTTGCACGCTATAAAATAGAATTCTGTGGAGTGAGTCTTTGATTATAATGATGTCCATCACTTATTCCACCTTTACTTTGATCACGCGTTTGAGGGGCTATTTTCTATATCTAATCAAGGCTGAGTTTCAAGCTTCTTTTAAATAATCTGTAAAAAACTAGCATGAATACCCAAGAAAATCAATGAATATCAGCAGCAGCTACAGAGAAAACATCATAACAAAGAGAATCTACACACAACACAACCTTTAAGCTGTCACTGGTGATTAAAGGATAGTTGAAAAGATATGAACACAAACAAACCTGAGAAAGATGGGAAGTAAACTTAGCACCTGTCTAATGAGAGTGAGAAAAAGAATAAGAAATACCAATATTTGAAGCGAGTAGAAGAAAAAAGCAAAAGGACACAAAAACACCAGACTGGTGCTTCAGAAAGTCTAATTTAAAATCTGTGGATGGGGGATGTATCATCTGCTGCTTTGTTGAGCCGGTACAATGATACAGAGAATTTGTGTGCAGATCGATTCCTGTTTGACCTGTTTGTCCTGCTATAAACTTCACATGCAACCAACAAACACATAACATCACATATTAGAAATCAACACACACTGAAGGAATGATGAATTTAGCCTCATTAAAATTTCCATCCAATGCCATTGATTTTCAGCACAATTTAAGTGTCTCTTCTGTTTCTCTGCAGCCAAATATATGACATCAATACATGACCTCCTGAGGTGAAAGTCACCCGAAGGGGCAAGACCAAATGAAAAAGGAATCGTTCTCAAGTTAAGAGCTCATTAAAGCATCATGTCAGACGTCACCATTAGCACAGGCGTTCTTTACAAAGCTGTGAGCACTGATATCCTCAGAGTCAAGAGAGAAAAGTGGCATGCTCCATCAAAATTAATCGTAAGTTGCAAAGGCCCATTTGTAAGGGAAAAAAGTGATGTGTCGAATCATGTAGCTGTCAATTCAGACAAGAGCACTGCATGATGTCTCTCCTCAGATCAGAGCTCCTCTTTACTAAAAACTTACAACACGAAAAACATAAAAGAACATCAGATGGGACTCAATGTCACTGGCCTAAATGATCATCTCTAATCTAAATCGCACAAATAGTGTTTCAACCATGAAAAGATGTCAATTAAACAGCTTGTGAACAACATGTCACTCGACGTTACATTTATCTCAGGAAAATCATTCTATGTGCAAAGCTCATTGGTTAGCTAGAAGAAGAAAACACTTTAGAGAACGTCTCGGTACGCAAGTATGCTAAATATAGCATTAAATATATGTGATGTATTATAAATTAATTGTATTTTGTAATTAACCAGTTATTAATGCCTTAATTGATTGTTCAAAACAACCCTTCAAAAGTTTGGGGTCAGTAAGAGGTTCATTTTTTTTTTTTTTTTTTTTTTACATTTATTCAGCAAGGATAAAATGTGACAAAAAACATATAAAGTATACTATAACTATAAAGTTACAACACTTTATAACTATAAAGTTACAACAAAATAATATATTTTACTTTCTATTCGTCAAGGAATGCAGAAAAAAAACGACCATTGTTTCCACAAAAATATTAAGAAGCCGTATTATTGATAATAATAATAATAATAATAATAACAATGTTTCTTAAACACCTAATCAGCCACTCTGAAGGATCATGTGACGCTGAAGACTGGAGTAATAGCTGCTGAAAATTCAGCTTTGCCAATACAATATTTTATATTTGAAAATACATTAAAATTGAGTTAAACAGTTATTTAAAAATGTAAAACTAGTTTACAATATAACTGTTTTTACAGTATTGACTAAATGCAGCTTTAAAAAGCAGACAACTTTCAAAAACATTTTACAAAATCACAGACCCTTGAATCTTTTAAACGGTAGTGCATGTTTAAATAAATCTACCAATTAATTTTTTTCAAGTCTCAAAGTTGTTTAAATGTATAATGATATAGAGATGTTAGAGATGTTGACCTCCAGTAGCCACATGGAAAAACAAGGACAGAGATGGAAAAAATCTGATTGACGCTAATGATTTAGAGGAGTCATCCTAGAAAATTAGGCACACAAGCTGTTAAGATTATAGGGTAATACAAATTTAAATACAATTAAAATAAAATACTGAAATAATGCAAACAAGTAATTGGATAACGTCGTTCATTAACTCAACCAAACGCATCCTATTTGATATTAATCAGATATATATACACACATAATAAACATATTACAACTTACAATGGCACAAAATGCTGCGAGTGCGCAAGCGAACTTGACTGTGTTTGTCATGAAGGCTTAACTCCATAGACGCACTCTTTCCGAATCAATAACGATAACATCAAAAATTATAATTTATCGGCCGATATCGATATGTGGTCGATATATCATGCATCCCTACTGTAAATCTGTAAAATCTACTTCATGACAGATATGAATACATACATACATACATACATAAATATGAGTCACAATAGCCTATGGAAATGTTAAGAATGATTTTCATATTTGGAGTAAGGATTTACAATGTCTCACGCTGTTCCCACTGGTCATGAAGGCCGCCCACCAACCTCATTCTGCAGCCTGTCATTGCTGTAACCCTTTTGTGACACCTCTTGCACCATTGCTGACTGTCATATGGATCCCATGGTTACCGCATGCATTACACAGGCAGTATGATTAGTTGCCATGCTGAGCAGACACCTCTGATTGGTCAGAGTGAACAAGATATCGTAGGACCATTGGCCAACAGCACTGCTAGAGTGATGTGAACACTAATTGGTTACTGTGGGTTTGTGAGGCCCTGTGACTGGTTGGAGGTGGCTGTTGTTGTACAGAGGATGATATGAATACTTCAATAGGTGTGAGGCACTAGCAGACCAAGATACATCTTCAGACACCAGTTCATCTCCCTTGACTGACAGAGAGACACAAAGAAAGAGAAAGAAAGAGAGAGATGGGGGTGGATGGCTATAGTGATTCACTGCAACATTTATGAATGATTCAGTGTGGCTCTAATGGGGAGGGCCACTGTCAAATACTCTCATACTTACTAGCACACTTACTAAACATACAGCCATTGAAGCGTACTTGTAGAAGGACAGAAAGGCTTGTATCTCCTTAATATAAACACACACACATAAGCACATAATAAAACACCCCACAGTTGCCTCTGTCTGAGAGCGCCTGGCCTTGCAGACATTATTATAAATTTACTGTGTCCTAGTTTCCCTCCAGAAACTGTAGTCACAGTGTCTGGAGGAAGACGGTTCATTTTAAAAAATTCTCTATTTTCTCCTAATTCTACACCCACAGGTAACATTAAAATGTCCAAGTAATTTTAGGCGCATTATTCAAGTCTAGAAATATAAATAAAAGACTAAAGTTCGGCACACAATTATCACTGAATTAGGTGATTGGGATGTACGATTTAGGGGGAACAAATCTAATTGTGATTGGAATTTAAAATGCAGAAATATTACTTTTGTTATCATTTTAAAAAAAAAAAGTTTAATTTTAATTGTAACTGTTTAGTTGTTATGAATGAGCTCTCAAGTGTTTGCCATTTGGGAAGATTGTTGTGCAAGTTGAGTTCCCAAATGCACATTATAAACTCCCAAACTCAAAGTAGATACAAAGATAGAGATTGTGTGGAATAGCATTAATATCACAGTCGGGCTTGGTATAATTAACCATTATCAAACAATGGATGGAAGAAAAATAGTCCATATTCTTAATCTCTCACTATTCATGGAAAAGGCATAGCTTTAGCTTTAAAGCTTTAGCTAACAAAATACACCCTCCCTCCAGAGGACTTTATAGAACTTTGAATAAAGCTCTCAATACTGGCCAAACATCTTTCCACAGTGTAGTTTCAGGTTCATTTATAAAATACAAAGACTTTTGTAAGCTAAATTAATCATTGATCACAATTCTGAAAAGTTCACCAAATACATGAAAGAAAGCAGCATGCTGTTTGCCCTCCTGGGGCAAGTTGCACCAGCTGTGCGCGAGTTACAACTAAGTCTAGTTTTGACATAAATGAGCACTAAGTTAAAACCTAAGCGCTACTAAATATTTTTGCGTTGCACCATTAAACTTAGTTGAAGCATAACTAAATATTTATCCGATCAGGAGTAACATTAGAAGAATGAACTGAATCAACAAGCTCTTCTTTTACCCAACAGACTTCAATCCTGTAGACATATGATAATGCTGACATTTACACTCGCTTACATTTTAAGAGAGAAAATTAAGTAAAAAGATGGCATTGTTAGTGGCTCTTCAACATGAACCCAGTGTGTGTCATATAAAATTGGTCTTAGTCTAAAATTAGGTTTTTTTTTTTTAAGTCCCTACCCTGAGTCTTATTGTTTTTTTGGGGGGTTTTTTTGTGGTTCTACACAGAATTTTGAGAGCCAGGAAAAGTTATTACTGTCAGCACAGCCAATAATTATTGCACGAGGTGTTAGAAAGTAGTAATATAAATCATGCTGCCTCTCCCTGACAGCATTTTAGTTTAATAACTACTTATGGACAAGACAGATGCATGAAAATGACAAGTGTTGATTGGTGAGTCTCTATGAGGTCAAACGCAGGACGAATAGATTGTAGCAGAAGCGAAGCACATGGAATAGTTGGAAAATAGACTGATACAGAAATGCAAATTCATGGATAACTTTCAAGTACTTCACAGGGTTGAGGAAGACAATATGGCCAGATCCAATTATAATGATACACATCAGATTTCTTTCTCATCTCTTTATGTTCACTTATGACATACAGTAGTTAAACCTTGCAATTAATCCGCGAATCACATGCATGCCGAACCATGGGACCTAGTCCATACAGATCAATTGTTTAAACCACCATTAAACATAATGAGTAGATGATGCAACATCATCACGATCAATGAGCCAACATTAAGCCTATGAGTACTTGTTTAAAAATGTACAATATGTAGGGATGGGCCTTCAAATGTACAGTCGTGCTCAGAATTACTGGTACCCCTGGTAAATATGATGAAAAATGGCTGTAAAAAATAATTATGCATCGTTTATCCTTTTGATATTTCATTCAAAAAATTGGCAAAAATCTAACCTTTCATTAAAGTAAAATAATTGAAAGTGGAGGGGAAATCACATTATGAAATAAATGTTTTTCTCCAAAACAAGTTTGCCACAATTATTGGTACCCCTAGAATTGTTTACGAGTAAAATATCTCTGAAGTATATTCCCATTCATTTTTACCTTTTTTTTGCACACCAGGGTGACTAGGAACATGAAATTGTCCAGCGACGACTTCTTGTTTTACAGGAGTTTAAATATGAGGAAACACAAAGGCCAAATTCCCTTAATCATCCATTACAATGAGTAAAACCAAAGAATATAGTTCTGATGTGCATCAAAAGATTGTTGAGCGTCACAAAATAGAAAGTGGCTGTAAGAAAATAGCTAAAGCATTGAAAATCCCCATTTTGACCATCAGGGCAATAATTAAGCACTTCCAATCAACTAAAGATGTTACAAATCTGCCAGGAAGTGGACGTGTGTCTATATTGTCTTAATGCATGGTGAGGATGAAAGTTTGAGTGGCCAAAGACTCTTCAAAGATCACAGATGGAGAATTGCAGAGATTAGTTGAGTCTTGGGTTCAGAAAGCCTATTAAAAAAAAAATTAAACAACCCCTACATCACCACATGTTGTTTGGGAGGTTTTCAAGAAAAATCCTCCTTGCTCATCCAAAAACAAACCCCAGCAAATTCAGTTGTCAGGCATGACTGGACCTTCAAACAGCACAGGGTTCTGTGGTCAGATGAAACTAAAAAATAGCTTTTTGGCAGCAAACATGCAAGATGGGTTTGGTGCACACAAGGATAAAAAGTACCCCATGTGTACAATTTAATATACCATCTTTAATGTTGTGGTCATATTTTTCTGCTGGAGGTCCTGGACTTCTTGTTCAGATACATGCATGGCATCGTGGATTCTATCAAATACCAACAGATAAAAAATCTAAACCTGACAGCCTCTGCTAGAAATCTTATAATGGGCCGTGGTTGGATCTTCCATCAGGACAACGATCCAAAACAAACATCAAAATCAACACAAAAATGTGTTAAGTAGCACAAAATGAAGCTTCTGCCATGACCGTCCCAGACCTGATGAGTGGAGTGAACTGAAGAGAAGAAGCACCAACATGGATCTGTGAATCTGAAGGATCTGGAGAGATTCTGTAAGAATGGTCTCTGATCTCTTGTCAGGTGTTCTCCAAACACATCAGGCATTATAGGATAAAACTCAGAGCTGTTTTCTTGGCAAAAGGAGATTGCAAAAAGTATTTAATAAAAGGGTACCAATAATTGTGGCCAACGTGTTTTGGAGATAAACATTTATTTCATAATGTGATTTCCCCCCCACTTTCTATTCTTTTACTTAAATGAAAGTTTAGATTTTTGCCAATATTTTGAATGAAAGATCAAAAGGATAAATGATGCAGATTTATTTTTTACAGCCATTTTTTATCATATTTACCAGGGGTACCATTAATTCTGAGCACGACTGTGTGGCGAACAGGACGGCCGAGGGACGTGAGAGATGCGAGACTGGTGTGCCTCACATGTGTTGCTCATCAGCAATCGCACCACCGGCCTCGCGCCGTTCTCTCACGTCCCTCGGCCGTCCTGTTCGCCACAGACTGTATGTTTAAAGTATAGGTACACATTTGTACCCTCCACAAGAGCATGTACAATCTATTGTGTAGAGCATCAGTATGCTGAAGTGAACATAAGCTGTCATGCACTCCATTCCCACTTGCTCACCTGACCAGCCCAAACTTAATGCAGTGACACAGAAAGTGTTTTATGCCCCATGAATCTCTACATTTGGGAATGTTCCCCCTGGCTGCCCACTATGAATGCTGGGAGATTTGTGGGCTGTGGTCCCCTGCAGAGAGTGGGACAGGAAATGATGAATATCAGATAAAAATATCACAGAGCCTTAACATTTATCAAAACCCTGCAGTGCCCAAGCGCAATACTCTTGGAATACAATGGAATACAATGGAAATACTCTCCACAATTACACAACTTCTATAGTTTAGGAATTGTAAAAGAACCACAGTATGGCATATAACAACAAACATAGGCAAAAAATAAATAAAAATACATTTATTCATACTACAGTTCAAAAGGACGTTTATTTTTATATTTCTGAAAAGTCTCTTATGATCATAAGTTAATAACTAATGATCTTTTCAACGGAAGTGAATCAATCAAAACTAGCTTTAGCTGGACAAAAACTTCATTCTAGAGCTGCTGTAAAGCCAAAACAATCTCTGTCACTTTAATTTCCTATTATCACTGTAAAGCTGCTTTGATACAGTCCACATTGTTAAAAGCGCTATATAAATGAAGGTGACTTGACCAAAGATGTTTGCTATCAAAATACAGTAAAAACTGTAGCCAATGCTGAGAGAAAAAAAAGTAAGTGATGTAAAAACACTAATATTGGTAATATTACTACAATTAAACATTCCATTTTAATAAATTTTTATATTTCTGGTAAAGCTTTTTTATCAGCCATTACTCCAGTCTTCAGTCACATGATTCTTCAGAAATCATTCTATGCTAACTTGCTGCTCAAGAAATATTTCTTATTTCTTATCAAAAAACTTTATTTTCTTAAAGCAACACTAAGTAGGATTTTTTTTACCTTTAAATAATGATTCCAAAATCGTTTCAGTGGTTCAAGTCGTGACATGGCGAAATCCACTTATGCCATCGCTTTGCGGTCCTTTATCTGGTATATCCACGCTATGTAAGATTGCCAGATCAGGTCGTGTTTCTGTAGTTCTAATGACACATAAGAAAAATACAAATTTGACTTGCTTTACGGCAAGCGTTACAATTGCCGATAGGTGGAGCGTACTAGACAGTAGATAAACAGCGAGCGACACTAGGATGCGGTAGGCTAAATTATTTACGACAGCGGAAATGGACAATTCCGCTTCCAACCTTCCCTGGTGTTGCTTTAAAAATATTTCTTTTTGTAATATTGTAAAATAATTTTACTGTTTAGATTAAAACGGTTTGTATTGGACTAAGTTGAACTAAAATCATATAACATATTTAAATATAAGCAACCAAAAAATATAAAATATGCAACTTAACAAAATGAGTACAACATGCAAATGAGATCTTGCCTACTATGTGCCACAATGCCACTCAGAGATGCCCTCATTTACACACTGCACATGATTATGATTGCTCAATTGCAACACACACAATTCAGAAAATGTCACAAAATTTAGTGAAATCTCATGTTTTCATTCTTGATGTTGTGGGACTAAGCTGATCAGGGATGATTAGATGCCTTATACAACCCCCTTTTGGCACTGCACAAGATATATTCTTAGGCCTGATGAAACTACACAGATAGGCTAAAAGGGAGAGAGCACAAGATATAGTAAGTGTGGAAAAGGATGCTTGGCATTTGGCCAGTCATGATGGCACCTATCTGTGGGGACCTCCGTGGTAACTGAGAGAGAGAACAGGCGCTAAGCCTCTTAGCCTAGATTTACATGTCTTTCCGCATGGCCCTGTGAACATATGCCCACCTCCCTGGTACCCTGCCGTGCTCCGCTGACGAAGATAAGGCTGGAATTAGATAACAATGATACCTATGATAAGTGTTGAACGAGAGAACGAGATATCGGTAGCGCAGGCTTTAGGTAAGAAAATCAAGCCAAAGAAGTGGTTACAGCATACTGTAGCTTTACTGTGTGTGAAAAGAAAGGATGTAGAGACTCATCACACTGGCTGCACGTGCAAATCCTTTTCTGTAGCATTTGTTAAATCAGACTTCAGTCAACCAGTCACTACGTATTTATTGTTCCCTGTGATTCAGTTTAAATGGAAGAAGACAGTAAAACAAAACTATACTATAAACTATAGCACTATAAACAACACCAGGAAAAGCAAGAGCAGCATTTGCCATACGAAAAATGTAGATCTGTCTATTTAACGTGAAGTTAGCGTAATTAAAAATATGTAAAAAGAAGTAAAAATAAAACAAACGAATCTATCCAATAAAAATCTATGCTTGGCATATTTATGTAAATTGTTTTATTATTTAAAAATAATAATGTTATTTAAAAAAAATAATAACATATTCTACATATTTGGCAAGAATATAAAAACAGAATAATACTTATGCTAAAATGACTGAGAAAATCTGGAAAGCAGATAAAAAAGAAAAGCAAAAGCCAAAAAAATTTGTGTAGTTCAAGGACGACTGGGGACTAGCACAAATGTTTCCTTTTCTCTTTCATCACTTGTCTCATTGTCGCATTTGTAAGTGAAGCACCACTTGTACACAGCAATGATTAACAATTGTGGCCATTAGAGAACTGCATAAGGTTTACAGTGAAGGCGCTAATCTAAACCCATGTAATCAAAATATCAACTGTGTGTCAGTGGATCCATATCAGGAACTGGGCCACATTCGCTTGTATTTTATTTTGTGTTTTCATTAGAATCGAAAGTAAAAGTGAAATGCAAAAAAGAGCTGTAACACTACCACTGTGCACTGGCAAGAAGGACAGATAATAATTAATGTAATAAACTGCGAAGAGGAGGATTCAGACTAAAATGACATGATCACAGACTTACGTGATGACAGCTGAGTTACTATCAGATTTTTGTGGGGGCTCAAGACAAAACACAGGGGGACCTGAATTTGGAAACATATGGTACACTGGCCTAGAAAAGTATTTGAACACTTAATCCACGCCTACATTTGAATGATTTTCATAAAATATTAAACCAAGTGAAATCAAACAAGTGTTGACTTTTCTCAGAACTACATTCACAATTACATAGCAAGTTTTTGCATTTCTACACAAAACAAGGAAAAGTTTTTTTTTTTTTAAAACATGCTGCAGTAAAACAATTCAGTCACCTAATTAATTGTCTTTATTAATAATGCTTTGTTGTGTTGCTTTGAATTTATTTGTTCAATAAATGCAACATATATTTTTAGCCAATACATTTGCGTCAAGGCAGAAGCAGATTTCTTGTTCAGAAATTTTCAACTGTCAAAACATAAATATTCGTACATACGGCTTATGACACGAAGTGAATTCTGCATTTTTAACAACTAACAGTGGCAACATAAATGACAAAAACATGCATTAAGAAAGTAAACATCAAAATAATACTTAATGTATACTGTAGTAAATCAATGTATTGAATGCATGCTGGGAACTAGTGGTGCGCGGATCGTGGTTATATCCGCTGTGTGTGTGTGTCTGTTCGCAGTGACAGAAACAGTGACAGTTGTTGACAGAGTAAAGCCTGTGTTTATGCTATTAAGAAAATTAAATTTTGCCAAATCAATTTTGCTTTAAATAAATGTTCATTTAAAAGCAGCATTCCTCAGTGTATTATGTTACCATTAGAGATGCACGTATCAGCTCTAGCGTCACCGTGTCGTGTTAGAGCTGATCGGCACATCTGGGAACTCAGATAAACTAGGCCTATAGCTTTACATGTTGGTCTAACATGTAAACATGTAACTAACTGTATATTTGTGACTAATAACTCAACAATGCTTAAAAGATCATGTAAAACTTTTATTTAATGTAATGAAAAAAAAAATATTATAAAATTTAGAAAAACAGAATCTTGCTGTGGGGGTCTCTGAATATGTAAAGATTGATCAATTCAATGCAATGACGTTTGTTTATTTTAATAATGGCCCAAGTGGCTCAAGTGATGTATTACATCATGACACAAACATGAATTCACACCTGCTGCACCAATTATTAATTAGCTTTGATTGTTTATTTTCCCAGAGCTTGTGACTGACTAATCTATGCTAATGTGTGTCTATACTTGACAGCATGGCATGATACCGCCCCTCTGGAGGGCTTTCAATATGTGTGTGTGTGCGCGAGTGTGTGAATACATGTTATGCTAATTTTAATAACATGAGAGATGAAGCTGCTCATCATACAAAGCCACCAACAAATTCCTCTCTATTCACTATTGGCTGACCCAACACAGGAGCATTTAAACTGTAGACCGGTAACTCAGGGAAGATTTAAGACATGGACTATTACATCTGACTGAAAGAGCTGCAGTGAAAGGGCATGGCATCATCAAGCTGTGTGTGACACCGTGACATCGCTGTCCCTGCAGAGACACAATCACAGAGAAGCACAAGAGTCAGTGTGTGGCGTACGAGTGTCTATGTATCCATGTACGAAAATGGCCTTGTTTCGTCTCCCATGGTTTATACACAGTCATATGCAGCTCCGCTTTGAACATGAAAGCATGATTTAGGCCTGCGAGAGTTGCTGCCATTCACTGTTTTTCCCATGCAATTTAACAGTCCCTGCCTCGTGGCTGAACAACTAGAGAGGAGGTGGGAGGCTGGAGGTGTATTTCAAATTGGGTTGTGGATATCTTCACTAAATATAATGTAATATAATATAATATAATATAATAGTTTTTTTTTTTAAAGTTTAAAAATAGATAAACTTGATCTCTTATTGTTTTATTTTTTCTGGCTTTGTAGTTTGTACATACACACATCACACACCTATAATATGATCCATTTAACTGGCAAAAACACAACACATACAGTATGTGTGTATATAAACTAATTTTAAATTAGATCATGTGCACATACAACCATTCAAACGTTTGGGCTCAGATTTTTGAAAAAAGAAATAGAATCCTGAAAAAAGAAATCTATCATGGTTACCACAAAGTGATTAAGCAGCACTACTTATTCTTTGTGCTCAAGAAATGTTTCTTGATGACTGAATGATTTCTGAATGATCATTTGACACTGAAGACTGGAGTATATTAAGAAAAATTAAATTAAAATAGAAAACGGTTATGTTGAATTGTAATATTACTGTAATAAATATTACTATCAATAAATGTTTTTATTGTATTTGATTATTATTTTAGTTTTGAGTTCTGAAAATGACATTTTCATAGTACAATAATCAATGAATAAATCTGAAGATCAAGACATTTTTTTATTCTACTAATCCCTTTTTAAATTATATGTACATTATGCTACTGTAAGATGTGCTGTTGTTTTGTAAAGAGCATTCAATCATATCAAAACATGTATGAAACCGGAGCAATAATGATTGATTTAGTCATTCACTGTTACAAGGCTCCAGTAAAGGGAGCTTCTCATGTGTCATTTTTCTTGTTTATCTTCACACACACACAGGGATCTGAACGCTGGAGGTACTCAAAGCACTTATCAACTCATCGCATGAGCTTATTGCTCCCATTTAGTGTGGTTTTCATGAGCTTTACACTCTACACACACAGACACAAACTCATATGGACATGTTGCATGTTCGCTGTCTGTCTGGCAAAGAGACTAATGCATTCATTAATCCTTCATAAGTGTTTACACAACACACCACTAGTGTCTCTCTCGGTCTCTCTTTCACTAACTGTAGCAATCTGTATAGAGATTATCAACAATTCACAGAGAAAAACTTTTTTCATCTATCCTTCCACTCCACATCCCCATCTGCCACCCCACAGAGGCCACCTGTGGCCATAGAGAGCAAGATAAACAGACACTGCCCTTCACTAACAGCATTCACACACAAAGCTCACTACATTCAGATTTATTAGTTCTAAACAGGGAGATTTTTTCAAACTCATTTAGCGATTATGTAACGAGCTAAATGTCAGGCAGATATGGTATTATGCAAATCCACAGTGGTTTTGGCCTCATACATATTTATAACATCTCCTCTGCTTCAGCTAATCACAGGCTTGGATAAAGGTCAGGGGGAGGGGTCACCGAACAGCTGGTGTTTGGGGTGGCCATCCAAAACAAATACTGATATCCACACGCAGCCAAACTGGAAAAAGGTGAGTGGCCCTGCCGACGGCTAAAATATATAGATTACACAACAGGTAGCGCTAGACTATTCTGCGGAAACCCTGCAGAAAACGCCTTCGGAGGAGTTCAGTGAAAGCGATGCCCATTTGAGTCTGTCAGCATTAAGGCTGGAGCCTGCTTATTCCCCCATTTCCTGCTCTGCCCGGGTATCGCATTTCACCACCATTACCGGCAAAGGCCGGCCATCTGAGAGATCTGTCGTCCTCTTCCACCATCCATCACTCTGTGGCCCCTGGTTGTACACTCCATCACAAGAAAAACAAACACACACACACACGTAGACAGACTGAGCAAACTGTGAAGGCAAGGCTTGCCAAGACAAGGCCGAAATATCTAATACACAAACAACTTTCTACAACCTGCTTAAAGCTGTCTATCCATGACTGTCTAGTATATTGTAACAGACAGGTTCATCTCTCTGACTGAGGCCATCATTGAGCAGTTGTTGCCTGAGCAGGGATATGTTCAACGGCGTCTAGCTGAGTATCTCGCTGCAAAAGGATTAACGTCCATCAAGATGCTTGGGGAAGTATGGTAAAAACTTGAAAATATTTATAAAACATCCCAGATGAGAATACATTTGAAGTGTCACTAAAATATAAAAGCACATTAAAGCACACATGGACCAAAGGCTGTCATGTTTGATGTCGTAAAAGCACTTAGACAAGGCGTTTTCATCATATGATGCCTTGCGCGCACAAGATGCTGCACCCGAATATCCTGCTGAGATAAAAGTTACACATGTGATGGACACATCACACACTTTCATCACATACACACACTCAGTGGACTTTGAAGAGGGTTACACAAGAAATATATTGGAAATTCTGAATTGTACATGTGTATGGGATAAGAAATGTCCATTGATGCGTTTTAATGCACTCCGCACACACTTTTCTGACTCCTGTAAAGGGAGACCAATAACTGGCCGCATGCTGGCCGTATATCACCCTCTCACTAACCCCAAAATAATTTGATTCAGACAGACTGTGCCTCGGTCTGAGCGCCTGCCTCTCCTTAAAGGTTAATAATTGTTTGGAACTGGATGCCTGAGGGTCTCTAACGCTAATGAGGGTGAAAAAGGTCCAAAGAGCTCAGGGAAGTTACTAGAAGTTAAACAAAAGAAGGATAGAAAATCATAAATCAGATGCAGTTTTATATCACAGGTATCAAGGACACATTTTCTTTACTAGTAATAACTAATATTATTTGGCTATTAAACACAGTGAAAGATCAGAGCACAGATCCATTCATACTAAAAGTGACAATTCATAACTAATTTGTAGGAGATGGTGAAAACATATGATGATGTACAACTTGGAATGTGTAAAAATGTGCAACTTTTACCTTCGCAAACGGTGCATTTACAGAAAATATATACATACACACACACACACACAGTATATATATATATATATATACTCAATAATCATGAATATTTTTAAATAAAAATGTGATACTTTCATATATAAAAATATCAATAACTCTCTCCCCAAAAAAAATAAAGCAGATATATTTTCTTTTGAATTATTATTGTTGTTGTTTTTGTCCATTATAATAATGGTTAGGTTTAGGGGGTTAGGTTTAGAATGGGGCTCAATGGTTAGGTAGGTATGGTCAACTCGTAAAAAGTCATGTCTTGTAAGACTTACCATTGGATCGTGATGGACGATGTAAAACAAAAAACAAAGAAGTGATGCTCTTACAAAAGGTAAACATCTTAAAATAACAGCTACATCAATGTAAGCAAGGTCAGGGCAATAATGTATCATTTAAATTTAGATTTTAGAAATTAATTTTAAAACAATAATATATGAATTATCAGCTTAATTCTTCAATTTTAAAGGGATAGGTCACCCAAAAATGAAAACGGACATTATTACCTTAAGCTAATGTTGCTCCAAACCTCTTTTATTTTAGATGTTTATACCTTGGATATATTGAAGAATGTTTACAATTTTTTGCCCATACAATGAAAGGTGTATAAATTATGATACGGGTTTCATTTTTTGGGTTAACTACTTTAAGTGCATAATTTGAGTTATTAAAATGGAATTGGGACTCCAAACTGAACATATGGGTTAAGAAATGCATTATAGATTTGATGAGATGCAGGAAAAGCAGGAAAAAAGAGATGTTTCAAAATCTTGGTCTTGTCTCAGAATGAAAAATGGATTGAGACAGCATCTATCTCCAGTCGGGTGGGGGCTGGTCCTCATCAGATGCCTGCACATTGGCATGTGCCATAAGAACTCACTGCGCAGCTTGCTGGAATTTGTCCCCATAAATAAAAGATTAAGTCTGTAATCTGTAATAACTCTCTCTTCATATTTATTTCTATCACACTCTCTCTCTTCAGCAAAATGTCCCAGGTCTCCTCGCTGTCACTGAGATAGATACCAGACACATAAATGCTCCTTTTCCATCACTTTTTGATTTCAGTCAGTGCTTACACTGATCCAACTGCCAAAAATGTAGTGAACTACTTTTCTGTGGAGAAAGAGCAAAATATAACCCTTCCAAGACTTTGAAATGACAGAACTCAACTGGTAAGCTACAAAACAGTGCATCTTCTGTAATTAATGTACTATTCGCTGTCTTGCTGAGGCATCCTGTTGTTTAAAATACATCCTTGTCCTGTCAAGCATGTTTCGCAAAATACATTTCTAGTCGTTCATGATTGATGGATAAGGATTTTTTCTCTAATAATTATAAATAAGTAAATATCCAACAACAACAACAACACACACCCCCAGAATCATTCAAATATACTGTATGTATATATCACATTAAAACAACAGAAATTACTTGTGATCAGAAATTTACTCTTTTTACCCTATTACTATGGTCTTATCTAAACTTTGATCATTCACACACCAATTCTTCAGAACTATACACTGAATTTTGACATGTCAGACTGTCCCACCTCTGAGTTACTCATTTAAGGCAAAGGCAAACAGTCATTTCGATCTACCACTACCACCTCTCTTACTCTAAAATGACAGAAAGTCAGACATAAAAGAACTACATTTTGAACCAGTGACTCTCTTAAGGCTCCTCGACTATACTGTTAATTATCTCATCTGCACTGCCTCCATTCTGTGTCAGACCTGAGGAGTCTTGCCTAAGTATGAGCTTTTACTGACGATACTATGAATACCTGATTATTCTAAAATGGAGCAGAAATTGCAGTTTATCCCTAACATGACTGTTATCATTACCCTTTGCGGTCCTCTACATATTATCAATTGGTAAGTGAAAGAGCTGCGGCTTGAATGGTCGATAGAATGATGTTACCCACCTATAGAAAAAAGTTTCAGAGCTTAAAGCTGTAGCTTAGAGCTTACATGCATAATTTAAAATGGTTTCCTACATGGAGGGAGAGGAGATCGTATGGGGCAGTGAGAGAATCTTATGGGGCGCATCATTGGCCAACTATTCCCCGTCACCATAAGAAAGCAGCAGAGTGGGTGGACAGGCCTACTTTGTGCTAATGTAGTGAGACAGTGGGATCTAGTTTTATGGTTTTATAATACGGTATTACTGTTAGGCTGATGATCCCTAAAGTATTCCACTAAAGAAATCGGACAAGGTCAGTTAAAGAGAGCGCATGGCACTAAGAACATTTTCCAGTCAATGGCACCATTTCATCAACTCTCATTTCCAGGCCAACACGGAAACTGTGATACAGAATTGAGAAGCTCAAACTCTGCAGAATCTCTAACCATTCTTCAAACCAGATACATTTATGAGATAAATAAAACTACATAAAACCTAATGACTTTCAGATTGTTTTTTATAACCCCATAAAAAAGAACATGACTATTTTCCCCAATTTCTTAGATTTATGGTGTAAGAAAAATCTCTTTTTTTGCTATTTTTAAGATTCAATAAAACTAAATAATTCAAGATGCAATATCTATAAACATGTCTGAAAATTACTCAAAACAAGGACAATTAAATACAGAATAAAAAGAAAAAAAATACTTTTTCAGTAATCATTATTATCTGCTGTTTAAGTAAATCTATCTTGGATGTTAAGACATTTTAAAATTAGGCAAACACATTACCAGTTATTTAACTGACAAATAACCTATTTGATTAATATCCAAAATAAAGAATACACATTATTAGAATTTTTTATATTAAACAAAACAACATCAGATTGTTTCTGTGATAACAGAGTAAATACAGGTAAAGCGGGACAGTTACTAAACAGTTGCTAGTTTAAAAATGTATTATTTAAAGGCTAAGCCATGCGGCATCATATTTTAAAACAACTACAATGACAAATAAGATACTGTGCCACTTTATCCTATTTACCCTGACCCTATGCGATAATTATTACCAAGGCCTTTCGAAAATAAAAAAAATATATAAATTAAAATAAATATAAATATGCAATAAAAAAAAAATTATATGTATATATATATATATATATATATATATATATATATATATATATATATATATATATATATATATATATATACACACACATACACACATACATACATATACATATATACACATATATATATATATATATATACACACAAACATTATATATATATATATATAAATATATATATATATATATATATACATATATATATATATATATATATATATATATATATATATATATTATAAAATGGGTTACCTAATTTCATTCTTCACTCTCTGTGGAAGGAATCAGCATTTGGTACATGAAAAAAAAAACAATTGTTTGGTTTCGAGCAGACAACTCCAATTTAAAACCTAACTGACATTTTAAAATGATGTACATTCAATCGTGCATTATGCATATTAGATCTCATCACTACAGCAGTCATTTATGATTCTGACTCAGATCTACAGTATGTGAGGCGTCAGAGGCATGAGGCTCTGTTGGAAACCATAAGTAAACGTTTGAAAGGTGGCTGAAACGGCAGCACTAGAGCTGATGTGTTCACCCCTGCTGATGTCAGACAGATCTGAGAGCGAAGACAACGCATATGGCCTCTAACAGTCCGCATCCATGCTGACCGCTCCCCCGTTGTTATGAAGCAGCTGAAGCAGGACAAACCCACACCGTGACACCCGTACACACTCAGACACTCACCGTGGGAGAGCTCGGACCATACATCCGTGCAAAACACTCGCTCCGTTTCCACCATTCATCAACCTGGGTAAGACATCAAAATGTGTGTGTATTTGTGGGTGCATGTCTTTAATCTGCCATCAGAGCTGAGAGTGTGTTGACTGGATGCTGTCACGGTGTGTGAAGCCATGTCCTGAGGTGCAGTGTCTCTGTGACAGATCTGCCTCGATAACCACGAGAGAATGAGAAGGCAAAAGAGAAAAAGTGAGGGAAAGAGACCTAAATGGAGAGCACATGGAGCACATTAGCCACCAACCAGCATTTTGGAGGAGAGATAGAAAGAGAGAGAGGGAGGGTAAGCAAAAAGAAAATGCTCTAAGCAGCCTAAATGAGTTCAGGCATAAGGGATCATGTCATGGCTGTAGGATCGTTCCCTCGGGGCAGTGAGAAGACTTACCCCTACTGCAGCTGCACCATTCAGACAGCTCTAAAACTCAGTCTTTATTCTTGTTTAGTCAAACTAGAATGGGAGAATCTAAATCTGTACTTTGACAGATTAAGTCAAACTACATCTGTCAGACTAGTGTGGGAGAGCAAATCATGTACAGCAGGCATTGAGATATTCCAAGTATGAATGTTGACACTACTTCATTGAATAAGAGGTAAATAGAGACTCAAAATAGAGGTGACGAGAAAACATCCTAAGGCTACGTTTTCATTAATCCAGATTTGAAAATGCATCTTTTTTTTTCTACGTTCTCCTCAGTCCAAACGGAGACTGCATTTTTGTCCTGTGCAAACTGAGCTTTGTGAAGACGCTCTCCCAAAAGGATACATTTGAAAATGCCATTTTCGCATTGTAGTTTGAAATGTGAAAACAGAGGCATTCAAAAACGATAACTCATGTTTAGTTATGTGACGCATATTCCACTTATATATGTCGTTATCTGGTTATTTTCATAGTTCTTACAAATAAATGTTACTTCTTCATATTATATTCCTGCAAAGATGATGGAAAATTAATTCAGAGGAGATGACATTCTACAAAGACAACAATTTTTGTTCTGCTGCAAAACTTGAGGGCAGTGGAATAACAATTTTGAGTGTAAATGACGCACCAGTAAGTGGTGGAATATTTTCCTAATAAAATGATAGCATGAAAACGTTATTATGTCGGGTCTCTCGGTATTATCTATGTGAGCTTTTATCATCTTTTACACATGCGCAGTAAGATTAAGGTTTTTTTGACGTTTCAGTGTCGACGAACAAGTTTTGGAAAAGGCTTGAATAGCCTAATGAGGCTGTTTTGAAATAAAAATGCCTAAAACAAAGCCTATCCAATTTCATGCCGCTTTTCTACCAAATTCAGGGGTGAAATTGAATTACTATGAAATTGCTTGTGATATCTAGTGCACTTACAAAAGGAAAGGGTGTGTCCTATGTGGCTCCTCAAAACAAGCCCAGGAACAGAGAAAAGTGCTGTGCATGAGCAATCAAACCTGTGACACTAAAACTGATGCCAGTCAAAGTGCTGAGAGGCACAAGTCCCGTAGACAATCACATGTGAATCAATATCTCATAACAGACTCAGGGAGTGTGATGCACTCTTTTATCCCTTAGGTAGGGCTGAAAGTGGACAACGCAAACCACCCACAAACATACAAAAACATATACAGCAAATGACTGAAATGGATATGCAGAAGAATTATTCTATGAGCCACTGCAGAAGAAAAGGCTTGCTAATTGTGTAAATCACCTTCTTTTAAGGTAATCCCAAGAGCTATTTAATTTGTGGACATGATGATTTGAAATAATTATTACAGATATATGCCAATGTACTATGCCAACGGAGCATCTTTTTTTATCTCTTTATTGGTCAGGTATTAGAATCTCCTCCGTATTTCCATGAAAATACTCTACCCTTTTGGAACCTTTATTTTTAAGTGATGCCACAGAACCACCATTTTGAGTTCCCCAAAGAACCTTTCAGTAAACAGTCGTTAAAAGAACCATTTTCTTATTTTAATGAAAAAGAACATTTGAATAATCTAAAGAACCTTTTGTGCAATGGAAAGATTCCAAAAGGTTAGTTCACCCAAAACTAAATATTCTGTCATTAATTACTCACCCACATCATTCCACAACCGCAAGACTTTCGTTTTCTAGCAGGGCTCCAGACTAACTTTTTGCCTTGGTTGCACTGGTGTGCTTAACTTTTTTATTTAGGTGCACCAGCACAAAATTTAACAGCACAATACGCGTCGCCTTTAACGCCACAATTTCAAGGTCACCTTTTTATCATGCTCCATATACATTCATATATATTATATAAATGATTTATTATATAAATTATATATTATATAAATGATAAATGATATAAATAAATGCTTAAAGTGCTTCACTGAGCTGCCAAACTAAAACATTTTACGCAAAATAAAACATGTCAAAATAGAAAGTGCTACTGTTTAAAAGTGCTTCCCTGAACTGATGGCTGAAGTAAGTTAGCTCAATGTCTGGGCTGTTGTCAGAGCATTGACCGGGGAGAGTGTTGGGGGGAACAGGCCTACTTTTCTTAAAGAAAAAACTCTGTCTATTTCTTTTCATTGTTCGTCGTCTGTTTTCTTGTGTTTGTTTTGCTGATGCTGATTGTCGTGGCCTCGTTTTCACTGCAGGTCTTGATCCCCAATTCTGATTTGCTGCCTATATCCGATTTTTTTTTACCGTCTGTTTACACGTTCTTTAAATTGTGACCCATATCCGATTCATGTGTTTACACTTGACATAGATCTGAAACATTGCGCATGTTTAAAGGGGGTTCTTGCACAGATGGATGAACACGCAGCGAGAGAGATCTCAGGACTGAGTGGGTCCGAAATTTTAGGATGAGCAAAACAACCTTTGATATGTTGTCAACTAGTGTTGTCACGGTACCAAAATTTCAGTATTCGGTACCAATACCAGTGAAAATCCATGGTTCTCGGTACCAAAGCTTAATTTAGATTAAATTTACATATATTATTAAAGTGTATATCACAGTTACAAAGATGGAAACTGTAGTATTAAAAACACTTTACGATAAGATTATATGTGTTAGATAACATTAGATAAAATGACTTAACAATAAACAATAGTTATATACTGTAGCAATTATTCTCCTTGGGGTTAATTTAAAAATGTAAGCTACATTTTTAAAAATCAAAAGTTTTATCTGTTAACATTATTTAATGCACAACGAATGAAGTAAACAAACATGACCAATCAAGTGTTTGTATTAAATAACATTCACAAACATGAATGAATGTGTATTGTATATTGTTCACTCAATGTGTTGATAGATAAAGCATTAAGTAATGTTAATGAATGGTATCTTATTGTAGTGTAACCAAACTATACAGGAGATAAAACATGTTTTATTTGACCAAAACTGCCAAAAATGTTACTCTTGTCTGTCTTCAAAACTTGAGAACCCTGTAGCTGATTTCTAGTATTTCCATTTGTGGCTCTTTCCTCCTTTCTAGTCAACAAGTGGATTCAGAGCTACCGCTTTAGCAGCGCCACCAGTCGCCATGTCTCAGTTTTTTTATGAGAAGGACGCAACTCTGCACCTTTCGGACAGCGCATCAAGAACCGGATTAACCCGGTACTGCCGGTACTTAAGAAAAGCTGGTACCATAACCGTTTAATTTTTTTAGTACCGACTTGGTACCGAAGTACCGAGTTTTTTGACAACACTATTGTCAACGTTTGTCCACATTCCTCTCCTACGACAACACAACGTTTCATCGGGCCATCCGTCCCTGCAGATGCTCGTCAGGGTTGCTCTCGTCATTAAACCGCGGAGACGTAGCCTAATGCCTCAGAAAATCCGATCAGCCTGTTTACATGACAGTCGCATTGGCACATATCTGATTTATATCTGATTTATTTCCACATATGAACAAGGCCTGAAACCGATCTTGAAATCTCCGAATGCATGCGTTTTTTCCTGTTTACACGGTCATAGAACACATCCGATCTGTCACATATGAGCAAAACATCGGAATTGGGTCAGTCAGGTGCTAAGGTAGCAATTTCAATTTTTGCGGCTACTACTACTACTGCTGTGGCTGCCGCTACTACTGCTGCTGCTACTACTACTACTACTGCTGCTACTGCTACTGCTTTTGCTACTACTGCTACTACTACTACTGCTGGTGCTGCTCCTGCTACTACTACTACAACTACTACTACTGCGGCGCCTGCTACTACTGCTACTGCTACTGCTACTGCTACTGCTACTACTACTACTACTACTACATTATTCACTTTCATGACTTCTTGATTTCTAATGTATTACTATAATAAGAATGATACTATTGTGGTTGTAAGGGAGGTAGATATTTTTACAGCATTCTATTGTGTTGGCTTGGATATTCAATAGGCTTTAAGCTGCAACAGTAACAAGCAGGATTGATATTGGGGCTGTGTTCCTTTATACTGGCCTGTATTTTGGGCTGAGAGAAAACATTATCCCTGATCTCTGATTGGCTGGGCTTCGGTACAATGTTTGTTGAGGGTTATGGTCCCCATTTGTCATGCCGGTCAGCTCTTTTTAAAGTCACAATGTGGTATTAGGCTGAAAAGCCTGAACACCATCAAGTGACCAAGGCAACCCGCCAAAGCAACTTGATATTCATTTGTCCACAGATTTTAAAGGGTTTAAAGTAGGCCTGCAAAAGCATAGGATACCATG
Organism: Meda fulgida; assembly: GCA_030578275.1. Taxonomy (NCBI): domain Eukaryota; kingdom Metazoa; phylum Chordata; class Actinopteri; order Cypriniformes; family Leuciscidae; genus Meda; species Meda fulgida. Next base: position 11,357,991 of record CM060628.1, on the reverse strand, counting down.
AGACAAAAGAGAAGCGGGAGAAACAAAAAACAGAGAATTAAACTATGACATCACACGTAATTAATGATACACTGAAAAAAAAGTGTTTTGAATTTTTTTCATGTAAAAAATATATAAACATCCTTAATGCAAGATGGAATAACTTGACAAGCAAAATTATGATATACTTGTTTTCAGAGCATGCATAATATTAATATTAGAAACTGATTCTGATGATGAGTAAAGAAAAGAGTAAGTACTGTTGCAATGTGAAGAATGCACACAAAAAAGCATTAGTCTGTGTCAGAAAGCATCATTAAGACTTAATGCAGCTATTAGTTAATTGAGAGCTCTGTGAATTCAATGTCATAAACAAGTATCTCTATCTTCATGGAATCAATGAAAGATCTATTTCCAAACCGTGCTTGTAATGATACTCTATATGACTGATCTAAACGCCCAATCCCTGTGACAGAAACTAAACCTGTGGTAATGAAGACAAAGCTTCCTCCTTGAACATTTGCCTCCAGCATAGCTGATGAACAGCTTATTGTTTTCTTATAAACATCCCATGCATCTTTTATCACCACCGATTTAAGCCATTCTCCTGAGATACGTATTTGTTACCTCTAGAAACAAGGAGCTGGGGGGGGGGGGGTTCAAAAAAGTGCTAATCCGCACACGATTCAAGAATATTGCACTCCTTGGCGCGTAACTAAATGGAAAATGCAGAAATGATTTGCATTTGAACCAGAGTTCAACACTTCACAAACATCCTGCTAGGCATTCAGGAGTTTATAATCGCTACTGTTACTTTCTAAAAGGCATCCCTCATTCAGAAATGTCAGCTGTCAACTTTTTTTTATGCTAATTTCAATTTAAAACTGCAAAAAGGAAAGTTTTGAACAAAGTGGTCAAATGGCTGTTAATGACATTCATTTCCATAGTATCAAGAACATTAAGACTCTTAATCATTGGAAGAAATAATGTTACATTGCAAGCTTGAACAATAGAAGGCCGTTAAACAGACTTAGAAATGTATCGATTTATGACACTATTAAATCACCTAATTAAAAGATCAAGGGTTCAAGCTCATTAACAATGTTTACATGCACAACTTTGGAATGAATTCTGAATGTAGTTAACATGAACCGTAAACATGTTATCGGGTTAATGTGCGCGTTTATATGTCATAAGCTTCAAATCAGAATAGGTTTTTTGACATGTGCACACTGCAAGAAAGAGTTTCCTGCTGTTTGCGCATACTAACTATTCTCCTACATTGTTTTTTTATTTCTTTTAAACAGCAGACTTAATATTTATCCATTTCTGGTCATAATTTGGAGTAAATGAGCATATAAACCGTTGTGCCGTGCTGCTTAAAAGGAAGAGCAGCTCGGTCTGCGTGTCATGACTCATTACCTAATTTAACATCTTTGCACATGTGCAGTTCTTTCAGTTTCGGTTTTCAATTTTTCAAGTGTTTACATGTTCTCTTGATCAGATTAGAAAAGGAATAAACCACCACCTTCAATCGGATCGGAATTTCATTCGGATCGAGCTCAATCGGATCGATTATGATGTTTACATGAAGACTTTTCAGTCCGATTGAGCCATCAATCCGATTACTAACGGATTATTTGGTTGCATGTAAACGTAGACCAACATAAATGTACAGTTCACCCTGTGAATGAGATTTTTAATTAATCATAATTAATGAAGCATTGGCGTCTGGGGTCACCGACGTAGTAAGAGAAGTTAATATTAGGCATCACTAGAGTGAGGAGCTGACTGGCAAGACGATGGCGGAAGATTTGGTTTCAAAGCGAAATATAAAGCACCCATTTTGCAATAATTTAAACCCATGCTAAAAGGGAACCTGCAAAGGGTTAGTTGTGTTTTTCTCGTTGTTGTATTTTTCATTAGGAATAATAATAATGAACACACCATTTAAGCAGTTCCAGGCTAATTTGAAAGGGAAAGTAAAATCTGCAAGGCCACACAGGCCTTCATAACAGGGCAGAGCAGTCACCACTGCCTGTTTTTATCGTCCTCTCCTCCACCTCTATTTATAAAACCCTGCACATTTCTCATCCCTTTTCCTGATAATATTTCAGCATACCCTTGTCAATTATTCACATGCTCTTCTACATATTGAACATGTTTCCCTTTCTAAGCATTAATATTTAAAGCTTCATCCCTCCTTTAGGAAATCTTAAAAAGATAAATCAAAGTGATTTTTTTTTTTTTTAAATAGTCTCAGTGAAATTAAGCTCTAATGGTACTGGAAGGGAGCGCTTTTATGGCGTTCTATTCAAACAGGAAATAGACAGACAAGGCAAATAAATCACCTCATCTTCAAAGATAAATTCTGAATGATTCTGTTGTTTAACACAGCATTGATTTAATGTCAGAATCATCAAATGATTTCACTCTCATTTGTATTTTGAGACCAAATACTGTGACAGTGTAGTAAATGCCCAATACAGTGTGCTTCATGACATTAACTAATCCTCGCAATCAGCTTGATGTTACAAAACAAAAGAAGAATCAATGGTCATTAAATGGCAGTCAGCTGGAACCAGGAATCTTGTCAGCCAGTTTCAACCAAAGCTGTTTTCATTTAATGTTACAATTGATTCGGCTTCGTAATTGATCACATTGAGATATGGCTTTTTTATGGTTAGTTCATTGTAAAGTGCCCCCAGCACTCATTTAAAATTTGCATTAATCTCTAACTACCTATGATCATTGTATTAGCTGCTAACAGATACATGGCAGCAGCAACAGAAGTTCCATGTCCTCAACCAAACATAACTAACAGATTCATTCAACTAAACCACAGGCCACTCAATTCACCACAGCCAATCTTGAGGACAATATTCTAGGAAAACAAAATGGTCTCTTCATCTGGAAAGTCACTGAAATATCTGTTTCTAGCTGTAATATCAAGTATGGCGAGCAGAAATGGGTTTAAAGATAAGCCACAGCTGTGAGCTCCCAAACGCATATGGATCACAAAAGTTTTAGTTATCTTTTTCTCTGTGCTATTGATAAAGGAAGGCAAGTGTTGCTAGGGGACACAAATGATTAAGATATCCTCTGTCAGACAACTGAACAGTAATGAATTACTGCACAACCAAAGTATACAGACTTATGACACCTCCTAAAAGTCACAGGTTATTTTTGATTACTGTGAATAGAGGGGGGTCTATATACAAAAAAAGCATGTAAAAACAAGGGTCAACAGTAAGTTTTTTTTTTCATTTGAAGCATAGAAAATAAGCAAGAAAAGATTCATTTCTCCATTCTTTACTTCTGACATTTATTCTTAAAAAAAAAAAAGAATGTACAAATATTTTTTCCAGAACACACACACACACACATATAATAACCAAAAATGTTTGTCATATTTTGTATGGTGTCCTTTGGCCTTGACAACAGCTTGCATTCTTGCTGGCATTGTTGCAGACTTTCCCGCAGGGCCCTATGAAAGCAGTTTTATTTTTTCCCAAATTTCGATCAATTTTTTCCCAAATTCCGGTAAAACATTTTTAGACTCCATTTTAATGGTTAAATTAAAATTTAGCTATCAAAAAGCATGTCTAATTAATTGAAATCAATTAATTGAAAATTTCAGAAATTCTGAAAATTATATTTTAATCATATGAAATAAAATAAAAACTTTTATTTAAAAAAAAAGTTAACAATATTATTAGTGTTAGTATTATTATAACATTAAGCCATAGCTAAATTTTACTGTACAACAGTAATTATTTCTGTCACAAAGTTAAACCGGACTTTTATTTTGAAGGGTTGCCGTGAAGACCTTTTAGTTTCTGTGCCTTTATGATATGACAATAGTTTTTCTTGAATGAAATGGTAAAATGCTCATGAAGTAACTCTCAGAGCAGCTCTGGAGATGAAGTTCAAGCAACTTTTGCATTAATTAATTCATTCAGTGAGATGGCAGAGGCTAAAAACACAGCGAGCGCCATGCACGCGTGCTTCAGTGTGTGTGTGTGTTGTAAATGAAACCGCATATTTGTGCCATTCATTCACACAGAGACAAGCAGAACATGCAGGATTAATATATAAATAGTCTTTTTGCAGTTTAATATTCACAGACACTATTATTGCGATTTGTTTTAAGTGTCCTTACTTGTTTTTTATTTATTCATCAAAAAAATTAATTTGAAAATTTGCATCGTGGAAATCATAGGGCCATAAGTCTGTGTTATTTTTGACTTCCAAATAGTTTCTAGTTGTTCCCAAAGACTTGCTTTTGATGAAACTTTTGTGCAATCTATCTTTGAGAGCTGGTAGCTCTATAGATTAAAATTACTTAAACCCAGATGAAAATACAGAGCAACTTTTCAAACATAACTACAATGTAAATTTTCTAAAGACTAACCGTAGTTGCAACAGTGGCAGCTTTCATGAATGAAGGTAAATTAATCTGGATTAAGCATGGAGAGTAAAATAATCTCATAGAGTGGTGAGACATGACAACCTCTTACTACCCAACACCATGATCCAATATTACCATCTGAATTCAAAGAAAGGTCTTTAATTTATATTATGATATTCACAGCACTACAACAAAAACTCCTACAAAATCCACTTTACCATCTTTGGGCCGAATGGTTCTAAGAATAGTATAGGAACGGTTCCAGTTGTATTTCCACTTGAGCCAGGTATGGCACGGCACGTTCAAACCGTTCTCAGACCAGAAATTCTCTGCATAGTTGGCTAACCGCCCTGAACCTTGCTAGTAGAATGGGTGTAGTGATGTCACAACTCAGGATTCGTCACTTGTCTTTTGCCTGGCTACCAGTTTCTCTGTAGCTGGCTAAGCACACAATTTGAGCGACATAAACACAAATTAACAATAAAATGAAAAGAAATATCCAATAATCTTCTATTAACACGGTTGCCATTTACATCTTATTGTCTGTAAACTCTTGCAATACAAAGGCAACGACTGGCACATTTATATCACATCCTAAAGATCTCCGTTATCAGCCCAACAGTGGAAAATCAAATCAAATCCGTGCTGGTTGGCCCGGAACGGCACACAATGGAGCGGTATAGGCAAAGAAAATGGTTTGGCCTGACAGTGGAAAAAGAGTCTTTGTAATCCTTATGACAAGTATTCAAACTACCTAAATGTCACTGTGAACAGGCTGTCCACTGCATGCAAATGAATGTGATCATTAATTGTGAATGCATCTGTATCAGGGGATTCTGATGACTACAGTTTAGCCACTATAATCCCACAGCGGAATCACATATGGACAGCATTTCTTGGTATCAAGTAATATACTGTGAGCAGGTGTGAGCAATCAGGCATGACGGCGAATTAATCAATTTCTGCGTTCATATAAAATTAAAATGTCACTGACATTACACTGAGATTTAACATTAGCACACAATACAGTTTTCTTATTTTCAGAGGCTCCTGTTGTTTTCAAATGAACAACAAAATGTGCCGTTTAATATGTAAATTCTAAAAATGTAAGCAAAGTACAGTTCCATCATTAGACCCATTGCTCCCAGCTCTTCAAGTAACCCAATATAAAGATAGAATCAGCAAACGCAGAGCTAAAGAAAACATATTCTGAGGGTCCCTACAGTAACTGACATCCTGATACAAGCTTTTTCATGTGCTGCAGCCAGTGGAAAATTATAAAATAAGAAACAAACCTTTTTTACACTATTATACCAATTAAATCCTTTTCATATTTTTTTTTTCAATATCCCACATTTTGAAACACAGGGAGTGGCCAGAGTCGCTGCTTGTCATAAGTGTTTCTGCCGCTACCTGGCGACATGATAGACAGGACTGTATGCGGCCACGAGTCTGTCATGTTTCGTTTCTGGGATGTCATTAACACAATATACATGTGCTAACAGTACCATGCAAAACTGAAATCTGCAAAGCAAGTCAACAAAGACTGTCTGATCACCAATACTCCCCAACAGCAGTAGAACTGCACAGCTCTTGCCATAGCAAAACCAGCAAGAACTGATAATAAAGTATCAAACTTACGTGTCTTGCGGCTGACATGGGTTCGACCAGGCGTGGTCACATGCCTCTCGGATGACTGCTCTCTGGTCCACATTTGGGTGGAGTCGTTTAGGACCGCTGGGTTGGAGGGAGAGGGGCTGGATGTGGACGTATGGACAGTAGACATGGTGGTAGAGACCACGGTGGTCGTAAAGGTGGGATTACGTGTGACAAAGCGAGTAGAGGGGCTCTTCTGTGTCACCTGACTGCCGGATGCCCCGCTGCCTCTAGGAGGAATGTTTGGAGGAGTTCCCGTTCGAGTCCTGCTCCGCACCACTGAGGTGATGGTGGGGCTGACCGAGCTGACACCACCAATGGTGGTTGTAGTGGTGGTGGTGTCAGATCCCTTAGGAAAAGTGCTAGGCTTGGACAGAAAGATGGGGTCCTGGCCAATACCCTTGGCGTCCACCAAGTCTGTGGGCACATAGTCCCGCACAGAACCCACTACGATCCATTTCAGCAGCATGAGACTGAGCCCCAGGCCTATGAAGCCAATTAGAAGCGGAACCACACAGAGCCAGGTCTGTTGGCGGGGCCAAAGGGCACAGCTCCCACACCTTAAAATGCCACCACGCACAGGGGCCTGGGCTTGTTCACGTCCACTGGAGCCGCCTCTCCCATCGGGCTCCTCCAGTACCATAGCCCCCGAGTTGTTCACGGTTCCCGCGCTGTCACTCATCTCGCCTGTGGCACACTAAGGGTTAACCCCAAGGCCGAGAGCACGGCAGACATGGACAGCACAAGGTGAAATTCCGGCCAGAAGTGCCAGACATTGGACAAAAACGGAAAAGTAAAAGACAACCGCAAGACCAAATAATTATGAACAGAAAAGAACAGAAATAATTATGAACACTTAAAGGCAGACAAATCACATCCACACACTAATACATATACACGCACTCCCAATCAGACAACACATACACCCAATAGAATTCCGGAGGTAGAAATCTCAGCGGTTGCAGAATCCAGCAAAAAGACAGTCCTTTAGTCCAGTTCCACCATAACGACCAGACGACTTCCACCTCGCCACAAGATCACCAAAACAGTACAAATGTTAAATAAAGGTGCAGAGCAAAAAAGGTAGAAGGAAAGGGAGGAGTGAAATCATCTGCATGTCTCCGAGCACCAGCCGTTGCAGCAGCACTCTCTGTCGTCAGATTATCAAATCCCTCTTTTTGCAGATGACACCACGGTAAGATTTATCCTCTGATCTTGTCACTCCATGCATTGCAATATTTAAAGGTGGAGTTCAGTAAAAGTTAAACACTGACTCATATTTTTCCTGTTTCATTCACACCAATTCCTTTTTCAAGGTCTCGATCTGACTTGTTTTTGAACGCTGAGTCAGCTATACATATCCCAGGAAGCTGATTCCCTCACGCAGGAGGACTCACCATTGACCATGAAGCAATAATGTCCCCTTTTCCAAAAGCAAAGCTCCTGACAAATTATAGCATCCTTGCAGCACGGACCCAGTATGTGCAAGCTGAGCAATAAACCCGGTAGAGGAGGCAGTGGCATCTGCAGAGTTGTCCAGGAGGAGACGGTGGATGATTAAATCCGTTAGCAGTGAAAATCCGTTCTGAACCGTGCCTGATGAGCGACCCACTGCCGTAGAGTGAGCCGCTGATATCGCGCAGAGCAGTGGGTATACGCTCAGGCTCTATCTACATTCCTCCACTGAGAGCGCACAAGAGAGAATGAGAGAGAAAGAGAGAGAGAGAGAGAGAGAGAGAGAGAGAAAGGGAGAGGAGCAGCGCGATGAGGGGAGGGAGCGAGTGAGGGAGGAGTGAGCTTGTCGAAGATGGACAGAAAAAAAAAAGGAGAAGGGTTGAAAAAGACAGTATGCAGGTTTTCCATGAGACAACATTCATCCTTTCCTCATTACAGTTGTATTTGTTTTGCCTGTCTGTTGCTCCCTCCTAGGGCTGCCAAAGTGTCCGGACTAGCGTGTGTTCCAGCTTTAATCTCCTGTGGGATTTTAACGTGGCTCAAGCCTACGACACTGCAGCCAGACACATACACAGACAGCCTTCTACTCTCCCCTACTGCTGATGCCAGGAGAGAGAGAGAGAGAGAGAGAGAGAGAGAGAGAGAGAGAGAGTCTCTCTCACTGCACCTGCTCTCTTCACAAGAACATTCCCCACCCCTTTAGAGAGAGAGACAGAGAGGGAGGGGAGAAACTAGGAGAGATAAGTACAAGAGTTGAGAAAGCATTCACAGCAGGATGAGATAGAAAATAAGAGAAGCAGAGGGCAAGACAGAGAAAGACAAGATACGGGAAAGAAATAAAGAGATACATGTCAGTGCTCTGCAGTATTATCAGAAAAGAGATTACTGACTGCTGTAAACAAAGTGAGTCTCAGCATCTCTCTTTCAGAACTGTGAATCATGCAACCAGCCCCTCCTCATGTCTTAGATACTGTGAGAACTGGAAGAGGGAGAGAAAACGAGTTAAATTAATGGATGGTAAGAATTAGGAGTTGTGTGCAGTGCCTAATGGGTGGTATTTTTTAAAATAGACTGTAGTGCAACAATAAAGCTAAATAATTAAATGGAGTGGACAATTCTTTAATATTCAAAGAAAATCCTGCTGGTTCTAACTCCTTTTAAAGGTGTACTCCATATTTTATTGTTTAAGTTGTGCTGGCTGATATGGCAGCCCTCTTGGACTTATACTGACACCAGTCAGTTACCAACACAACTGTACAAATATGCTATTTCCGATAAGCCATAATTAATTAATTACACAAGTGAAAGTCTCAATTAACTGTCAGGTTATTGAAATTGATCAACAACAACTTGAGTGAGACGCATCATTCCATCTATTATTATTATTATTAATATTATAGACAAATGTTAGTCACATTATGAGCAAAAAAATATGCAATGCTGAGAGCAGAACCAAGAGAATGTGTAAAAGCTTATTTCTGAGAAGGCATAAAATATAACTCACATATATTTATATACTGTAATATATAGCTTATATAATAATTCTAAACTAATATATAATCTTACCTTGGCAGTTAAAAACGAAATGGTCTAGGTGAGTAATAGCGCCATCATGCTTTGTCTACACAATGTATACAATTGTGATTGACTTTAATCTGCTGAGGTTGGAAGTGGGGAAACTGCTGTTCCCTTTCGAGGGAACTCAACACTGCGTCGAGAATCGACACTTTGGGGACGCTCCCTTAGCGTGCGTCTCTGAAGTATGAATGAAACTAATCCAATCCTGATTGGTGCTGCGTCATGACGTGGCATATGTGACGGCATATAAAAGGGACGCCGGCACACACACACAGCTTTTCGCTCTTCAGCAAGCGCTCTGTGTTGAAACTGTCTCTGTCTATTTGGTGTTGTTTGTCTGATTTAGTAGATTATTATGGCGAGTGAACAGTTTGTTAGATGTGTGCACCCCTGCCCAAGATTTATCACGGGTGGGGACACACATCAGCTTTGTGTGAACTGTTTGGGAGCGCAGCACGCACAGGCAGCTCTTGAGGGATCTGCCTGTGAACACTGTGAAGCACTATCTTTGAGAGTGCTGCGCTCCCGCTTGGCTATTTTTAATGAAGATGGCCAAGCTCGCGATCCCTGCAGTTCAGGTCCCGCGTCCGCTGAGGCGGCGCGGAGGCTTAAAACGTGGGGATCGCAAAAGGATCTTGCAGATGAGAATGAGACTGCTGAGGCACTTTTTCGTTCATCATCTGGGGATTCAATAACGCCCGTTCACGGTGCAGAAGCCCGCACTGCGGCTTCTTCTGCCCGTGACGAGTGCCCGGTGTCGGAACTATCCACTTCTGAGGAAGTGGATGTTCTCAGCATCGGGAGCGAGGAACATGAGTATAACTCGCCAGCTCATGTTCCCGCATATGAGGAGTTGGTGGAGGTTGTGACTCGTGCTGTGGCCAGACTTCACATCAGCTGGCCACAAGATAAGCAGGAAGGTTCTCGTCACAGTAAATTAGATGAGAGATTCCTGCAGCACAGGTCACAGCCTCAGCGCCGGGGTTTGCCATTTTTCCTAGATCTTCATAAAGAGATCTCTAGATCTTGGGAAAAACCCCACTCTTCTCGCATCTCATCTCACACATCGTGCGATTATAGTAATGTGGTGGGTGCGAGGGAGGCAGGGTATGGCAAGATGCCGCAGATGGAGGAAGCTTTGGCTAGTTATCTTTCTCCTGAAGCGGCATCTTCGCTTAAAACCCCGGCGCTGCCCAGCAAGCCATGCAGAGAAACATCAGCATTGGTTTGCAGGGCATATATGGCGGCTGGTCGGGCTGGTGCGTCTCTGCATTCGATGGCTATCTTGCAGGCGTACCAGGCCGATCTCCTTAAAGATTTGGAGCTATGGTGGCTACGGAGAGGCATCTGTGGCTCAACTTATCGGAAATTAAGGATAAGGATAGATCTTTTCTGATGGATGCGCCGCTTTCGCCTTCTGGCCTGTTCGGCGACGCAGTGTCTACTGTCGTCGACAGGTTTCAGGAGGCGAAGAAGCAATCTGCGGCGTTCCATCAGTTCCTCCCTCGCCGCTCTAAGTCTTCTAGGAGGGCTGATCCAAGTGGCCAGCCACAGCCGTCAACCAGCTCCTCATATCGGCAAGAGCAAAAAGAAAGCGTTGCCTCTAGAGCCCCTCCCTCGGGAGCTTGGCAACAGAGGAAACGCTCTCAGCCGAAACCCGCCGGCCAGAAAGGCGACCTGAGGGCCGTCACCCTCTAGGGTGTCCGCCACAAGAATTTAAAAAAAAAGAGCAACCACTATGGTCACAAAAAATTTCTCATCTAGTTCCTGCCGTTCTACCGCTTCAGGAAGTCGAGAACAGTGCTCAAGAGATATCCGAGACCAGCCTCGAGAAGCTGGTTCCCTTAGTAGAATTTCTGGGAAATTGGCAAAATCTTCCAAATATATCTATATGGGTCCTGGATATAATAAAAGATGGTTACAGACTGCAGTTCGGTCACAGACCCCCCAAGTTTGCAGGGGTGGTGCCGACTACAGTGGTTCCAGAACAGGCTCGGGTTATGGAACAAGAAGTACAGACTCTCCTGGTCAAAGGGGCCATAGAGATCGTTCCCCTACCAGACAGAGAGTCGGGGTTTTACAGCCGTTACTTTATAGTTCCAAAGAAGGATGGAGGGCTGAGGCCGATTTTAGACTTAAGGCATCTGAATCTTGCTCTGAGGAGGTTCAGATTCAAGATGCTCACCATTCCCATTATAGTGAATCAAATCAGGTCCGAGGACTGGTTTGTCACAATAGACCTAAAAGACGCCTATTTTCATGTCTCCATCCTTCCATGTCACAGGAGGTTCCTAAGGTTTGCTTTTGGGGGCAAAGCATACCAATATCGGGTTCTTCCGTTCGGCCTAGCACTTTCTCCCCGAACATTCACAAAGTGTATGGATGCAGCCCTGGCTCCATTGAGACTCCAGGGCATACGTATACTAAACTACATCGACGACTGGCTCATATTGGGTCAGTCTCGGGAGATGGCAGTTCGGCATCGAGATGTCGTCCTTGCTCATATTCAGGATTTAGGGTTGAGACTCAACGTGAAAAAGAGTGTGCTAGAACCAGTTCAGAAAATTATTTTTCTGGGGGTGGTGTGGGATTCCGTTACGATGCGGGCACAGATGTCTCCCGCACGCATCGAGTCTATCCTAACCATGGTCTCGGGAATAAGGCTAGGCCAGGCTATCACTGTAAAGCAATTTCAAAGACTGCTGGGCCTCATGGCAGCGGCATCAAACATAATACCTTTGGGCCTTCTCCACATGAGGCCCCTTCAGTGGTGGTTGAAAACCAAGGGGTTTTCCCCCAAGGGAAATCCGTTTCGTATGATCAGAGTAACGCGCAGATGCCTTCGTGCTCTAGTAATATGGAAGAAACCTTGGTTTCTGTCCCAAGGTCCAGTGTTAGGAGCGTCATGTCGCCGGAAAACCGTTTCGACAGACGCCTACCTTACTGGCTGGGGCGCGGTCATGGACGGCCGCTTTGCCAGGGGGCTATGGCAGGACCATCATCTTTCTTGGCATATAAATTGCCTAGAGATGTTGGCTGTTTTCAGGGCTCTGAGGAGCTTCCTTCCAGACATCATAGGTTACCATGTCTTGATACGTTCGGACAATACATCAGTGGTAGCTTATCTGAACCGACAGGGGGGACTCAGATCGCGCCCTCTGTGCAGACTGGCGCATCAGATAATTTTATGGTCCCAAGGGAAAATTTTGTCCATCAGAGCAATATATATCCCAGGGGTTCAGAATCAGGGAGCAGACATCCTGTCGAGGCAGGGGCTGAGGCCCGGGGAATGGAGACTTCATCCGGAAGCGGTGAAGTTAACATGGCAGAGATTCGGACAAATGGAAGTGGATCTATTTGCGTCTCGAGAGACGTCCCACTGTCCACTATGGTTTTCTCTTACCCATCCAGCTCCACTGGGGTTGGACGCCATGGTACAGGCTTGGCCGAGGCTTCGTCTGTACGCTTTTCCCCCGATCGCTCTGCTCCCGGGAGTCCTGGAGAGGGTTCGCCAGGAGGGCATCAGTCTTCTCCTGATAGCCCCGTTCTGGCCGGCCCGAGTATGGTTCTCAGACTTAGTGTCACTCCTGATAGACCAGCCATGGCAGATTCCTCTGAGGAGGGATCTGTTGTCTCAAGCAGAGGGCACAATATTCCACCCCCGTCCAGAAATGTGGAATCTGTGGGTCTGGCCCCTGAGGGGGCTCAGTACTTAGATGCTGGACTGTCGGCAGGAGTAGTTGAAACCGTACTTGGCTCTAGGGCTCCATCCACCAGGAGATTGTATGGCCTTAAGTGGAATGTGTTCTCTAATTGGTGTAGAGAACATAATGTAGATCCAGTCAACTGCCAGGTGGCTTCAGTTCTGGAATTTCTTCAAGACCGCTTTTCTGCAGGTCTCTCCCCATCCACTTTAAAATTATACGTGGCTGCCATTGCGGCTTTCCATGCGCCTTTAAATGATGGGCCTTTGGGGAGGCACCAACTGGTCATACGGTTTCTCCGTGGTACGTGGAGGATGAGACCTTAACCAGATCCAGGGTTCCTTCCTGGGATTTGGCAGTGGTTCTCGAAGGGTTATCTCTGGCCCCCTTCGAACCACTTCAGTCGGCTTCACCGAAGGACTTGACTTTTAAAATGGCTTTTCTGTTAGCTATTACCTCTATAAAAAGAGTGGGAGATCTCCAAGCCCTGGCAGTAACACCGGCTTGCTTGGAGTTTGCCCCTGGCGGAGTAAAGGCTATTTTACATCCTAGGCCTGGTTATGTGCCTAAGGTGCCATCTAATGTGGCACAGTCTACAGTTCTTCAGGCTTTTCACCCTCCACCGCATGTGTCGGCGGAAGAGGAAAGGCTCCATTTGCTCTGTCCTGTCAGAGCTTTGAGAGTTTACCTTGAGAGGTCCTCTTCCTGGAGGAGGTCGGACCAACTTCTAGTGTGCTTTGGGTCATCTAGAAAGGGATTACCTGCTTCCAAACAAACTATTAGCAACTGGATAGTCCAGGCTATTACTTTGGCCTATAGGGTTCGTGATTTACCTTCACCCTTGGCTGTTAGGGCTCACTCTACTAGAGTTATAGCATCCTCTAGGGCCCTTCATGTAGGAGTCCCCATTCATGAAATCTGTGAGGCGGCTGGTTGGGCCTCTCCTCACACTTTCATTAGATTCTATAGTCTGCACCTCCCTAGTACGCCCGGCGCACAAGTGCTCTCGTCCTAGCTAGTGCCTGAGTTCAGTTTCACTCTAGGGTAGGCCTGTTTTTGGTGCGTGGCCTAGTGGGCATTCGTTCCCCAAAGTGTCGATTCTCGACGCAGTGTTGAGTTCCCTCGAAAGGGAACGTCTCGGGTTATGACTATAACCCTTGTTTCCTGAGAAGGGAACGAGACACTGCGTCGTTCTGCCACGCCCCTCGAGGCCTGAGAGCGTCTTGCTTCATCGCTAGGCTAATGTGTGTGTGTGCCGGCGTCCCTTTTATATGCCGTCACATATGCCACGTCATGACGCAGCACCAATCAGGATTGGATTAGTTTCATTCATACTTCAGAGGCGCACGCTAAGGGAGCGTCCCCAAAGTGTCGATTCTCGACGCAGTGTTGAGTTCCCTTCTCAGGGAACAAGGGTTATAGTCATAATCCGAGACGAGCATTCTTGTGCTCAAGTAATTTCAGAAGGAGTCTTCAGCTCATCGGAGTAAACTTGAGCTTAAACTATTTAAGTACTACTCACATATTGCTTTATGTGTTAAGTAGAAATCACAGAGTGCACCTTTAAAAAGCACCTGATTGAACTGTTGCAACACAGATGACCTGGATTTAACATTTTGTATTACAGAATAACAGGAGTAAATCCAATCCATTTGAGACAGAAAAAAAGTCCTCGAGCAAATAATCCAAAAAAGCATTACAAATTAAAGGTACCAAAAACTCACACAAAAAAAAAAATTTATCAGAGCCATACATTATTTTCTTTCTTTTGTGAAATTCAAAAGGATATGTTAAGCAGACAAACAAACATGGCGAGTTCGATTATTATGCAACCTTCTGAATTCATGGAATTTAGCACAAGACTAATTTTATAATAAATGTATTGTACATTTTGCACTTTTTTTTAGCTTTCCAGTGTTAAATCGCCCTACCTTAATCATAGTCCTGGTTTAATAAATTGCTTGTACGTTCTGCTTAGCATCTTTTGTGTTTCTTGTAAGAAAGAAAATAATGCCACACTGAAACGACATGGTTCTGAGCAAATTAAGAAAGAGAGAACATAAAACACCTTTGTCCATTTAGTGAACACATTTACACATATCTATATTTAAATGACATTTGCAATAGGTGTGAAATGAGGTGCCCTTGATATTTAACTATTTGATTACCATTGCCATAAACTCAGTACAAGAAGCTGCAGAGATCAGACTTCACTTTACATGCATCCATTACACTAGGTACAACATGACATGATAGCATAAGATAATGACCGCCTTTCACAACATCGAGAAAGAAACATTACCCCTTTCTGTTAGCTTTTTCTGGTCTAGTTCCCTTTCGAGGGAACTCAACACTGCGTCGAAATCGACACTTTGGGGACGCTCCCTAAGCGTGCGCCTCTGAAGTATGAATGAAACTAATCCAATCCTGATTGGTGTTGCGTCGTGACGTAACATGTGACGGCATACCCGGAAGTATAAAAGTGACGCTGTCACAACACACACTAGCTTTCGCTCTTCAGCAAGCGCTCTCTGTGAAACTGTCTGTCTTATTTGGTGTTGTTTGTCTGTGAAAAAGGTCTACATATGGCAAATGAACATTACACTAGTGTGTGTACCCCTGCCCTGTTTATCTCACGGGCGGGGACACGCATCAGTTGTGTGTGTATAGTTATAGGAGCGCAGCACACACAGGCAGCTCTCGAGAGGGCTGCCTGTGAACACTGTCAGATCGCGCCCTCTGTGCAGACTGGTGCATCTGATTATTCTTTGGTCCCAGGGGAAAATACTGCCTATCAAGGCAATGTATATTCCGGGGGTTCAGAATCAGGGAGCAGGCATCCTGTCGAGGCAGGGGCTGAGGCCCGGGAAATGGAGACTTCATCCAGATGTGGTGAAGTTGATATGGGAGAGGTTTGGACCAATGGAAGTGGATCTGTTTGCGTCTCGAGAGACGTCCCACTGTCCACTTTGGTTCTCCCTCTCACTTCCAGCCCCTCTGGGGTTGGATGCCATGGTACAGGCCTGGCCGAGGCTTCGCCTGTACGTGTTTTCCCCGATCGCTCTGCTCCCGGGAGTCCTGGAGAGGGTCCGTCAGGAGGGCATCAGTCTTCTTCTGGTTGCCCCAATGTGGCCGACCCGAGTATGGTTTTCAAACATAGTATCACTCCTGATAGCTCCGCCATGGCAGATTCCTCTGAGGAGGGATCTGTTGTCTCAGGCGGGGGGCACAATTCTCCACCCTCAGCCAGAGCTGTGGAAATTGTGGGTCTGGCCTCTGAGGGGGTTCAGTACCTGAATGCTGGTCTATCAGCTGGAGTGGTTGAAACTATACTTAGCTCCAGAGCTCCGTCTACTAGGAGATTATATGGCCTCAAGTGGAATGTTTTTGCCACTTGGTGTAGAGAACATGAGTTAGATCCAGTAAACTGCCCGGTGGCTTCAGTTCTGGAATTTCTTCAAGATCGGTTCTCTGCGGGTCTCTCCCCTTCCACGCTTAAGGTGTACGTGGCAGCCATTGCGGCTTTCCACGCTCCGTTAAGTGATGGGCCCCTGGGGAGGCACCAGTTGGTCATTCGGTTTCTCCGCGGTACTTGGAGGATGAGGCCGGCAACCAGGTCTAGGGTTCCTGCTTGGGACCTGGCTATAGTTCTGGAAGGGTTATCCCTGGCCCCTTTCGAACCTCTAGAGTCGGCTTCGCCTAAGGATTTAACGCAGAAAATGGTTTTTCTCTTTGGCCATTACCTCACTTAAGAGGGTGGGAGATCTCCAAGCCCTGGCAGTAACACCAGCTTGCTTGGAGTTTGCCCCTGGCAGAGTAAAGGCCTTTTTGCACCCGAGTCCGGGCTACGTGCCTAAGGTTCCTTCGAACACGGCTCGGTCTTTAGTCCTTCAGGCATTCCATCCTCCACCTCATGTGTCGGCAGAAGAAGAGAAGCTTCATTTGCTCTGCCCCGTCAGAGCTTTGAGCGTGTACCTTGAGAGGTCCTCTTCTTGGAGAAGGTCGGACCAGTTATTAGTATGTTTTGGGTCACCTAAGAAGGGGCTCCCGGCATCCAAGCAGACTATTAGTAATTGGATAGTCCAGGCTATTACTGCGGCTTACAAGGTGCGCGGTTTGCCTTCACCTTTAGCCGTCAGGGCACATTCAACTAGAAGCATGGTTTCTTCTAGGGCCCTTCTTTCGGGAGTACCTCTACAGGAGATCTGCGAGGCAGCCGGTTGGGCTACGCCGCATACTTTTATCAGGTTCTACAGTCTCCACCTTCCAAGTACGCCTGGCACACACGTGCTCAGTCCTTGCTGAGTGCCTAGACAGTTTCACTCCGGGACAGGCCTATTCGGTGCGTGGCCTAGTGGGCACTCGTTCCCCAAAGTGTCGATTTCGACGCAGTGTTGAGTTCCCTCGAAAGGGAACGTCTCGGGTTATGACTATAACCCTTGTTCCCTGAGAAGGGAACGAGACACTGCGTTGTTCTGCCACGCCCCTCGAGGCCTTTGAGCGTCTTGCTTCATCGCGAGGCTAGTGTGTGTTGTGACAGCGTCACTTTTATACTTCCGGGTATGCCGTCACATGTTACGTCACGACGCAACACCAATCAGGATTGGATTAGTTTCATTCATACTTCAGAGGCGCACGCTTAGGGAGCGTCCCCAAAGTGTCGATTTCGACGCAGTGTCTCGTTCCCTTCTCAGGGAACAAGGGTTATAGTCATAACCCGAGACGTTTTCCGTGTTTGCCTTACAAAACTGTCACATACTATACAGAAACTTAAAATTGAAATTCTGATGTAATTTCAGGTTAATGAAATATTTGTCTCAGGTCACCTTTAGAATGTCAACTGAGGGCTAATTAGCACAAACATTGGTGTGTAGTTTATGCACACTGAGAATTACGCAGTGCTTCTTGTTATATTTTATATTTCTCCTCCTTCAGCCAGCTGTCATTGAAACTCTGTCAAATTTCTTGGGGCGGTTAGTGGGTGTTCATTTTGGACCCTGTGTGTGGTACAATGTGATCACAAAACATCAAAGCAGAACAGCTGCTTACTAATTTTATTTATCCATCCTTGCTCTAACATACTATATTCCCTTAAGATTATCCTGCGAAAGGCTTTGCTTCTGCTCAGTGAAGACGCTTTATTCTGTAGTCCATGCTTGACTGGTGAGCGTAGCTCCGAATGACTGTTTTCTCAACCAGCATGTATCTCTAAGCTAATGCTACTCATTAAATGACTGACAGAAATGTGTCTGTTTCTACCTGTCTGATTTAGGATACATCAAACTGCCAGTTCACATTAAATCAATGATTAGACCACTCCTGCCGAGGGCCACATGCATCCCCATGCATATGAGTATGTGTGCCCACTCATACATAAACACTCTACATCTCCCTCTTTTACTATGTCACACATCTCCACTAAACCCCATTTCCAGCCTTTCTTGTTACATGTAATAAACCCCAAAGCCGTACGCCCACATAGTTCTGTTCCTAAGTTCCTAAGACTGAGGAGAAAGCACTTTGTCTGTAAGGCACTCCTGAGAGCCTTTAAAAGCCAATGCCTCCCTGTCCGAAGGAAATATGAAAAAACTCAAAAACACATATTCGTGCCATCCAAGCAGAAAGCACTAAAATTAAGAATATGACATGAAAATTCCCACTATTCAAAGAACCATTCAAATATATATATATATATATATATATATATATATAGTGGGTGGGTTTACAATCCCATAGATTGTGTGTTTCTCAAAAATTGCTGTTTCAGTTGTCAATGTTCAAACACATTGTTTTTAAATAATTTAAAAAAAAGTTTTTTGTTTTTTGGCCCTTGAACAAAATTACTAGAAGAGGTGCATCCAATCATTGTGTACGTGTGTTAGCAATGGCTACCTCCAAAGAAAGGCATGCAGCCATCAATGCATTGTATCAAAATGGCCTTACATGCAGGGAAATTGCTGCAGAGAATATTGCACCTGAAAGAACAATTTACTGGATCATCAAGACCTTCAGGCAGAAAGTAACTTTCAACTGCAGTGAAGAAGGCTTCAGGACGTCCCAGAGTGTCCATGAAGTGCCAGGACTGTCTCCTCCTGAGGAGTCAGCTACGTAATTGTGTCAGCACCGTCCACCAGTGCAGAGCTTGCTCAAAATTAGGAGCAAGTGGGTGTTAACGCATCTGCACACACAGTGAGGTGAAGAAGCGGCAAAAAGCCCCTTCTCTTCAAAAAAAATAAATACAAAAATTTGAATAATATTTGAGCACAGACTGAAATTCTGCAGGAAGCACAAGGATCCGACAGCAAAAACACTGGTGCAAAGTTAATTTTTTAATGAAGCCCCCTTCCAACTGTTTTGGACATCAAGAAAATTGATTGTCTGGAGAAGAAAAGATGAACGTTATGGGCCAACAGTGAAGCATCCTGAGACCATCCATGTCTGAGGTTGCTTTTCATCCAAGGGAGTGGGCTCTCTCACAATTTTTCCCAAAACACTTCCAGGAATAAACAATGGTGTCAAAAGGCCCAGCAAGAGCAACTTCTCCCAATGACCCAGACGCAATTTGGTGATAATCCATGCATTTTCCAGCATGATGGAGCAGAATTCTACAAATAAGCACTAAATAAGGCAAAAATTATTCGCCATCAGTCAGGATTTGGCCCAGAAGCTGATATCCAGCATAGCGAATTGAGGAAGTTATGAAGAAGGGTCAACACTGTATTGACTCTCTGCATATATTGAAAGTTTCTTCCACTAAAAACTTACAAAAACAATAAAACTTATGAAATGCTAATCATTCAGTGTGTTTACCTGCACCCTCATAATGCTTTCATAATGGGATTTTGGCAATATTGCGATTAAACTTTACCTCATGTAAACGCATTACTATCAAATTAATGCGATTAACCTAATCATGGTATATTCGCATTAAACTATGTGGCATAAACTGTAGTGGACAGTTTTGCTAGTGTCATGTAAACATCTTACTGCGAATAAGACTCTGATTTTTTGAAAAAAATTGCATTATTGGTCCACATGTAAACGTAGTCAACGTTTCCCAGTATGTGTATAAATATATTGTGTGTATATATATATATATATTTTTTTTTTTTTATATGCATGTCTTTCTTCTAAAGAACACGCAAGCAAAAAGAAGAAAATTGTGCCACAAACAACACTGGACCCCATTGACTTTCATTGTATAGACAAGCATCAAGACATTTTTCATCATATTCTTTTGTGCACCAAAGAAGAAAGACAGTAAGGTTTTTGTAACAACATTATGGTAAGCAAATGATGGGGTGAACACTTTCTTCAAATATCTAGATGGGAAACATTCATAACATCTTGCTTTACACAAAATGCTGCTGTTGCAAATTTGATCAATATTATTCGGTGCTATGTCATGATGCCAGAACAAAAAGCAGAGATATCTTCAGAGGTAGTAAGCATACACAAAAGGATGAGCAGATATCAGTGACGGAGAGATCACAAACCCATATGCATTCGGGCCAAGAGAGATCCCTGATAATTTCCATACATCGTAGATAACGTGACTCTCATCTGTCCAGATGAGTGAGGGTATGTGTTATGGTGGAGGTGATTAGGCCGCGAATGAATGTGAAGAGGTCACAGATGGAAGATCACACAGTGAAGATGAAGGATTAGAGCAAGTCGACAGAGCTTTAAAAAGGTCATTCATCCACTATTGTGACATTTTCTGCTACAGAATGACGAAAAATTACAAAGGTGGCCGAGAGATAGACATGAACCAGTCAGGGAAATTAATAACAAAAAACAAGACAAAAAAACATGACGCAAGAAGCAGGTCAGAAGGTTAACACAATGCTATGACTGCTAAATGCATACAGATTCAGACCAAATGAAACCAGTCAACTAAAGGTCAGGAACTGTGCATCAAGCAAACATTCTTTTTGGACCAGACTATCCTTCGGGTTCTCTCAAACAGATAACCAAACACACTTCTCCATTCAGAGTGGTGACAGTAATCGACAGGCTGTAAATGAGCAAAGTCTTTTCATCAGGGTGTTTTTTAAAACAGTGGCCCTGGGGGGACAAGGTCCTAATGACTGGAGAACTCCCACAGCAACTAGGATGGATGAATGATGGTGTAAGAGGGACCATTGAAGACATGGAATACATTTGTTGGCTTTCCACTGATCAATGTAAAACTACAATATAATGGTAATCAGAAAACAATTGTGTGGCTTTCTTTTTTCTCACAAGTAAGAGTGACCTTGAGGGTGAATAAGGGCAACAGTATGGGGCAAATCAAATCGCAGGGAGAGTGTTGAGCCGTATCTTAAAGGTATCAGAATTTTGTTGCGACCAGCAGCGATTACAAGTAGCACTTTAATCGGTCACTTATATATTTCTGTCGTGTCACACTTAAAGGGAAAGTTCACCACCAGATCAACAACGGATCCTGGATTCACATTAAATGTTCACGCACCTGCAACAATATCTGACAGTGACAACAGAGAAAAACAATACAATAATATAAATAAAAAACATTAAATAGGCCTACAATAAATATATATTTTTAACTTAAATAATGAACCAATCACGATGACAAAAAGAAAACAGCCATTTTCTTTTTCCATCAGACTAAGTTTTTTCGTCAAATAAAAATAGCAGGCCTACCTCAATCCACAGCATGTTGTTCAACGCAAGGAACATTCAAGCCTTGTGTTAATCTGCCTGGAGTGGACTAAATTAAAGTCAGGTCAGGAAAAGAAGGATAGGGGGCATTATTTTACAATTTAGGTGCCGTTTGTATGAGACCCACTGGAGACTACTTGCTAGTATTGGTCAAAAAAATAATCAATGAACTTCAAAGACAATCAATTATCACATACCTCTACAAACCCAGCAACCTCTCAGAACACTAGTTCCCATGGTTTTCTTTTCGTTTTCACTGTCGAAAAAATGAAAAAAGGATCAAAAAGAGAGCAAAAGAACAGAAAGACACGTCATACAACAGAGATTCACACCCGTGGAAAATGTTTTTAAATGTGATGAAGTTAAAAGACTTAGTTTACCCAAAAATGAATATTCTGTCATTAAACACACATCTCCAACCCATTTTGCTCTGTGACATGACAATGGTAGTGATGTCCGGTTCGTAAACGAATCGAACTGAATCGTTCAAAACAGAGTCAGGCAGCACTGATCCAGTTTTCTAAAGTTACTTGCTTTCGGATGTGCCTGACAGTCAATCCGACTTGAAATAAACAATATCCCACAGTATCCTATGTTACTCCAGTAACTCTGACAGTTAACTGATGAGCATGAGCTGCTGACACTGAGCATGTTTTTACTGCCGAACAGGTAAAGTCAGGTACAGCCACTGTCTCTTTGGCCAGGTGGTATTATAGCAGAGGGGGCGGGACACTACAGATTCAAGAGAGCATTTGATTGGACAGAAGATGTGATGAGAAGATGAAGTCCACAGTGACGTTATACAAATCTGTGATCCATTTTAGTAGAAGTGAGAGACTAAGTTTTGAATTCTTATATCTCCTAAATGCACATTTTGTCATTGTTTTGGAACACACCCGCTTATTTGTAGCATTAAGGCTAACATATTCATACTAAGAGCTAAAAAAAAAAGTTATTTTTTTTATTTCAGGTGGCCTTTAAGTGTCAGACTATGTTCGATCATGTATTCAGACCACAGTTTCATTGAAGGTAGATAGATATTGCGAGTGAGGATGTTGGAGGTGGAGATTTATAGCCTTTTCTCACAGCACTTGATATAATTAAACTTATTAATTTGATAGCGGATCCAGAAAGGTTCAAACGACAATCACCAGTGACAAATGGATATTCACCCGTTGTAAAATGAAAAAGACTTTGGACTTCGGATTTGCTACAGAAAAAAAGTGACTGCAACCGGGCCAATGCGAAAACAAGGATAAATATCTGAAGGGCATTAAATGTAGTCACGCAATGCTGATGTTGCTAACATTAACAATTTGAGAACAAAGTAGCAATTTGCACGGTTTGACGAGATATGATAAGCCATCGTTAGATTTAATCAGCGCAATTTACTGCAATGTTTTTTCCCCCTCAGTTGGTCAAAACAAAAGTGGATCCCAGCTAACACAGTTACGTTGTGAAGACGTAACAGGACCGGCCCATATTCGTCGTAGTGACGTACCACATAACATTCCAGCAACGTAACTTTGTGATACCCATAATCGTCGTGGCGATGTTATAGTGGTACGTCGCAAGAACGTGATGAGTACGTCTTAATGACCAAATTGGCAATTGCGACTTGCGAGGACGTAACATCACAGGGCCATATTAGTCGTAGCGACGCGCCAAATAACGTTCCAGCAACGTAACTTTGTGATTCCTGTATTCGTCGTGGCGACGTTATTGTGGTACGTTGCTGGAGCGTGGTAGGTACGTCTTCCGCATATATTTTTAATATAATTCTCACCTTTAGTCCTAGGAATGAAGATGTGCTTGAACCATATAACCTTAAAATCAGCATAGACCTGACACACTCAAACATTTTATTCTCTCTTGTAAAACCTTATAAATTATAAAACGGAATTGTGTATTGTTTTCAGTTAATACATTTAGGGATTAATACATATATGTAATGTAAACCAATACAAACCCCTATTAAATAGAAAATGGCCCAAAACCACACTACATTAATTTATTAATCAGCATTAATTCAGTTACTTTATACAATTACTAAGCCAATACATTTTGAACATTAATGATTTTTTAACCATGTAAAGTGTTAACAAGTTATGAGTACAGAAATTGAACACGTCAATTAATTAATAAAAAAACATAATCAATAAATAATGCCACCAACTATTATTCTTTTTATTGAAAAAAGTGTCTTATCATTAGGGATGGGTATATTTAAATAATGATTTTATCATTGAAACTTATCAATACTCTTATTGACACTACTCTGTAATTTGGCGCAAAAGCAATAAAGACATAAAAAAAGAAATTTCATAAGATTCAGATGTTTCTTTATTATTCATTTTATTTGCAGAAATAGGTTAAATTGTTTCCTGAGTGTCCTGTGAGGCTCCTGCTACAAATGTCTGGTGGTGATGTGCTTCATTGATTCACTACCAGTAGCAAAATCTGAACAATGTGACAACTTACGTGTTCCTCCTCTTCCTTATCCCGAGCTGCACCATCACCTCATCGTCCTTCTTAGGCAGCTAAAACAGAGTACTTTATTAATGTTGTTAATAATGGCTTTTAATTTTTTTTTAAAGTCTTTTATGCTCACCAAGGATGCATTTATTTGATCGAAAATACAGTAAATGTGAAACTTTATTACAATTTAAAATAACTGTTTATGTGAATGTTAAAATTAAATTTATTCCTGTGATCAAAGCTAAATTTGCAACATCATTACTTCAGTCTTCTCTTCAGTGTCACATGATCCTTTAGAAATTATTCTAGTGTTGAAAACAGTTGTGCTGCTTCAGATGTTTGTGTAAACCATGATGCCTTTATACAAATACACCCACAATACAAGTTTACAGAAAAGTTTGAAAGTTAAAAAATCGTATAACATTATAAAAGTCTTTACTGTCACTTTTGATCAATTTAATGCATTCTTGCTATTAATGTCTTCCAAAACAAAAAAGAAATCTTACTGACCCCTAATGTTTGAATTGTAGTGTACACAAAAACATGAACCTGAACTGTTTTCAACATTGATAATGATCAGAAAAGTTAATGATCAGAAAAGTCGACAGGAGATCAGCTCCAACTCCATTATGGTACAGGGCATCAGCATGGAAGGATCAACATAAACAATTTGTCAAAGAGCCAACAATATTTAGCATAAAAAATTGAAGGTTTATTAAAAGGCTACAGCAGAGGTGAAATGCAGAAAAGATAAAGACGAATATAAAGAAAATAATTTCTTAGGATAACAGAATTTATGCTTTAGGTTTACTTATTCATTTAATATTGTTCATATAGCACCACTTACATTTGGATGTCAAAGCCTTCTTAAAATAAATTAAATTAATACAAAATTTAATTTGAGATAATAAAAAGGAAGAAAAAAGATGTATTGTGATATAGGTAAAAAAAAAAATATTGTGGGGGAAAATGGATATGAAGTTATTCAATAAGCTTCCTCAGTTCACCTGTTTCTCCTACTTCTCTGGCAGCAGCTTTCTTCAGAAATGATGAGATCTTGGAGTTTCCCCTCTGTGGAGAGGTTATTTTGTCGCTGCTAAAATAACAGAACATTTATCAATAGTTGTTTTACCGTGAAAGATCAAAACGCATTTGAACTAGTTTCAAATATTTTTGCGCTCAGTGTAAGTGACGTCATCGACTAACAGCATGTTAAATAATCAGTTGGTTAAAAAATTAACCAACTTCCAATCACCCATTCAACTGCCAGGAAAATCTTAAACTAACAAAAAATCTCATCTATACATAAATATGAGATTAAAAGACCAAACTTTTATAAACAAGAGCCTAGGTTAGCCTAACAGTTAACCAACCTGTTCTGAAAACGGTTGAGATGCTAACGGACTTTTTCCAAAGACACAAAACTATTTCTAGAAAAGAAAATATTCAACAGATGTGTGTCAATAAAACTGTCAGGAACAGTTGTGTTTATTATTTGTGTGATTTTAGAGACTAAACTCACCTGAGAGTAGTGAAAATGTATTACTTCTGTAAAGGATGATATGAATTAACACACGTCCAAGTATAACACACCGTTGCCATGAAAAACAGACCGTTGCCATGGATTCTAACCGTAGAGACTGAACGGACTATTTTCTTTAGCGGAAGCAATACAAATGTTTTTAAATTAATAAACTCCTTTTTAAAATCAATATTTTGTGTCAAATTCTATATCTATTTGTTAGGGGGAGCCATTTAATAACCTCGATGTAGAGCTTCGTGTCGGGGCCCTAATCAGCCTGTCGGGGTTGTATTCGCTATAACCGCCTCTCTCTACATATATGTTTAGGCCGCTGTACGTGAGCTGTATATAGTTCACTTTCGTTCCGACAAACGAGGCACTACATTTTCTTTTGCTCAATATGTTCAACGTTAATAAAAGCTATCCAAGCAAAAAGTTCTCCACGCATTATCCTGCAGTTAACGAGAAAAGTGTAATTTATTGGCGCACTATATTGACTGCGTATTGAGACATACAAAACTGTTGAGCTAGATTTTTAACCAATCAGCATCGAAAATGTAAGTAGGTCACAGCCAAAATCAAGTTAATATCACTACGCACATGTAAACATGGAGGAGGACGTAAGCAGCGCATCTTAATCTGATAGCGGCGATCATGCTCGATTAACACCCGTAAAGTGTATTCTTCGTGTCGGAAAAGATGGTGGGAAAGGTCCGCAGCCCTACTGAAGTTCGATGGGAACAAATCAAGCAATGTGCGAAGAATGGCTCACATCGGACACTACGGAGCTAGCTATTAATCCCATACTGCAAGTAAGTTACTTTCATAACATATCAATATTTGTTCATTATTTTTGGGTGATGCTAATTTACAAACTTCCCGATAAGAATCCCGATAAAAACATCGACATGATGAGAGACGTTGTCCTCCGTTGCTTGATCTGTTATCTGGGTGAAAAAGAGGATGACCTCATCCAAGAGTATGGTGTTTTGAGAAATGTATTTGTACATTGCTTTTATTTATAAAAAAATAGAAATGCAACTTAAACAATAATCTTTTTTTCTAATTAAATTATACAAAGCTAATGTGAAAATATTTAACACAAAATAGATTTTTGGCAGCCACTATATGAAAAAAGGGAACACTTTATATTGATGGTCCACCTTAGACATTCTACTGACTATAAGTAACTGCAACTACATGTTAACTTACTTTATTAACCCTAACTTAGCAGTCTACTAATACTCTGAGTTAGTTGACATGTAGTTACTATACAGTTAGTAGAATGTCAATAGTGGACCATCGAAATTTAATTTCCCCCCTTACAATAGTGTCACCAAATGTAATTTTAAATTTATTTTATTTTTTCTTCCTTAATACACCCTCTGTCATTGGTGAAACTGTACTTATGTTATTGTGACAGTCTTTGTCTTTGCGGTCCACTGAAACATAGTATTTTTATGTTTCAGTCATTACAAAGAAAATAAACTATAATGGTTTACTTGTAGTTGTCTTAGCATTTTAAGCTGTTATAAGAAATTTTTACAACCGTACACAAATCAAGTTTATAATTATGGACAGACTTATGATGAGACAGACGAGATAAAAATACTTCTTTAATGTTTGTTTTACAGTGTGACAATGGAGATATCCTGCAGCACATAATGAAAATTGCCATCTGCAAGAGGGATTCTCAGGAGTATTTCAGCATCATCTTGGAGGGGATGCAAGTCATGGCTGCCTTGGAAAATCTGGCAAGAACCTGTGCTGTTCGTCTTATCCTTTTCTAATAAAGGAGTGGTTTGAGTTTAATATGTTGCAGGCTCATTTATTGGTAATAAATAATAAATGATAATGCTGAAACTAAATAATCTAATAATATCGGGCTTGTTTTGGAAGCTCCAGGTGCTAGCAAATGATAGCATGAGACCATGCAAACTTCGGCGTCACATTGACACTAAGCACACGAATTTAGTGAACAAGCCAGTTGAGTTTTTTGAAAGGAAGCTTGATGATTTGCAGTCTCAAGTCGTTTGGCACCATTAACATGAAGGCGACAGAAGCTTTTTATCGTGTCGCGCTATGTATAGCGAAGGCAGGCAAACCCCATAACATCGGCGAAACATTGCTACTCCCTGCAGCTAGAGATATGTGTTCAGTGATGCTGGGAGAAGCAGCTGCTGCTAAACTTGACGCGATCCCTATCTCTGACAATACCATCCAGCGACGAATATCATACATGGCGTGTGATGTCAAAGAGCAGGTCCTGGACTGTGTTCGTGAAAGCCCCTTTCACGCCATTCAGCTGGATGAGTTCACTGACGTCGCACACTGTGCTCAATTGATGGTGTACGTTCGCTTTATCAAAGAGCACAGTGTGCAGGAAGATTTTTTGTTTTGCGTTCCTCTACCCGCCCGCACAACAGCTGACGAACTTTTCAAGGCCTTGAATAACTTTTACCAGGCTAATTGCCTTGACTGGGGCCAGTGTTGTGGGATATGCACTGATGGGGCAAGAGCAATGACTGGCCGTCACAGCGGTCTAGTAAAACAGGTGCAGGCAGTTGCCCCTGGGGCTGTCTGGAAGCACTGCATTATCCATCGACAGGCTTTAGCAACAAAAAGGATGCCCCAAGAATTGCGTGCCGTTCTTGATGAGGCTGTCAAAATTGTGAACTTAATTGAATCGCGTGCCTTAAACGCCCGTCTGTTCTCAATCCTCTGCAATGAGATGGGCGCTCAATTCCAGCAGCTGCTCCTGCACTCCGAGGTCAGGTGGCTCTCTCGGGGCAAAGTCCTCACCAGGCTGTGCGATTTGCGCGAAGAAGTCCTCCTCTTCCTCACTGAGATTAACTCCCTACTGGCAAAACATCTGGCAGACATGAACTGGCTTGCTATGTTGGCCTATCTCTACGACATCTTCGATAGGATCAACTCCCTCAACACCTCTCTCCAGGGCAAAGAGTGCCACGTCTTTTCGGCACACGACCAAGTGTCTGGGTTCAGAAAAAAGCTGGACTTCTGGTGTGCTCGTGTTGAACGAGGTTCGGTGGAAATGTTCCCAACCCTGGAGGATGTTGCGGAGAAGACAGGGCTGCCTCTTAACTCTGTCCAAACGGTCATCACTGCGCATTTGAATGGTTTGCGTGACCAGTTTGGCGAGTATTTTGAAGAGGACGCATTGGGAAATCAGTGGGTCAGAAATCCGTTCTCTTTCCCCGCCACACCCCGTGATGGACTGAGCCTGCAGGAAGAGGAGGCCCTGGTCGAGCTCAGCTCGAATATGGACTTGAAACAGAGACTGGGAGAAATGCCGATCACGCGTTTCTGGTTTTCTGTGGAGAGCGAGTTCCCCCAGATCTCCACTAAGGCTACGAAAGTCCTAATCCCCTTCACCTCCACCTACTTGTGTGAGTGTGGGTTTTCCGCACTGACCCTGATTAAAAACAAATACAGATCAAGGCTGCAGGTGGAGGACGACTTGCGTTTATTTCTCTCTGGATTGCAGTCCCGCATCGAACACCTCTGCGCATCAAAAGCGCGGCCTCATTGTTCCCACTAATATGGACGATTAAATTGAAACTCACGTGTTGTCTTGAATGCATAAATTGGTTGGGCCATAGAGGGTTGATGCCGCTCTTGTAGCGCAAATAACGTGAATGGCGCATTTTGTTTGTTTAAACCTTTTTGTTTAAAAAGGTTTTAGATCGTTAAAAAAAATGTGTTATGTGTTCCGTGAACAAACAGTGTTGTCGTTCATTGATCAGTCAGAGCTGTCCATTGTGCTGATTTTGTTCGAGACGCTTTTTCAGCTGTCAGGTGTCGTCGTCGGTAGCTTTGGCACCGATTACACGTTAAAGGGATAGTTCACTTCAAAATGAAAATTCTGTCATCATATAGGCCTACTCACACAGTTGTTTCAACCTGTATGATTTTCTTTCTTCTGCTGAACACAAAGGAATATATTTTGAAGAATGTCAGTAACCAAACAGTTAACTGTCTGGAACCATTGACTTCCATAGTATTTTTTTTTTTTAAGTCAATGGGACCAGTTTACTCTTTGGTTACTGACATTCTTCAAAAATATATTCCTTTGTGTTCAGCAGAAGAAAGAAATTCATACAGACTTGAAACAACTTGAGGGTGAGTATATGATGACAGAATTTTAATTTTGTTTATTCTAATATAGAAACAAATTCTAAACTTTATTATAAATTGCATCCCTTTAAGCATGTTTTGTTGACTTGTGATTAGCCATACGCTACTGATGTTCAGTGATTTTCAAAGTAGCCTCAATTAGGCCTGCATGAAGCTGGAAATTATTTGCTGTTGCAAAGAATCATTTATGAATGCACTTTAAAAAAAATGTAGAAAATAAAATGTCTTCAAAATATATTAAAAAAGATTTGTTATTGATCAGACAATCAGTTCTTATTGAAACCCATCATTGCCTGGAACACACAAAAGATAGCATTTACTGCAGAGGTGTGGGTTAGGGCAGGCAGACGGTGTTTTGGGGAAGGGGGGGCTCGGCTGTCCTTACCTACTCTAAGGGGAGGCTCACATTCACCCAATTTGAAAACCCCTGTCATAAAGTAATGTCGCGCTGACCAAATGACGACTAACTGACGACGTCGTCACAGCGTACTGTGTTAGCTCGGATGTCACTTACTTGTTCAGATGACATTTTCCAGTGAAAATTCTTATGTTGGTCATACTTCCAAAAAGTAGAATATGTGATTGCGAATGACAGTATCCACACCGCGAGACAGACGCACATTCTCCTCAAAACATCGGGATTCATCCGCACAGTGCCGTGCCTATGCAACCCATGTAAAGTTGATAATTCCACGAATAACTGCAATTGCAGATTTCGAACAGAGATGGCGACAAAGAGGAAAAACTACGGACTGCAGATCAAGTGGGTGCTACCACTGATCTATATAGAATGTCTTTCTATATCTATCAGTGGTGCTAACTTAAACCGGTCAGGCCTACAAGTTCGGTAAGCTCAATTCTTTAGAATGGAAAGAACAAGGTCCAAAAAAGCAATGTATGAAAACCTGTAGCCTAACTTAGGTATGATGGGAGTCTTTAATGGCTTCACTCGCAAACGGCAGGCGGAATCTTGCATTTAAAAACATGAAACGCGGCGTTGAGAATGAAAAACAGCATCTCGAGAAACGTAGGCCAATTCAAACGTTAACCCTATGGCATTTTAAAATGTAGCTCCCGCCTTTCCACCGCACATGACAAACAGCAGCCGTTGGAGCGGAAGTCATTCATTACTGTGGCAAGTCGAACAGGGCCTGCAGAGTGCGCTGCCGACCATCTGCGAATTCATACGGAATTTTCGGATCCGATTTGAACTTAGATTCGTTAAATTCGAACTTGAGTAGCCTACACCATATACACCGACCAGAAGTGATGTAACTTAATTCAGATTGCTGTGAGAATTATGAATACTTTTTGTATAACATTTTCAGAAACGCATAATACATTAAAAAGTGTTAAAAATGCATGGTTATTGATAAGTAATAAATTATTAATTTAATATTTTGTTATTTGTTTGGCAACATATTTTCACAGAAATTGTGGTAATTTGTCCTATTTGCGTAAATTGTTTGCATACAATTCCTTACAATAGTTCGGAGGATAAAGGCTCTTGCTTTTGCATTCCTTTACTGGAATGCACCAAAAGAAATATTGCAAAAATTGTTCGATGTGTGCAAAACACTAGCTCGATCAACTAGGCCTACCGTTTAGTGCAAACAATCACAAAAATACCATCAACATTTTGCAGTATTTTTCCTTTATTAACTGAAAGTAACAGCGCAGCGTGTTACTCACATGCTTCAGTCTGTAGCAGAAAAGCAGAGGCTGACAAACACACGAAAACGGGCAGAAATGTTTGCATGCTATGAAGGAGTAACGAGGTGAATATGTATATAGCCTATTTACTTGCAAATATTAGTATACAGTTCTAATTAGATTTTTTACTTATACCAAGTTGAAATTAGCTAGAAAACCTCGTTCATTTAAGAAGGTGCACTCTCATACCTTCTCTTTTGCATTTAAGTCTTTTTTACAAGAAATAGTGTGGGTCACAAAGAACTTGTTTTTCCACCTCCACGAAGAGACGAGTAGGCTACATTGTCGCGTTGAGGTACTGTGTAGTTTTCCTTGCTTTAATTACCTTGGTTTTAGTTAAAAGTCAAAAAGAAAATGACTGAAAAATAGCAGTATAATTGAATTAAATACATTTATGGTGAGATTACTATATTTTCATGTCAATCCGTGTTCATTTTGACCACGAACCATATGCTGTCACTTTAATTCAGGGCGTGCAACAAAGCAAAAATAGACTCGGTACGGAAATGATCTCTGCACTGCACCTGGAACGCATTGAAGCCGGACCGCATCCGCATGCAGTGTTGAAGCTCTAACCTGTTACCATGGGTACTGGAAAAAATACTACTGCAAACGGAGTGTGAAACAGAAATGCATATGCATAGTTCAGTTGAAACCTTGCCCTCTTTGGCTTGTTGTTAATGCTGTTAAAATGAATAATTAGGCAAACTGTCTGCTTAAATCACCCCTTATTTACACTGCATATGGCTCCGACGAGGCTTTGTTCGTCCACCATGTGGTGCCACCTCACATCAGGATCACATTTCAGAAGCAATGCGTGAGACCACGTGATTTGCCTGTCAGACGTGTTTTTAGGTGTGTTTTTTTGTTTTTGTTTTTTTTGGTGGTTTCTACCAAGGATATATTGATGTGCAATACCATTGGGAGTTTGCACAGGGTGTTTTATTGTGAAATTGACAGGCTTTTTTTTACTTTTATTTTGTTTTTACGGTGCGGCATGACACGTTGGAATATACTTGATCACTCGAGCGTCACTTCACAGCGTCATCAGCTGCGCTCAAAGGATCTGCCCTTATTTTGTATTAGTTTGGTTATTTAAGACATGCATAACAAGATACCTTGTTGAAATATGTGAGATGTGTGGTTTATGTAAACTGCAAAGGTACGCTAAAGTATAAATTAAAATTGTGACCGATATGAAGGGGGAGGAGAATTTACGTGCGTCACGTTTTGTCAATAAAGCTCTTCAGCATAGAATACACCTGTGTATCCTCGCTCATTACTCCTCTGGAAGCCTCCTCGATCCTCGCCTCCTCGAGGTGCAATTAGATAATTGAGATGTCCTTCAAGATGGCTGAGCTCGATAGGTTTCTGGGTCATAGGATGGAGGAGCAAGGAGACGAGGAGGGAGCACCCAGGGCTGCGTTCCAGTCCACTTGCGAACTTCCCTAAGCACTTCCCCTCGGGGGAATCCCTGCCGCCATTTTGAAGTGCAGTGAACGAGGAAAGTTTAACAGACCCTCGCTCCCTAGATTTTGACTGAGGGAGCAATCTAGGCTGCGTCCCAGTCCAAAATTGTTGTGCCCTTCACTCGCTAACTTCCCTCGTCTCCTTCACTCGGATGTATGTCATTGCTTACCATGAGTGCCCACTTCTGACAGAGCCTTTGAATTGGAACGTGATAAGCCCTTGATCACTTAGAATTCACTATGGGGTTGATATATATATATGTATGTATGTATATAGGAGTGTTTGAGTTTCTTATGAAATGTACTCATTTGTGGAAAACATTTCCCATCTCTCCGTCTCCTTACTTTCTGTCTCTATGTATTCACCCCCAAGAATTCTCTTCAACTGTGGATTGTAACTAAGGCTACAGAGTGTTCTTGCAAAAAAGGTGGAATACAGGCCACAGATGTGTTTGTGCTCAAGGTGAATTTCACACATAAAAAGGATAAACAGAATGAATGCCAGAATGGCTCAAGGTTGGCAAATCATAAATCAGATTAATCTGTATTTAGAATGTGCGTCCAATGGTCTGTTTGTGTCAAGAAAGTACATGTGAATGTCACATGAGACTTACACAGAGATCATGCAGTTTCAAATAGTAGAATAATACAAAGTGATTGAATAACTGAATGTTTTCGAATTGGTCTGTATTGATGGATGGATGGATGGATGGATGGATGGATGGATGGATGGAAGGATGGATGGATGGATGGATGGATTGATGGATCTGAAACAGTGGATCTGATCCATTTTTTTTCATGCTTGTTATTAACATGCTTGCTGGCTTGTTTTGGCATAGGAAGAGAATAGGTTTGGAGTGCAATTCGGTACTATGCAAAAGTTCCCTTCCCTCTGTGAAGCTGTTCAAATATGAATGAGATTCTAAATATTTCCATTCCGGCTGTCCAAATCCGGGCTTTTGCCATCAAATATCATTCCATTTTCTCTTTAACTTACTCATTTAGTCAGTTGCTTACTTGCTCATTCACTTGTTTAGTCACTAGCCTGCTCACTTATTGGCTTTACTGACTTGCTCTTTCATTCACTCACTCTGCTGAAAATAATGAGAATCTCCTGCTGTCCCCTACTAAGGAGTATTCTGAGGCTATAGGCAGTGTCACCTGCAGATCTGCTCATTACCTAGATACACACAAACACACATACACACACATACACACACAGTGTATAAGACTGCACAGTCTCTCACAAAATACACATATACACAAAATGTCCAGGGTAACAAACATTAAGGTCATGTTATTGGAAAAAAAGAAACCAGTCCTCGTTATGAATATATTTAATTCAAAGTGTTACATTAGCTCTGAGAGAGTAGTGTAAATGATGTTATTTGCAGTCAAGAGCTCAATAGGATATTTGCATGGCAACATGCTTTTGCCTATATACTTCACTTAACAAGATCATGGAAGACTGAATGACTAACTTAACAAACAATATTTGCAAACAATTTTTGTTAATCTGTATGGTATTGCAGATGCTTATCATTTTGAGCAATACAGTACACTAATTGGAAGGTCGAGTGTCCTGCTCTCAGATACAATTGACACTGATAGGACTGTGATTTCACCAGCTCTTTATTTCTGGGTGAACCCCACTTGGGTTGAACTTACAACCTTTAAATTAACGGACCAGATTTTCATCCATGTGTCTGCCTCCACCCGGCATGCATAAAGGAATGAGATGTGAGAGGGATACTGTAATATGGCTCCTTACAAAATATTGTGTGGTGTCATGTTATTCAGTGCTATGCTTACTGAGACTGCTAGGGGGAAACTGAAGTGATAAGGAGTGAATAGAAGAAAATGACTAACACAAGCTTGAATGTGTTAAGAAAGAGTTATTAATAAATTAAATATGAAACTCATTTACCTGCTGTGGCCTGGCTTTGTCTTGATTACCTGTAAATACAACGTATGGCACGAGTTTAATGGATTTCTTTGGAGGCAGTAAAAAAAAAAAAGTTTTTAAAGAAAAAGTTCACCCAAAAATAAAAACTCTTAGGTTTAAATCATTTAGATTTCTTCCAGAACTGAACAAAAAGAAGATATTTTGAAGAGTCCAAACAACACTGGACTTTTTCAAATATTAAACATCTTCTTTTGTGTTTTACAGAAGAAAGCAAGTCGATAATGGCAATTTCCATTTTGGGGGTGAACTATCCTTTTAAGATAAATTCTAAGAAGTTAATTAGAATGTTCCTACAGTAAGTGCAATTCTTGGAAGAATATTCTCTTAAGAACTTTTCAAGTGGTGCTCACTGCAGAGTCAAATACCGTCCAGCTCCACCTCTCTGGACGTCTAATGAGGTGGAGGGATAGAGTTGTGGGTAGGGTTAGGGTGCTGTTGAATATTCTAACTCCACCCATTATGCCCAAATTACATTCGCTCCGGAACTAGATGTAAGCTCCACGCATTTGCTCTGCAGTGAGAAGCCTCTCCAACATTTTGTTTCTTAAGAATAAAATGACAGTAGTGTTTAATTTTTTAAAACAAAATTTAAATTCTGTCATTCATTTCTCACCCTCATGTCATTCCAAACCCATAAGACTTTCATTTCTCTTCGGAACACAAATTAAGATATTTTTGATGAAATCCGAGAGCTTTCTGTACTCTCCAGACAGCTACACAACTAAAATTTTGATGCCTCAAAGAGATTATAAAGAGATCTTAAAACTAATCCATATGAACTGAATGGTATAGTCCAAATTGTCTGATTAAATTTAGTCTCATATTCACATATAAACATTCATCAACGGACACATTTAATATGGTAAATGGAAGTTCACTTGACGTGCGAGAACCAATGATGTTCATTCTCGTGTTACGCAGCACGTTTGAGATTCCGCAAGAACCAATGAGGTTCATTCTCGTGTGTTATACGCTGCATGTTTTTGCATCAAGCAGGTTCGATTGACCTTCTGTTTATGTTCGCTGATCAATGTTTATATGTGAATAAAAGCCTGCATTAAATCTGTTATATCTGTTATAAATAAAAAGTGATCGTGTCTCTTCTGAAAACTTGGACTAAACTTCTCAATTTATATGGATTAGTTTTATGATCCTTTTTATGAACTTTTTGAAGTGTCAAAGTAGTTGCCTTGGTTGTCAATGAAGGGTCAGAAAGCTATTTCATCAAAAATATTGAAATTTATGTTCTGAAGATGAACGAAAGTCTTACGGGTTTGGAACGACAAGAGGGTGATATTTTATTTTACTTTTTGGGGTGAACTATCCCATAATGATACATTTATCCAGAAACTCAAAATATCTTTCAGACACATTATTGAGTTTCTGGGAATATTGACTAAACAAATATTATATATTTATATAAATTATATATAGTACAGAAAGGTTGAAAGAATCAGCCCAGTCGCTTCCTGGCTCTCTTCCTGTTGACAACTCACAGGGACAACACAAACATCCAATAAACAAAGTATGTTAGAATATATTTAACATATTCTAGTAGTTACATATATACGTATTTACATAAACATTTATTGTCTGTTTTATAATATTGTATATTACAATTGTAATGCTTAATTTTTTAAAAGATCCAATAAATCCAAATCCAATCTTTCTGTCAGGACCACTATCGTCAAATACAATTGACAATTATCATACAGTTTGGATTGGCGGTATGGTTCTGTTCTGGGTGAGAACTCTCTGTACATCTGTGCAGCCCAGCCTGGATAAGAGAGTCAGCTGATGCGAGCTTGACTAACGTGACTTGCCAGAACTGACGCTACACTTCATTACTTTTGGGGATTTACAGCAAATTATTTATGACTGATTTGAGATTTGATTTAAGATTTTAATTATTTTTAAGTGTTGTATTAAGGCTGTTATCTTTATTCTTAAGCTTTTTTTTTTGTAAATACAAAATATTCTGAACTATTCTAAATAAAGTAACAAGTTTCTTCTTAAGAATGTTTCAAGAATCCTGCACTTTGTCACCAAATGCTTCCACTGAATGTCATAGAGCTGCTTAGACATCCTGAAAAACATCAAGAAAGAAAGTCATGTGAGTTTGGAATGACAAGAGGATGGGTAAATGATGAGAAAATTGTCTCTTTATAATTTAGAGTTGGAAACGGAAGTGGTGACATTTTTGATAATGATGGCTGATCCAAAACTGTCACGTCTGTCTAATTTTGGGTGCTTGAGAGATGGTTCAGAATCACTGCAGACTGATCTTATCTCACCGGGGTTCTTTGGGTGTTTGACTTAACAGCAGTCGTTCCTCTACTATTGATTCGCAGACACAGTTTGCATCTGAATCAACCAATAGAGCTGTGAGTGAGAGAGTGCTTCTCTTCTGATCCAAACTAGCACTGCTCCTCAGGGATTTAGCATTTCTCTTTTAACTGTTCCAACAGTCTGTCTCTGTCTGTCTCTCGTTGTGTATATGTGTGTGTGTGTGTGTGTGTCCCCTAACTAAACATTGGCTGTGACTCGGGGAGCTGGAATTGAACCCTAATCTTCTCTTATGACGGTACACCACTTTAAATTATTTATAGCGAACTCCCTATACCAAACTCTCATTTTCCATTTTCTTTGTCCAGCTACTTGAGGACAAGGACATCAGAGGGACAGTCCCTGCAGGAGTGCTCTCTACCTGTCAACTAAAACTGAAATGCCTATATGGGCAGAAAGATATAGAGGGAAATGTTGATATCCCTCAATAGTAGCTTCTAGACCCTTTGGCATCGCAGCTGCTGTTAAAATAAAAGAGGAAGACATTATGCACATTTAAAAATGATGGCTGCTGCCCACTCTCACTCATATGATTAAATATTTAGATTAGGTTAAACAGACACTGTTTAGTAGGACACCAGAGAAAGACAATGACATCATGTTCAACATGTTTTCTAATCTAATTTTTCTTATGGAATACTGTTGACTTCTCTCTCACTGGTTCTGTTTTTTCTCTCTAATTAGATATGCTAAAAATATACACTCACCGGCCACTTTAGGATCACCTTGCTAGTGCCAGGTTGGATCCCCTTTTTCCAATCTTCTATTGTCCAATTTTGGTGAGCCCGAGTAACGACAGGTTATTTGAGAAGTTACTGTTGGTTTTCTATCAGCTCGAACAACTCTGGCCGTTCTCCACTGACTTCTGGCATCAACAAGGCATTTTCACCTACAGAACTGCCGCTCTGGATATTTTCTCTTTTTCTGACCATTCTCTGTAAACCCTAGATGACTGTGTGAAAATCTCAGTAGATAAGATCTGAAATACTCAGACCAGCCATCTGGAACCAACAACCATGCCACGTTCAACGTCAATTAAATCACCCTTGTTACCCATTCTGATGTCAGTTTGAACTTCAGCAGATCGTCTTGACCATGTCCACAGGTCTAAATGCATTGAGTTGCTGTCATGTGGATGGCTTATTAGATGTTTGTATTTAAACAAGCAGTTGCACAGGTGTACAGTGGCTGCTCTTGCTGACTGTAAGCTCTTTCTAGACATGCTCGAGGTCAATGTGTTCATGGCATGTGTGTTTGTGTGTGTTTTTCATGTATATCAACATAAATTGCAACATGACAGCCTGAGCTTGAGTATAGCTTCTGTACTGTTTATGTAATGGATATAGCTGATTAACCTCTGTAGCAATGTTCGATGTTATGGGAAGAAGGAGGCCGGAACCGGAGAACGTTCAACAATTTTAATAATAAATAATGAAACAAATACAAAACAAAAACGAAAGTGAAAACGGCAGTCCCTCACGGCCGAGGGTACCTCACTGCACACATAATAAAACAAATCATTAAATAAAATAGTCCAGGCCTGGCCTCTTTTGATCTCCACTGTCATCGCTCCTCCTTTTATGCTTCCGCTCCTCTGTGAAACATACGAGGCCGGTGCGTCGCTCATCAGTAATCGCGCCGTCCTCCCGCGGCCATCGACTTCGCTCTGCTCGCCACAATCTCTTTCTAAATTTAGATTTTTTCTATGGCATTGTTAATTTATATTTAATGAAAAGTATATTTTGACAATTGCCACTTTTATGCTATGTCTGTCATATAATTTATTAAACGAAAAAAGGAAAAACCTTTTATATTCAAGTTTTGTTTTATTTATTTTTTATTTGATAACACAAAATGTCCAATACATACACTGTATGTAGGCTTTACTGACAAGATTAACACTGAGCCCTGAAATTTACAGGCTTGCAGCTAGAATCTGCTGTTGCTGTCCAAGACAGTCTTTATGGCAATATCCACAGAACCATTTTCAAAGCAGCTCTAAATGATAATTTGTGTCAAAACCCCTCAAAGACTTGCCTTTAGCGCTGGCACACAGGGGAGCCTTTGGCGTCCTCCCCTTTCACTCCGCAGACATTTCCAGAGCCATTCACCCCTCTGTCCATTATCGAATGAATGCGAATGGCACAGTGAGGATGATAAACCATCACTTAGTCTTTTCTTCTGTTTTACTCCCTCCCTCATCACACAGTTCTTCACAAGCCCCATTGCTTCCTCAATCCATCCACCCATCCATCTATCCATGTATCCATCTATCTATCTATCTATCTATCTATCTATCTATCTATCTATCTATCTATCTATCTATCTATCTATCTATCTATCTATCTATCCATCTATCATGTATCCATCTATCCATCTATCTATCTATCTATCTATCTATCTATCTATCTATCTATCTATCTATCTATCTATCTATCTATCTATCTATCTATCTATCTATCTACCCCTTTAAAGTCTGCATTATGTATTAAAAACAAAACCTTTTAACTTTCCATTTTAAAAACTACTTTAAACTTTCAAAGCTGCCAACTTAAAAGTTTGACTTTAACATATTAAAATTGTTCAATATTAAAGCGCAAAAGCAATAATTAGAATGTTGCACGCTAAATAATTAAGTTATTACTTGAAAATGTTTGCAAAATGGACGAGTTTCTTCTGAGGGACTTCTGTTCCTCCTTCATGATGTCAAGCTCTGACTGCTGGTCTCTAATGAGAACAGAAGAGCATTTGTAGTACAGCCTGTCCACTAAGAAAATCATCTGCAGTTCAGAGACGGATGGCAGACAGATGGAATGTATCCTGCAGGAATAATGATCACAGGGGCCGCCCTGATTTCTTCAGTGTCAGCGTTTCCACACCCCAAAAATGCAAGTGAGAGTAAAGAAATCTGAAGTCTTCCTAGTCTGTCTCGCTAAAAGACTGACTCGCTGCATTACTTATTTGTGCTAGTTTAGCTAGATATCAAAGATGGTGAAGAACAGCTGTGTTTATTAGTGTTTTTTGCTTCATTTGTTCATTTATATAACATTATTTTTTATATATTATTCTACAGCAAATAGCATGAAAAATTCATCATTTATAAAGACAGTAAATATCATGAGATACGCGGCCTATGTACCTGACAATATTGTGGGTGTTGCTTTGAACTAAAGATAGGCTACCACCTTCAAATGTATTTGTATCTGTGCTCTTTCTGTTTCTCTTTGCTTTCATCTGAACAACTGAAGACGAAGAATATAGAAAAATGGAAGAGATGACAGAACAAAATGAGCGTGAGAAAATCATATTTGCCCTTAGGAGCTATGTATCAGTGTGTCAATAAGAACCAGACCATGAAAATGTATTACTCTGATGAGTGACTGATATTTTCTATACACCAAATATTTTGTACTTAAATTGTGTTAAATTTCATGCTTACGTTTCTTTTACTTTCTCCTCTGTTTCCTTCATCTCTGTATTTACTTCTCCTTATTTATTTTCTCAGCAATAAGTATAGGCTACTGTGTGTACATAGCATTGTAAATACCGTACAGCTCTGTTGACTCTTTAAGAGAGAACGGAATGGAGGCAGGCAAGTATGACATCACCGCTCTGCTCACTGTTAACCTCCAGTGGGTGAGAGC
Organism: Meda fulgida; assembly: GCA_030578275.1. NCBI lineage: Eukaryota > Metazoa > Chordata > Actinopteri > Cypriniformes > Leuciscidae > Meda > Meda fulgida. Next base: position 11,317,230 of record CM060628.1, on the reverse strand, counting down.
AGCTCAACAAGCAGCCTCTAACACCCCTGCTTACTCACTCACAAACACACACACACACACACACACACATCAAGTGGCATCCTAGTTAGCAGGCGTCTTGGTTTGGGTGGAGGGAAACTTTCAAGCACACACCCACACGCTTCAATCCGCACATACGTACAGGGGCACATGCTCTAACACACATGCAGAAGGAAAAGAGAGAGATGTTCGAGCAAATCGATCTGATGAGGAGCAGAGAGACCGAGATTCACAGAGCCGCTCAAGCGCTTCCTCATAGATCACAGACACTCTCTCCATCACCCTCATCTCACATTCACACACACGCTCACATTTCCAGCTGCCATCTCGTTTGATGAATTAATGTGTTAAAATGAGATCTGAGAATTTAAAAAAAAGTAAAATCCGACAGCAATGCAATAAGATGCAGAATAGAAGAGAAAGAAAACGCTCTACTGCTGCTCAGAAAATGAAAGATTGAGAAAAAAAGGCACATGATGTATAAGTCACAACTGTACACCAATAGGCCATCGTCTCCAACAAACACAGAGTTGTTATAATGGCAGCCAGGCTGTTCTCAGATTCAGGAGCAGCTGTGATAAGGCGAGTCTGCGTGAGGCCGATTATTCCACTGCGCTGAAGAAACAGCAGCTCTGCTTCCTCTCCTTTTGTTTACCTCTAAACTGCCCTGTTTGCTCCGGGGCTTAGACTAAGATATGGAAACGACAACTGAAAACTGGAAAACAACGCATTTTATTTGCCCAACATACAAAAAAAAAAAAAAAAAACCTGTATGAAATTAAATAACTGTGGATTGTGGAGAAACAAGATGGTGTTTGCAACTACAACTTAAGAGGTGAATGTCATGGCAGAGTTAAAAAAATATATATTTTTTAATAAATATTATATTAAACTTTTTAATTTAAAAAAAGTATAGTATTTTTTTTTGTAAAATATTTCACAGCATCAGACAAATGCTGGTTGTATAGGTGCTGGTATGCATTGTTCCACCTCAAAATAAACTACTACTACTACAGAATTTTGGGATACTGTGAAAAAAGAATTCTGTCTGTTTTAAGAAACAGGATGGATATTATTCTTGACTAATTTTGTCATGCGAAGCAAAAATTATAAATTTTAAATGAGAACAGAACTTGCAAACTTTTGAACTGTGATGTCACTTCCTCTTAATTACGGGTCACCTGTGCATATTGTTTCAGATATATTTTAAATACAATATCAACAACAAATAGGGATGTAAAATGCAAATTCTCTTTATTATCTTTTTGACAGAATAAATGTATAATTCATTTTAAATTCACATGTTATTTTACAAAACACCTAATAGCACACTTAATAGACGTAATAGTGCAGGTTGACACTTTGGTACTTGCATCACTAAAACCTTGAAGGCAAAATTATTTCCTGTAAAGCATTTTACATTTAATTTTATGATATCCTTGACTAAAACTCAGATACAAGCAGAAGCAAACTCAGACTTCAAAAGAATAAAAACAAAATGAGAGATCATGCAGAGATGTTCTTATGCCTGAGCATTGTTTATTTCTTCTCAGCGAGCTGAAGTTAGGCTGGATGGGATGTAAATAAATTAACACTTTATCTTTATTAGTATATATCCCACTAGAATGCCTCACTCCGGTACCTCTTGCACGATGTCACCTGAATGAGAGGTCAACCAAAACAAGCTGTCAGTGCATAAAAACAGCCAATTACAAGCTAGAAATCACAGTCAAGCGGGAGGCAAATGACATCAAATCTCGTGTTTTATTAATGCGTGTTTATGTTTTTCATCTTTTCTCTCTTTCAGAGGGGTGAAATACCCCAAAAATTCGTCTCTCGTCAGTCACTGCTATAAAACAGCTGGCAGTCCACCTTTATTATTGTAAACCACTTAAAAGTGACACATTCATTGCACTGTGTGGATCAGCGTTTCATAAAAAAAACCCACACACTGACACATATATGTACAGATGACGCAGACAGTAGCGTCCACACACAGAACTGCCCCCACACACACACTGATACATCTCCAAATGGATAGCAGAAAAATCACTTGGCCAGAAGCAATGGCTGTAAAGAAGTGCTGAATTATGAGGCATGAAGAGCATTTGAGTCCTGTCAAAACTAGCACAGCCTTTACGGTGACATGCTGACTCGGGCTGGACAGCACACTGAGGGCGGTTAGGACCAGCGACTGCCTCTTTATATCGTACCTCTGGCGACAAGGGCTTGGCCCATGAACACCCCCCTCCGTCACACCTCACCCCATACTGAGATAACAGGGTCAGCTGGGGGGCTTAAACTCCTGTTCGAGGCTGTAGGGTGCCCACTGTGCCCACAGCCTCCAAATGGAAAAACACCCCCTCAAAACCTGAAGATGTATGTGGATATGAGACGGTGTTCAGTAAATACCAGCCTTGTGAGAACACAGCGTTGTTAAATCCTATCTCAGCAAAGCAGGAGGGTGGTGTTGGCAGACATTTAAGGGACATTTGGCAGGTTTTAGAGGTTTTGGATAAAGGAAGGGTTTATTTACACCTCATGGTGATTCAGAATGATCATTTTCATTATTCTGACTGTAATGCTTATTGTTATCATTATCCATAATAGAGTATGCCTGGTGAAATTCATTGCTAAGTAACAAAGCTAATAGAAAATGAAGACATTATTTGAGTGAGTCAATAAAGATAATTTCAAAGAAGCAAACAATTTTAAAATGTTTACCAAAGCTATGTATTAGTATTAAGCTATTACATCCAAATGTACTTCTTATATGAATTCTTGATGTCAGTGTTAGTTCACTCAAGACTTTTATAATTATTACTGCTATTATTCAGTAGAATTATTTTCGCAATGTTATGTTTACTAGGTGTTTGTGTACATGTTCTGGATTTTTAATACGATCTTGACTAAGCAAAAATGCACAACAAAACAAACAAACAAATAAATAAATCCAGAACAAGTCATAGTCATAACAATATCATAGTGAACATAACGTTATAAAAGTAGACATTATTATTATTAATTATTAATATTCCTTGTTTTCACAATGTTACATTTACTGTTTTGTCTTGACAAAGCAAAAATGCACAAATAAAGAAATGAATACAAACAAAAGAACGTGTTTGCAATAACATCAAAACAAACTAGATATAATATTATTGTAAATAACTATAATGAAGGTAAAAGCAAAGAGATACTTCGAAAGGATCCCTGCATGCCGAATCTGTTCTAATGCAGTGTATTTCTAATTCAGGTGTCAGAAGCCATAGGAGCACACAGGGCTGACAGAGCCACGACAAACAACGCTTAGAAATGGAGCGAGACGTCCGTGTGTGTGTGTGTGTGTGTGTGTGTGTGTGTGTGTGTGTGTGTGTGTGTGTGTGTGTGTGTGTGTGTGTGTGTGTGTGTGTGTGTGTGTGCGTGTGTGTGTGTGTGTGTGTGTGTGTGTGTGTGGCATATTTTGATTTCCCAAGAAAATTTCCATTTCAAACGGAGGCCTCAAGGGATGAAGACAACTTGCAGCAAACACACATACTTGGAATTTCAATAGGAACAACAACAGATTCACAGACAAAGATTTTGCTCCACTAATGGTCACCGAATTAAAATTTCTGCACAGAAGGAAAAACGTAGATGTAAAACATCTTCACTCTCAGTTAATACCAAAAGTAGCATGTGATCATAAAGGATGCATTTTTTACCTTGATTTTACCAAAGGAGACACAAGGTACACTGTCATTGTTTTGCTAATTAAAAGGTTTTAGACATACACACACATGAGATGAAGACTCATATCAGTGATAGCGGTTTTGTTACAGGTCATCCTATTGAACGTGCATTCATGTTGAGAACACATGACCATTCATGTCATTCAATTGGAACAAATTATTATAATATGTTCATTTTATAGTCTAGTGCAGGCAATACTGAAATAAAAAACAAAGGACAAGTCTCATGGTTAATAGGTTCTCTTGAACGAGAGAAAGAGAACAATTAGGAATAAAAAATATATTTAATAATTCCATCCAACTAAAAAAGTATAAATAAACAATAAATATGCAAACAAAGAAGAACAGTTTCAAAACCATTCAACCGAGACTATTTCAGTAGTCCAATTTCAGCATTTATGCAATCCTTAAGTACAGCAAATTTGCAGGCAGAGAAGCAAAAAAATCCTCACAAAAAACCAACAACAATTTGTTTAAGGAACACTTGAAGGAGTCAGGCCAGCCAGATTCTGTATTTTAACAATTCAAGTTCTAGTCTATATTTATTTTATAGCAGAATACTATATAGTAGAGTTCTGTAGGGGAACATAGTGGCAAATCTGACATAATATCTAAGCATGTGAGGGCACCTTTACGTGGGGAGATGGACATGGCCATGCAGACAAACTATAGCAAACCATAAATGGATTTTACATTTGCCTGTAGCTTTATGCTAAAGTATAGGTGTACAAAGTCAAATACCATGAGGTTTGAAGAATGTGAGTGTCAGGTTAACAGTGCTTGGGTAGATCATATTCTCATCCCTTTCACTGTGCTTTTCAAAATGAGATCAGAAGAGGCTTTTCAGATCAGAGTATGTCATGTATATATTAAAAACATGTATTCAGACATATCTTAAGCTTACCAAGGTTACATTTTTTTTGATAATACGGTAAAAACAGTAATATATTATATATACCAAATATATACTACATTTTTGTCTAGCTCAAGAAAAATATAATTATTATCATTATCACCAAAATTGAAAACAGTTGTGCTGCTTAATATTTTTGTGGAAACTGTGGTTGATTTTCCACTATTATTTGATGAAGAACAGTATTTATTTTAAAAATGTAATCTTTTATAACATTTTAAATGTCTTTACTGTAACTTTTGATCAATTTAATAAATCCTTGCAAAATAAAAGTACTAAATTCTTAAAATAAATAAATCAAAATTTAAAATAATTAATGGGAAACTATTGTATACTATTTACAGCTATTTCTCTGACACATCATTATCCATCATTTACACAGATTGTCTTGTGTTTTAAAACAGCTAGAAGTAGCACAACAGGGCTGAACAGAAGGCACATGCATTGGCATATTAACCTAAATTCACCGTCACTAATATAAACACTCAACTCTTGTTAAAGATTCGTTAGGGGCATCAATGCTTCAATGCAACCTTTCCATTCCACAAACGGTTTCTTTATAGTGGATTTTTTTTTAAATTAAAATAAGGGGAGGGGACATGTTTGGTTCACTAGGTTTCACTGTGGCCACAGCATAATAACCAGTGGGAACATGATAATATGTTGTGGCCACCAGATCATTTTGTTGAGGTAACGACATCTTTATGCTGTGGCCACACTATGGGAAGTCATGGCCTCAAGATCCTATGTTACCATGACATATTTTCTCATGGACACAACTTTTATGTTGAGGGAACTGTTGTGAACTTTTTCTTCTAAAGTGTAGGAAAACTCAGAAGCGCAGACCAGGAGACGTTGGGATATCTTTCAACAGGATTCTTTATTGGGAAGTCTCTGTTGCATTGCTGTAGTGCATTTCATCCAAGTCTAACTAAGGCAAAATACAGTCTGTATTTACCTTGAAAGGGGGAGGAGTTACATAAAGTTGAAGACAATCTAAACAAAGCATGTAAATGAAGTACAGGAGAAAATTCCCAGCCCTGATCTCATCAGAACAGAGGATCTGTGTTCTGTTGTTTTGTTTATACATCTGGAGGGTGTGTGTGTGAGACACTTATCAGGTGGTTGGGTCGCGACCTCTGACTTCAGAGGTGAGAAGACCCCATGGTTTTAGTGGTAGTCATAAAGTTCCTTTGTTCCTCTTGTCTAAACAAGTGAGTGACAAGAGATAGCTTTGCATAACTTTCTCAGTTAAAATACCATTGTATTGGAAACTAAATTAAACATTTTAATAAATTTGTAACCCTACAGAACGACATCTATTTCTCGTGGCCACGAGATTAATGCGTAAACTAACCTGTGTGACCGCAACCTGGGATTATGCGAAATGGATATTATTCATAAATTCATATTTTATTTTGAATTAAGAATGACAAAATAGTGTGGAATTAAGAAATTATTATGTTAACCTATATTATACTTTAGGCCACAGCATAAGGATGTCGTTAACTCAACAAAATGATCCCATGGCCATGACATATTATCACATTCCCACAAGTTAATATGTCCACAAAAAAAATCATTTACCAAGAGGTTATTTGGGGAATCAAAATGGTCCTTCTCACTTTGGAAATCTTTAGTTTTTTAAGAGTGCACAGTATAGTTTTTTTGTTTGTTTGTTTTTTGCCAATGTAAATTTTGACATTGACAAGCGCTGTTAGACCACTGAGGCCTAAACTTTAAAAACTTTTTAACAACAAACCCCTTTACTCATGTTGTATGATGGCTGAACATGAAATAAATCTCCTGCCAGGAGACACAACAAGAATGTTGTATTACACACTAAATTAGACAGAAAGAGGGAAAAGGGGAGGGTAGAAACAGGCTTTTTTGCCAATCTTGTTGATTTCACATAGATGAAGCTTCATTATACCATTGTTTTATTGCAGGATCACTGGCTTTCCACTTTGTTGGACCCTAATTAACAGATTCTGCTACTTCTTGTTACTCATTACAGCAGAGATGTGAGCAAAATTTCACTACTCGTCTTTGAAGACTGAGACTTCATTAATACATATTATTGTGGAAGACTTCTGTTAACCACACAGAATTAATGTATCTCCAAAGGAGGACTAGCATGTGTTATACATTGCTGAATACTTACAAAATAAGATGTGTAATGCAATTAGAATTCAAATTGATTATATGCATAATCTATAGGATGCCAATTTAAAATTCTAATTTAGGCTTGGCTTGTTTTCTCTTATACTACTGTTAAAAAATCACTTACAATGTAAGGCTTTTTGGATTTATTTGATCAAGAAAAAATATATAGAGTTAAAACAGTAATATTGTGAAATTGTATTAACATTTTTAATAACCATTTCCTATTTTAATATTTTAAAATCTTTACTCCATCATCAAGTCTTCAGTGTCTCATGATCCTTCAGAAATGATTTTAATATGCTTATTTGGTGCTCAAGAAAAATTTCCTATTATTATAGAGTTGAAAAAAGTTGTGCAGCTTATTATTTTTGTCAAAATTGTTGTGATATTTTTTTTACAATATTCTTTGACAAATAGAAATATCAAAAGAAAAGTCTTAATTTGAAATACAAGCCTTTTGTTACTATGTAAAAGTCTTTACTATCACTTTGTTTAATTTAAAGTGACTTTTCTGAATAACAGTATTAGTTGTGAAATATCATAAATTGTAAATATCATAACTGTTAGGAGTCTAGTTTTGTTCCTCTGCTTTCTCTCTCTCTTTTTCTCGTGTGCTCTCGCACACTATATCCATTCTCAATCAGCGTTCACTCCCCTGCTCTTCTCACACCTGTTCCCCTTATGCCCTGATTTTCTGGCTGTTTAGACCTCATGTTCTTTTCCCCTCTTGTCGGTTTATTGTTTGTTCGTTCGTTCATGTCCGTTAATGACGCCTGTGTATCTTTGCAACTGTTTGTTGTCCTGTGTGTACGCATGTCAGATGAGTTACTGCTCCGGCTATCCCGTGTCAGGTCTGTTTCTCCGTGCAGCGGTTACCTATTCCTGCGATCACTACCTGACCGCTTACCTGCGTCGATCATCCTGCCTGGTTTCTGTCTGGAGATCGTTTTCCTGTTCTGCGTTCATCAAGACGACCTGTGATCGGCAGACAGCCTGTGTTGCATTTATCTACTTTCTTTTCAATAAATCATTAACCAGCTTTCGCTTTTGGGTTTATTTCGAACTGTTACAATAACATTTTAAGAGTAGTGTATATATTTAATGGAATTGACAAACATTTTAAATTTACTTTGTACTGTTCTTAAATGGTAATTAAACTTTAGCTTGAAAGCAAAATCAGTCTACCAACAAGTCATGGTAAAATTCAGACCAACATATGATATTGCCTGAATATACTCTTTCTCGTGATATTGCAATTTGGAGTTCTAAAGCTACTTTTTAAAATGTCTTTTTAATGTTGTCATCTTCCACAATAATCTATTTGAAGTACCTTAATTTAGGAGCATTCTTTCAGTAAATATGTGATTAATTGCAATTGACTGAGTCAGCATGTCCTCTAAATAATCTGATAAAATGTTTAAGCCAATTGACAGCCCAAGTATTAACATATACCGTAAGTTCCTGTAAACTCAACTGTGTTCATTCAACTCTCAATGTTCCATTACTACCTGAACTGAGATGGATAAAGGAGACAGGCCAGACACCAGGATACTGAATTATGTCCTCAGACCACAGAAATCAAGACAAGACCGAAATCTGATGCAATGCTTAAGAACACAGAGTTGTGAAGGAAACTTAAACAGATTTCAATGGATTTTCATGTTCATAATTGCAGTATGGCATTTCACTACTCCTAAATCCAGAAAATGGGCCTTTTGATGCACGATCACTGCAAACTGTTATACCCAGTGTTGATGTTTGAATATATTGGCGATGTGCACTTGTATTTGTTGTGTTTGTTGTGTTTGTGTGCTATTCTGACCCACCTCCGTCCATACTTCCTGAATCTCTACAGACAAGCAAGCCCATATGTAGCTCTTTGAAGTTGTCACAGGTTAACCTGGTGACTCTATAAACTTGGACTTACAAACATACACCCATTTCACTAATACTGTGCATTGCCGGCAATATTAACAACTGTGTACACATCAGGAAAGTGTTATGGACTTTTTGTTTTGTTCAGTCTAAAGTTGTTACTGCTGTGTTTTGTTATAGTTTTCAACTCTTTATAGTTTTTCTTAAAGTTTGTCATTATTTTTCTAAAAGAACAGATTGCCAGAACACAGAATAATTTATATAATAATTACCTTTATTTTTCCACATATTTTTCACAAACCTTATTGCAGTTAGACTTCCCGGTTCACACTCTGTACAACCAAACCCATAATCCAGGTTAAACTGTTTTTTAAAGCAACAGCCACATCACTTCCTGTGGAAGATACCATTTTGGTGTGATGTCAGAGGAGGGGGGATTTAGAAACAGTTGTGTTTACTATATAATTGGTTGTTAAACTCTCTCTCTGTTAATGGTTGTTGTTTTAGCTGTTTGGAAGGTTCAAGGGTTGTGTTGGGTGTTTATATTACTTAAATTGATTGTTACAAACGTATTAGTTTGTACCTGTGGTTGGTAGGCCCTATGGGCGGGGCTTCAGCCTATAAATAGACTTAATGGCTGAAAGGATTTCAGTTCTGATTGTGAACTCAGTGAAATTGGATACTGGATACTTTTTGTACAGTTTTTATTTATTTTTTGTTTTCTCCTGCACTGTAAATATTTTAGCACCTTCCAATAGAACACCATTTTGGACTTTACATCAACTTTTTGTACAGCACGTCATTTCCCTTTTCCACTCCAACTGGTTGGCTTCCCTACAGAAGTTATAGAAAATTAATTACTGCACACATATATGCACGCACGCACGCGCACACACACACGAGATATAGAAACAATACAACTAAAAAAAGATCATAACAAAAGATCAGAGGGAAGCATACAAGACGTAGCTTGTTCCCACCGTCTGCCATGATCAATCACACACAGACACACTTTTGCACTCACACACAAGTAAGGAATATTCCAGAGCATGTGGAGCACACGTACAGAAGATGCTGCTTCATTACTCATCCTGTCTGAGGCTCAGATTGGCCCTGTATACCCATACTGCCTCCCTGCAACACGCTGAGAACACACTTTCCTCCTCCTTTGTTTCCACAGCATATATTAATGAGTTTAGTAGCAAACGCCCTCCCTTAATACCAACACCAATGATGGCTCTATATGGATCAGATCAAAAGGTCTCACATCAGAGGAGATTCACGCTTAAATAAGGCAGCGTACACTAATGCAGACATTCGGTCACACACTGTGTTTGATGCTCTGGTTAACTATGATTTTCGTTCTTCAAAAAAAAAGGCCCTGTGGGTGCCATGCTTCTATTTCACTACAAATGATTATAATAAGCTTCTTAATAGAAAGTGACATAATACACATTGTAATTTTGGATTACTTTATCAAATTTCAGTGAGCCACAACATATTAAATGACAAGATTTACAGCACTCTACACACAGAAACACAAGTGGGTATTTTTTACAATTAATATGAAGCATTTTGGGAAGTTAGTCAAATCACATTATAACATAACACACTGACCCAAATATAACTAAACTATCATAAAGACGGGAACAACAGAATGTGTTTTCCTCCATCTAAGAGATGGAAATACATTCAATATTGTTCATATAACTGTTTCACGAGTTCACACTTACATATAATTTTGAAGGAGTAAGATTTAATGCGTATTTGGCGTGCTGTCCGGAGGGAGGGCTCCGAGCTCGGAATTCAGCCCCAACCCAGAGTACTCCCCCCCGTATGTAAGTGATTTTTAGAACTAGGAGTGTGGAGAACTAGGAATGTGGAGGGGGGATGCTGCAAACTGTCAATGGATCGAGGTAAGACTGCTGAGTCTATATGTACCCTCTTATCATTGATTGCTGATTGCTGTCCACTCGTGTTAATTATCTGAACGTGCTCCTCCCGAACTTAGTTAATAAAACTTCATTAAAAGAATATTCCAGGTTCAATACAAGTTAAGCTCAGTTGACAGCATTTATTGTCTAACATTGATTACCACAAAAAAAATGTATTGAAGCTCATCCCTTGTTTTTTTTTGGGGTTTTTTTTTTGCTAAATGAAAAAAAAAACAGTTACAGTGAGGCACTTTCAGTGGTTACAAAGGAAATTAGGCCAATTTTTGGAGAATAATTTCAGCATTTTTATAGTTATTTTAGTGTTTTAGCCATTGCATTGTCATGGCTACAACATTGTAATATTGTACATCACTTTACAGAGAAAAGGTTACAGTAGTGTCATGTGTGTGTTCTGGTTTGGTTTACTTCAAATTTTTTTTTAATTGTTTTTATGGTTACTCATTGGAATGAAACAATTTCTGTTAATTAGCTTCCCATGTGCATTTAAGCCCTCCATTCATTAAGTGTTTTGCTTGGGTCGTCTATGTTATATGTGGTTATTTTGTTAAGCTTCCTCTTGTGATCTCCTGCGTGTTCTTTTGTTGGATTTTTTTAATTAAAGACTGTTTTCGTAAATCCTCCATCGTTGTGCAATACAGCCAAGAAAGAAAGAAGGGACAAATCAAAATGACTTTTTATGATGATAAACATTATGCCACAAATGTCTGTCAATTGAGTTGAACTAGTATTAAACCCAGAATATCCCTTTTAAATTATGCAAAAAGAGTGGAAGTGCAGGTTTATCGTAATATCACAATGATATTACCATATAGATTTAATACTTATACAGGACCAGGCCCTGCAGCAAACGGAATCCGACCCCCACCCCCTTTCTCCACATTGCACTGGTCCAAACCCCATATGTAAAATATTTTCAAAACATAAAAATGATTAAGAAAAACAGCATCCTGATACAAACACAGCAACACAAGTTCAACCAAGGGCATGAGCTCCAACCGATGTATCCGTGCTTTTTAAATTCTGTTTTCATTTAAAATGTTGCTTTCTGTGTCATATCCTCCTTTTATTTGTATTGGCTGGGGTGAATAGGCTGACATGGCAATCTAATTACAATTACAATACCTAGATTGTGCTACATAATTAAAATATCACAGTTAGAATTAAACCATTCTGATTGACCAAAACTTTGGGTAATTAGTGTTCCTTCAAGGACTTGTTGTTTCTAAAAGCTATTTGGTTCACTTCCAAGTGAGATATTAAACACATCAGCATGTCCACTCAGGGGACACAGCTCTTTTTTCAAACTTCTAATGAAACCGGCTAAGGAGCTTAACTACAGCAAACATAAGTAACTATGTCAGCAAGAACAGAAAATCAATACTTTTCTGCAACAGGCCAGAGGGTCCTGATCTGCATAACCAAAATCAAAGCACTTTACCACAGCTAGCTATCAGGAAAGTATACATGTAAAACCAAAATTCTATAAAACATATCTATTAAAATTAACTAACAGGTTGTGGAACATGGTTTGCTTTTTTTAAAATTGCTTTGTGAGTTCTGTTTAAACAGTTTAAACAGGTATCAAGGGATCAGATTAATTTAATTTAAATAATGTATTTATTGTTGTTGTTGTTGTTTCTATTTACATGGAGCTCAAGCCGAGCCTCGGGTAGGAGCCTCCTCCAAGGACAGCAAGCCAAGTTAGTTTAGCCTTCTATAAACCTTTAAGGCTGAATGGCAGGCAAACTAGTGAACAGCTTTGCGGTGAAGAGGCAGTAAACAGCAAACTTCACACATCCACACCATTAGGTGTCAGTATAACGTCTTACTGAGACTAATGACACTAGTGAGACAAAGGGTGCATCTCAGTTGGCTCGCTAGTTCAGTAGTCAGGGCACTGATCAGGGAGTTGGCCATTATAAAGGGTGTCTCTCAATCACAAAATATGTCCAGTGCACTGGAATGTTCGCTCCCTAAAAATCCCACAATGCACTGCAAAAAACAGGGAGCATCGATGCTTACTATGATTCCTTACTGGAAATGACATCACATTTCTGAAGCGCGATTAAATAATTTGTTTGCCCATGTATATAATCTTTAAGATATTATGTTAAACTTATTTGGCTTGCTATCCACTGATGAGGGGCTCAATGAAGCAGCTTCAACTTGAGCGCTGATCCCCACAGTGACTAAATATAGCATACAATGATGTCATAGGGCAAGGTACCTAAGATGAAGGTGAATTTTAGGGAGGTGGAGGGATGCTGGAGCAGCTGAGAAGAGAGGTAAGCAGTTGCTTATACTGTTGATTGAAAGATTAAAAGCTCACTCCTCATAACATAAATGAGGATTTATGCTATGAACATTAATTCCTAACATAAAATGCACAAGCCAACTCAATGAATACAATGACATGATTTGATTTTATTATATGTCAACATGTAAGACAGGGAGTGAACACATCTATAGTTAACATTTATAATTAATATTCGGCTGAAATGTTGTAAGGATATGTAACAAAATGTCTCGGTTACGGATGTAACCCTCGTTCCCTGAGTAGGGAACGGAGATGTTACGTCGGATGACGACGAATGGGGTTTCGCTTAGAACACCTATCGACTTTGAGTATACAAAACGAGCCAATGGCAAATAAATGCCATGGGTCTGCGGAATTTGCATGACGTAACTCCGCCCCACCTCGTGGGTATAAAAGGAGGACGCCGGCAACATGCAGTTATGTTTCTTCGCTGAGGAGCCAAGACTGAGCTCAGGCGATCCCCGAAGTGGCAGGCTGACGTAACGTCTCCATTCCCTACTCAGGGAACGAGGTTTACATCCGTAACCGAGACGTTCCCTTTCGTTGTCACTCCGAGTTACATCAGATGACGACGAATGGGGTTACCAGTCTAATCACGCCACCTTCACAGCTGTGTTCCAGTGCCCTGCGTAAATCTGAGATCCCTGTCGTGAGACTAGCACAGACGAAGGAATTTAACACATGAACACTATTTAACACAGGAAAACCAAGGTACACTGGGAAGCATATCCCATAGTTTAGAGGGAATAAGCAATTAACACCAACCCAGAGGGGGGGGGGGGGGGCATAGAAATACACACATGACCCGAAGGATACATATGGAGAACACTGGGGTGTCCAGCCGCAAGTGGAATATTTCAAACCCAGGGGTGGCAAGGTGGCTTGCCAAGGGAAAGACACATGCTCAGAGAGGCTTACAGTGGAAATACACATGTGGGGGTAGCTCCGGAGAGGGACCATGCACACGGGAGGCACCTAGCCGACGCACAGGCAATAGACACTGGCGCCAGCGTCAGGAGTGCTGGAGGAACTCAGGGCCTTCGAAAAAGCTCACCTGAGGAGAATATCGCACGTATCCAGTCTGTGGAGTGGAATGGCGAGCAAGCGAAGACACCTGAGCGGGTCCAATACTAGCTGGTTGAAGCGAGTACATGAGAGGACACTGGATCCACTCGGAGATTGTAGAATCTGGCGAATGTGTTAGTTGTTGCCCAGCCTGCAGCTCTGCAGATGTCTGTTAGCGAGGCGCCATGCGCTAGAGCCCAAGAGGATGCCACACTCCGGGTGGAATGGGCAGTCACACCCAGGGGGCACGGTCGACCTTGCTGCTGGTATGCCAAAGCAATGGTGTCCACTATCCAGTGAGACAACCTCTGCTTGGAGAGAGCCTTTCTCTTCAGCTTCCCACCATAACAGACAAAGAGCTGGTCTGAGGTCCTGAAACACTGCGTTCTGTCTACATAAGCGCGGAGAGCGCGTACTGGACAGAGCAGTGCCAAGGCTGGGTCTGCCTCCTCCGAGGGCAGCGCTTGCAGGTTCACCACCTGGTCCCGGAAGGGAGTGGTGGGAACCTTGGGCACATATCCAGTCTCAGGATAACGTGAGAGTAAGCCAGCCCGAATTCCAGGCACGCTTTGTCAACGGAGAATGCTTGCAGGTCCCCTGCCCTCTTTAAAGAGGCCAGTCCAACCAGGAGCACTGTCTTCATTGACAGGAGCTTAAGCTCCTCTGATTGCAAAGGCTCAAAGGGAGCACTCTGCAGGGCAGTTAGAACTACAGCGAGGTCCCAAGAGGGAACGAGAGGAGAGCGAGGAGGATTCAGTCTCCTCGCTACTCTCAAGAACCCTACAATCAGGTCGTGCTTCCCTAAGGACTTACCTTCTAACAAGTCATGGTGTGCGGCGATAGCGGCAACATAAACCTTGAGGGTGGAGGGAGACAGCCTTCGCTCCAACCCATCTTGAAGGAAGGAAAGCAAGGAAGGAAAGCACGACACCGACCGAACACCTCCGGGGGTCTTTTCGTCAGCTGGTGCTCTTCTCGCCGAGGAGGTTCCACTTCAACGCATAGGCGTGTATCGTGGACGACGCTCTAGCGGAAGTGATGGTAGCCACCACCGCTGGTGGTAGGGTACTCAAACCTGCCTTGTCCCGTCCAGGAGCCACACTTGAAGGTTCCAAAGATCGGGACGAGGGTGCCACAGGGTGCCCCGTCCCTGAGAAAGGAGGTCCTTCCTCAGAGGGATTGGCCAAGGAGGTGCTGTCACGAGGAGCACCAGTTCGGAGAACCCGGTCCGGATGGGCCAGTACGGCGCAACCAGAAGGACCTGCTCCTCGTCCTCTTTGATCTTGCGCAAGACCTGCGCAAGAAGGCTCACTGGGGGAAATGCATACTTGCGGCCCCGCGGCCAGGGAAAAATACAGGTCGCAGTGGGTCGAGTCGTGAGAGGCAAACAGATCTATCTGTGCGCCCCGAACGGGTACCAAATCAGCTGAACCGACTGGGGATGGAGTCGCCATTCTCCAGGAGGGGCTGAAGCCGTGAGAGCTCGTCGGCTGCACAGTTCAGGACTCCGGGAATATAAATGGCTCGAAGCGACCTCAGATGCTTCTGACTCCATAAGAGGAGGTGGCGGGCGAGTTGCGACATACGGCGGGAGCATAGACCACCTTGACGGTTGATGTACGCTACAGTGGTGGTATTGTCTGACCGGACTAGTACGTGTTGACCCCTGAGCAACGCCCGAAAGCGGTGCAGGGCAAGGCGTACTGCCAGCAACTCGAGGCGATTGCACATGGCGCCCCAGCCCGTGGTGGAGGCATCTGTTGAGACAACAACATGCCGGGAAGCTCGTTCCAGGGGGACACCCGCCCTGAGAAAACTGAGGTTCGACCACGGGGTGAAGGTCTGACGGCAGGTCGAAGTAACGGGTACTTGCCGCAGCTGCCATATGCCCCAGGAGCCTCTGAAAAACTTCAGTGGAACCGCACTCTTGCACTTGAAAGTCTCAGGCAAGTCAGCAATGGCTGAGTGGAGAAGGCGACCAAGTCAACACTGAGTAAAGAGATCCTCTGCACAGGGCAAAGTTACTCTTTTCCCAGTTGACCCGAAGGCCCACACGAGCTAGGTGCTGGACCACTGGGTCCCTGTGTTCGCAAACCTGGTCTCGAGAGTGAGCTAGGACAGCCAGTCGCCGAGATAGTTCAGGATGCGAACCCCGTGTTCCCATGGAGGAACAAGGGCTGCCTCGACAACCTTTGAGAAGGCGCGAGGAGATAGGGCTAGCCCGAATGGGAGAACAGCGTACTGATATGCGCGCGCCCTGACAGCAAACCGTAGGTAAGGTATGAGTCGAAGGAGAACGGAGACATAAAAGTTGGCGTCCTTCAGGTCGATCGCTGCAAACCAATCAAACCAATCCTTTGGCCGCACACATCCGGAATGCGTTTGGCCAGGAGCATCTTGAACGGCAGCCAGTGAAGGGGGCGGTTTCAGATGTGTAGGTCCAGGATTGGCCATAGCCCACCAGATTTCTCCGGGACAATGAGGTAGGAGCTGAAAACCCGGCCCTCATTTCAGCTGGAGGGAGAGTCTCAATCGTACCCTTCGCCAGTAGGGTAGCAACCTCCGCTCTCATGATAGGGGCGTAGTCACCGACCAAGTGGAGCGGACTCCCCTGAAGCGGGGAGGAGACCGTGCGAACTGAATTGCATAGCCAAGCCGATGGTTCGCACGACCCAGCGGAACAGATGGGGAAGCTCTAGGTAGGCTTCCAAGAACTGTGCCAGCGGAGTCAACGAACCACAGACGTCCCCTCGGTGGTGCAGTGGAGGCGGAATGACCGGCCCAGACGTGGACGACATAGCGGCCCGGAGTGGGGGCACGGTCATAACCGTACCCTGACAGAGGAGGCCAGGGAAGGACCAGTGTTCCGCGGGGGCCTGCTCTGCCAGGGGTCTGGCGACAGAGGGGGATGAGAGCGGTATGGTCCGGGGACGGCACACACTGTCATCCGGCTCTGAGACAGAGGGGGACAAGGGGTGCACGGCTCGGGGGCGGCGTACCGTGTCGTCCGTGAACTTTGTATGCTCAGAGACGAGAGAGTCAGTTCTTTCTGAATAAGGATTCTTCCCCGGTCCTCCACCGGGGAAAGGAGTGGCCCTGCTACCAACTCCTGGAAAGAACTGAGTCCCATCTCTGAGCAGCCCATCTCAAAAGTGCCGCTTAACCCGGCATTTAGCGAGGGGCGGGGCTGGAGAGGGCTGAGGTATCCCCCCACTGTCTTCCAAAGCCAGCCCGGGTGAACGGGCGGGGTTTGAACCGTGGGAGGGCGCCTTCGGCGGTTGGCAGACTGAGGGATCTGAGCGGATGGCGGGGCCATCGGGCAGAATAACCTCAATCTGCTCACGGGTGGTTGAGAACTGTTGGGCGGAAGCACTCAACTGCACTGCCGAAGAGGCCGACCTGGGATATGGGGGTGTCCAGCAGACGAGTCTGCCCGACATCCTGCACATCAGACTGGTCAGCCCCAGAATGGTGAACATCACCTGACTCCGAGAGCGTACGGCCACTTTCGTCGCTCGGAGAGCAAGGTCAGTGGCGGCGCGCAGCTCATTGAAGAGCCTCGAGTCAGTCCCACCCTCATGCATATCCGTGAGCATCTGGGTCAGGTAGACCAGCAGAACGGTCATGGGATGCAGTGAGGCGGCTGCCTGTCCTGTGGCACTATAGGATTTCGCCACAGATTAGTGTAGACGAAAAGAACTACAGGCTTAGGATTGCGCCGGGAAGCACTCTGAGGACACAGTAGCATCGCAACAGAGTGTTCAACCGGGGGGACCCCAGTGTACCCATGGGCAGCGGCCCCGTTGAGGGGAGGAAAGGCGGATGAGACCAACGAGCGGTCCTGAGAAGACAAAGGGGTCTTCCAGGACGTCGAGATCTCATCATGCACGTCCGGGAAGAAAGATATTGGGGTTTGCCGTGGACGCGGGTCGGCGGCCTTACCCAAAAACCAATCGTCCCGGGAAAGCATGGCCGTCATCTCTGGATCAGACTCAGGCACAGCCATACCGACACCGGAAGGTGGCAGCTGTGACGAGTCGTCACTTCCAGAAGAATTAAAACCACCTAGTGATGCTGCTACAGACATAGCACCATCCTCTGTAGCTTCAAATGAAAACACAGCGGCCACCCGAGAGTAGACTCGTGGAATCACCTGTTCGCTAGCGGGCACCGTCATTGAAGAGTGGGGCTGGGGTCGCGGACACAGAGTCGGCGCCTTGTTCCAGACTATCACCCTCAGGTCACCCTGGCCACCAGCCGAAGATCGGGCGGTGGATGAGGGGACTCTCACTCTTGCGAGTTCACAGAGTCTCGACCTAAATGACGCGATGATCATGTTCCCACAGAGAGAACATGAATCATCCACGAGTGCTGTTCAAGCATGATCAATGCCCAAACACACTAGACATCGCTCGTGCCCATCAGAGTCCGATACCAGTCCGCTGCAACCAGAAATGCACGGGCGAGCCGTCTTTAAAAAGAGGAGAAAAAAACTCTGCGATGTTGAAGCGAGCGGGGAGACACACACACACTGGCAGATCACTGCACAGATCAGCAGGCACTGTGAACTCGCTGCAGATCGCGTCACACCATTACCAGAGAGAGAGTGGCTCGTCTCGTAGAGCGAAGTCAGAAATGACTGTGGAGTGAAGAAATCCTCTTGGCTCCGAAGCGAAAACATAACTGCATGTTGCCGGCGTCCTCCTTTTATACCCACGAGGTGGGGCGGAGTAACGTCATGCAAATTCCGCAGACCCATGGCATTTCTTTGCCACTGACTCGTTTTGTATACTCGAAGTCGATAGTCGCTCTAAGCGAAACCACATTCGTCGCCATCTGACGTAACTCGGAGTGACAACGAAAGGGAACAATGTGCTTAAACAGCATAAAAAAAATATAAAAAAGATATTGGTCCTGCTTGTTGTTGATTAATAGTCATGTTACAGAAAACTGAGTAATCACTGACCCAATGTGTAGTAAATCTGGGTTCTTACCAGTGCCAGTATTCATGTGCCCGATATACTGATTCACGAGATCTGGAGCAAGGGAGCTGATTGAGACGCACACTACTGTATGTCTCCCTCTTTAAACACACTCTAGCAGATATTGAGCAGACAGTCTACTAATACACTAATGACTAGTAAACATGTAGTTGCAAAGTTACTTAGAGTTGGTAGAATGTCTAAAGTGGACTATTGAAATAAAGTCTTACCATAGTACATGCTCTACAGTAAATGCACTGCTTACATGTTTGTCTTTATTTGCTGAACAGTTACATTTACAGTCATGGTTCCCTCCACATTTCAAACTCTCAGTGGAAATTTACAGAAAGGCCCTTAGGAGAAAAAACAGACAAGAACAGATAGTCTCTGCTGGTATCTCACTTCAGATGGTCCCTGTTAGCACTAAGAGGCAGTGTTGCAGCCATTGCACATGGTGACTCTAACTGAAAAGGATAATCATTTCTGCCCTTTTTAACATTCAAATCAACATTTTAAAAAATCTATTAAACTAAAAATCTGCCTTGAATATATACTGTATATTGTCCAAACATAATAAATAAATTCGGGCTTGTTGTGTAATATCTCTATGCCTAATCACATTGCAATATTCATCTTGTTGTGTTCGTGACAACAATGACAACAACTAAAACAGTAATATAAAAGCAACTGAGGGCACATCTGATCTGACAAAACACCAAAGAGCTGCTTATGTTCTTCATGCGGTTTTATGAAATATACAGTAACAGAGCAGGCAGAAAATGAATTAATCTGACAAAAACATGAAACAAACGATTGATTCCATGAAGCCCAAATACATGCAAATGATTTCACCTCTATCACCTCCAGGTGATGTAATACAGTGTGCAATGTTCTGCAGCCAAGCACCAGCTCTGGCAGTGTTAGTAAAATCATAGTAGAAGGTGGGATATTTCTTTTTCCTCATTTGTCTATCTACACAAACAAGAGCTCAAAAACTGGTAAATAAAAAAAACAGTCTCTTTTTTTCAATTCCACACAAATTCAAACAAATGTCCTTTTGGAAAAAGCTGAACACAAACACAACCTGATACCCAGTCTTCCTGCAAAGCCTCTTTATTACATCCATGTGAATGATTTGTGGCCAAGCACAGAGACTACATTGATCTCAGAGTTGCCACCAAACAACTGATGTTTTCCCACTCAGGCACATATAAAACACAACCACCCGACTCGGCCGTTTCCACTCAAATCTAGCCATATCAATCCTGTGCTATTACTGCAGCCTGGAGCCAAACTGAGCAACTGTTGCAGAGATAAATGCAGAGTTGTTGCTTTTCCTCATAATAATATAAGCTATGGTCCAGTGTGCTTTGTCATTGACTTGCCTTAAAACTACTTTTTTTTCTGTCTTTCATAATTGTCGCTTTTCAGATACAATATGATCCCAATGCAACTATCTATATCATAGTATATTATCTATCTATCTGTCTGTCTGCCTATCCACTTACAAAAAATATTGCACAAATCGTGTAAAAGGACAGAAAAGTTATATGGGTATGACAAGACTAAAAAGCAAAAAAGCAAACTGATTATAATGTGAAGGGATCAAATCTGCAGGACATATTTAGTCCATTATACACATTCATTTAAAGTTATTACAGTTTTTCCTCAGTCGCTTTGGTACATTTCTTGAATTATCCTTAAGACACGCACATTTACTAAACACAAACTTTTATTTTGGATGCTCAGCACTAATGTATGTATACATATTGAATATATGTACGACGTGTGTGTTTTTGTGTGTTACAAATATGTCTCTATAAAGTATATTTACTGTATGATTTAAATGCAAGTGGACTACTGTAATATATTACAGTGAGTATACAGTATTAAAGTATAGTGAACATTGTTTACTGATTACATAACTGTTCAACAAACTTTTAAATGATTGAGGACAAGGTTTTTCTCCCAACATTTGGAAGTACCTTGTGACCCACCTCAGCCATAAGGTCATGATTGAGAATATGGTCCTCAATAGTGGCTCTTATTTAATCAGAAACATGTTCGCAATCGTGGCCTTTTCTACCTCTTCCACAGTTTTGCCTCTGTACCCTTTCACCATGCATCCCTACTTCTCTTCTTCTTCCTGGCTGTTGACCCTGTTTGTTTCCTTGTTCTTCCTTTGTCAGAATTTCTGACACTGTTTTGTGCCCTGTCTATATACAGTTGTAATCGAAATTATTCAACCCCCATTGCAAATTATGTTTACTGGCTAAATGTACTGACTTTCAGCTGTTTGTAATTAACAAATCAAACAAAAGTAATTGAAATAGCTCAACATAACAAATGTCTCAAGTGGTTTCCCCAAATTCAACTGAAAATTCAACTTTTAATGACTTCTTTAGTCTCAAAATTATTCAACCCCCTGAATAGAATCCCTCAAAACAGGTCGTCTCAAGCAAACCTGATGCAACTAATCAAGGGCTTCATTTGTTACACCAGGTGTGCTTGAGCTAGAATACATGAAATACCTGGCTAGGTTTGTTGAGTGTCACGTTTGACTGCATGTCAGAAATATGGATAAGTCAAAAGAATGGTCCAAAAAGTTAAGAGAAGATATCATCTTCCTTCACAAAAAAGGAACAGGATACAAATAGCGAAGACATTAAATGTTCCTAGAGACACAGTTGGAAGCATATTCGCAAGTTCAAAGTTAAAGGAACAGTAGTTACACTACCCGGACGGGCAGAAAAAGGAAGCTATCAACGGCTGCAACCCAAATTCTGAGAAGGCAGCCTCAGAAAAACCACTGTACCTTTAACTTGACAGTTTATTAAAATATATTTAACCATTTTGCATTTAATAACTTATGTAATTAACTAATGCCTAAATGTTTTGAGGGGTAAGACTATTCAACAGGGAACCAGTATAATATGCAGTATTTTGATCAACATGACATAGGCCCAATCAATGAAGGAAACAGCAGACAATTGTATATAATCAAATTGCATGAATGTACTAAAGCATTTGCAATTTGTTCAAAAGAATGAGAAATTGCTTTTGTGAGGTGCACAAGTGACTAGATGATGAACTGAAAATTTCAGTTGTGAACTGATCTGAGAAACGCACCAAAATGACTGAGAAAAACTGTACTGAGCACTGAAACACAAAGTCAGAGATGACAAAGAGTCTGTTATTAGCAGCAACGCCAGAGGATTTAATTACTTTGTGTATCTTAACTGTGTTTCAGCCCAGTGCCCCAGAGCCTAGCTCTGATAATAATGTAGTAATGTATGTTCTCACCCAAAGGCATCATAGGAGATGTGTTTTTATCAGAGAAACTAGGGTTGAATCTCTGGGCAGCTGTCCTTAAAGGGGTCATATCATGAGGAATCAAATTCGCCTTGATCTTTTTGGGATACAAGATTTTATTTTTCTTTGAAAAAAAAAAAAATTGTAACTTTAAAAGGACAAAACTTACCCCCGGTCCAAAAAAAAGAGCATTAACTGAAACCTTGCACAGTGCCAAACTTTTAAATAACTTATAATGTATTGCATGATATCTAAACTAATATTTTGACATTTGCATCACATAACCAGCTCCATATATATGCAGCTTTTCTAATACAAAAAACTTGCTAAGTAGCTTGCCTGGTATACTTGCAACACAGAGCCCTCAGGTATGGAAACACGAGGCCCGTGAAACACAAGTAACGATAAAAGATATCAAAGACTTGTAGAAGCAAGCTAAAATGGCATGGTTGCTTCAGCAAAAAAAAAAAAAAAATTCTCATATTTGTTTTTTATTATTAAAGCTGCCGTCGGCAACATTTTTTTGATCACATTCAGTGAAATCGACACTATAATCCGACAGAATAACAAATAGAAAAAAAAAGAAAAAAAAAAGAGCTCCACCTGGAGCGTGTTATTTGTTTTGCAAAAATCCACCGCTCCTGGTTCATTGTGTCCAATCAGCGCAGGGGGGTGTGAGATCTGACTGTCAATCACAGGTCGTGCACACGCCACCCCTCGCGCACGTTACAATCACATGCACACGCCTGAAGTTCGCACAGTAACGAAGAGTGATGGCGGAAAAGATTCCAATTCCTCAGTTAACCTCAAGAGCAAGGAGGTCAAAAACAACACAGGAAAAGAGAACACCTGCTGAAAAGAAAGAAATAAAGAAAGAAAGCGACCGTGCCCGTAATAAAACCAGGATCAACATCGGATCGGCATTTGAAAGGTGGAGAAATTTACGTGATTTAATTGGGTTCAAGCTGGATGCAGAGCTTGCAACATTTCTTCTCGACAGGTAATTGTGCTTTATGAACCAGTTACTTTATTTCTTAGTGTTATGTTAGTAATCTAAGTATGTTTGCCCAAATGTGTTGGTATGGATAGCTAACGTTAGCACTTGTTGGGAAGGTTTGTAGTGCACACGCACTGACGAGCACGAACTCGGTGGGAGGGTATTCGTTGATAGTGGGGGTGGGCATGAGAGTTGTAAACATTCAAAATTGTGCCTAAGTCCACTCAATCTGCCAGACTTGCCGACTGCAGCTTTAACAGCAAAATCAATAACAAATGTATTGTTTGGTTCCAAAGATAAGTATATTGCCTTTTTAGCTATTAGTGTTTACAAAATGTTTAATTTATGAATTCAAAATGAAATATGTGTTTTGCATCAGTTTGTCAACTAGTACTTTATTTAACTTGAGGTTAAACATTTACCAACGAATGTAAATAAAATCTTCTTGCTGACCCCCTTGTAAAAATGTCCCCCTGCCCATTTGCTTCTGTGTTTTTTTTTTAATTTCAGCTAAAGACTTGAAACAGCAGTGTAAGCACCGGATTAAATGGTTAATGCTTGCAATGATATGTCTTGTTATCGCAAGTAGGTCTTTTTGCTTAATCAAGATAAATGCATTCTGAAATTTAGAGACAAAACATGTTTTAGCATGAAAGTAATATACAAATGAAAATACCTTTGAGGACTCTGTAATAGAAAGGTCTGAAATAATTCTCATCTACTGTCTAAAGTAATCTACTGCATTTTGGCTTGGATATTTCTTTTCCCGGAAATGAAACAGCAACAATGTATTCTGTCACAATTTTCTTGTGGCCTCCTCCAATGATCTGGTATTTAGGCTGCTCCATCCTCCATGTCCAAAGGAGACGGGTCATGTCCCAGGGAGAATATAAGCATTTTTGGAGGGAGATTTGTGCCTTCCTAACTGCTATTCGAATGGGAGGTTGACTCTGAATGGTTATTACCCATTGGTTCAGTCATGTCGTTGTCAAGATGGACTCCATATATGAACACCAGAAAAAAAAAACCGGAGTGCAAAAGTAAGTGTTATGTGTAGATGAACATGCATGAATCAAAGATAAATAAAGTATTTTAAATACGCAAGGAGAACACGCAGGATTATCAGAATCCCATCTACACAAACAAAACTGGACAAAGAAACAGGAAACAAGGGTATTTAAAGAAGGGAGATAATGAGTAGAACAGAAACAGGTGTGAGGGAACTTATTAACAGCCAGGGAAACTAATTAGGGAACAAAGATAAACAGGAACAGAGAAAACAGAGTGAGAATAAATCTAAAACAGGACATAACCGTTACGGTAAGAAACAATGCATTATTTGGTGTCATTATATCAATTAATCCTTTTTTTAAGCAGAGTGCTGCACAACAATTCTTCTATATTATGTGCTTATTCATGCTTTTATCCTATAGGTCACATGTCCCAATCCTCATGTTTTGGAGAATGGAGAGCTGATCCCATATAAAGGGAGGTACTATGTAAATGACACAAACATTCTCATGTCATTCCAATTATATGTTGCATGGCTCGGAGATCTGCAAGCCTAATGGGAAGTGGAATGGAAATACACTAATTTGTGGATGTTACTGTGAGTGAGTAATCACCATTGTAAACATGCAGCTTCCATGAACTAATCTGATTTAAAAAAAAAAATACTAGTATTTACTATAATATCTCCTGCCCTTGGTTCTTGGGTTCAGATAAAAAAATAAAAAGAAACTTTGTATTGAGTGATTTGTGTTTTGTCCGTTTTTATTTGATGTCAATGGTTCTCACAATTGTAGCAGAAATTTCATCAGAAAATTCTCTCCTGCCTAGATCAGGGGTTTTCAAACGGAGGTCCACAGATCTTCAATTCCATTTGACTCTTTGTTACTGTCTCACAGCTGAGCACTGTCCTAATCCTTGTGTTCCTCTGGTAGAAGTCGAACAAGCCACATGTTTAACATTAACAACAAAGTCCTGTATCACTGTGACAATTAATTGACCTTGATTGGTTCCAAAGAACGAGAGTGTCAGGATAGTGGCAATTGGTCAGGGACAGACACACAATGTTATGGTGATCATGTGCTTTGTATAGATTTGAATTCTCAAAAATAAGATGTTGCACATGAGATTTTGCTTAAGAAAAGTGGCTTTTCTGGAAAACGCACCTATAATGTTGCTGTATAAATACAGCACAGCTGATTTAACATACGACACCCCAGACAAAGCATTAGAAGCTTTTCAGATGTTCTCTAACGACAAATCTAGTGGTTTCTCAACAGTATATGAAGTGTGTGTGTGTGTATTTTGTCATTAACAATTGACATGCTCAGAAAAATATTTAAATCATATCACCACTTTTAACCATGAATGCCGTGTTCCTTGTGTTTTCGGATTACCAGAGGAAGGCCATAACTTTGGAAGAAAATCTTGATATCTATGTTGCTTTGAATGTGTCCGATAGCATTGATAAGGGTGATTTTTAAAGACACTTTTTTTTTTTCAATTGTCATAGAACAGAGGTTGCATAGTGAAGTTGTAAGGACACTTTTTTGTTTTGTGACAATTAATTGACCTTGATTGGTTCCAAAGAACGAGAATATCAGGATAGTGGCAATTGGTCAGGGGCAGACGCACGATGTTACGGTGATCATGTGCTTTGTATGGACTTGAATTCTCAAAAATAAGATGTTGCACATGAGATTTTGCTTAAGAAAAGTGGCTTTTCTGGAAAATGCACCTATAATGTTGCTGTATAAATACTGTACAGCTGATCGACACCCCAGATGAAGCATTTGAAGCTTTTCAGAAGTTCTCTAACGGCAAATCTAGTGGTTTCTCAACAGTATATGAAGAGTGTGTGTGTGTGTATCTTGTCATTAACAACAAATGCTCAGAAAAATATTTAAATCATATCACCACTTTTAACCATAAATGCCGTGTTCCTTGTGTTTTCGGATTACCAGATGAAGGCCATAACCATAACCATAACTTTGGCCATAACTTTGAGGCCATAACTTTGAATGTGTCCGATAACATTGATAAGGGTGATTTTTAAAGACAATTTTTTTTTCAATTGTCATAGAACAGAGGTTGCATAGTGAAGTTGTAAGACCACTTTTTTTTTTCAATTGTCATGGAACAGAGGTTGCATAGTGAAGTTGTAAGACCGCCTTTTTTTCAATTGTCATGGAACAGAGGTTGCATAGTGAAGTTGTAAGACCGCCTTTTTTTCAATTGTCATGGAACAGAGGTTGCATAGTGAAGTTGTAAGACCGCCTTTTTTTTCAATTGTCATGGAACAGAGGTTGCATAGTGAAGTTGTAAGACCGCCTTTTTTTTCAATTGTCATGGAACAGAGGTTGCATAGTGAAGTTGTAAGACCACTTATTTAGGCATTGCTTTTCAGGCTACTGATGCTGGTAATGCAGCCTTTCTAGCCCTTGTGCACTGTTCAAATTCACTACCCTTTCGTTATGTTCGTAGTTGAAAACAGCCACTACTTTAAACTGCTGTAAAAATGTTTTAGATAAATATTTTTTTTTTTTTTTTTTTTGCATAAACCTATTAATCAATCTCAGTCCTGATCAAAACTACTAAATGTTTAAAAAAAATTCAGGATATTAACTCTTTAATTGCCAAATTCATAAATGATGTCACTGATTTGAGGAAAAAAACACAAAATGACTTATTTTCAATATAAAATGTGATTGTGGACTGGATTTTTTTTTTACCTTTTACCACAGTCTTGGACATGTCAAAGATTAGAGACAACATTGGTTTTGATGCATTGTTAGTTTTTGTGCAGCATCAGATTTTAACTCTTTCTCCCTCATTTATTGTTCGTGGCTGTTTTTGCCCCATTAACTTCCATTATAACCACATTTTTTGAT